>CM077788.1:35127436-35217436 GCA_039737535.1 Lagodon rhomboides | reverse complement strand
GACCCTTCTGAACACGCCACACTTGTCCCCGAGTCTCTACGACCTACGCTTCCCGAGATACACACATTTACAGACAAAAAAGGGGCGTATCTCCGGAACCGGAAGTCCTGCACACAAGTGGCTGCTACCAATGGAAAGCACGTGGCCACAAATGGGGGGTAGGTCACACTTTCAACTCTCTACCACCTTCCTAGCAAAAGTTACTCAACATTATATAAAATATACACATATATAATTACCATAAGTCACTCCTAATCCTAACCCTAACCCCCCCTAACCCTAACCCTAACCCCTAACCCTAACCCTACCCTACCCTAACATCATTTTCTCTTTCGCCTAACCCTAACACAATCACTTACCTTACCTTACACTTACCTCTATCTAACCTCTCCCTGTCCTCTTTTACTAACCTTAACCAACTCCTGGGGGCATGCCTAACCCTAACCAATGGACGTCCAGCTGAAAAATCACAAGTGTGCAACCAAAATTTGGCTACTTCAATATAGGTATCAAACGACTCCAAATGGCCTGAAACGTGCTCCTAGACATGTCCTGGAACAACTTTTTTCACAAAAACACTTGGTCAAATTTCACTTCATTTCTAGGGGGGGACTTTGACGGTCCATAACTCCACAACCGTAATTCACACAGTCACGGTTCCGGTCTCTATCAACCCGGATCGGCCCCAGGAACACGTAGATACCACTCCCATCTCTCTACCTCACTCCTATCAAAAGTTAGTCCCAAAAGTCCCCAGTTTTTCGGGGACTTTCCGCAATATCTCCGGAACCCTAAGTCCCACATGCACGGTTCCGGTCTCTATCAACCCGGCTCGGCTAGACGGACACGTAGACACCAGAATCATCTCTCTACGACATTCCTATCAAAAGTTACCGGAAAAAGTCCCCAGTTTGAGTGGTTTTTACCCCCCTACCTACCCCTAACCCTAACCCACCCCCCTAACCCTAACCCTAACCCCTAACCCTAACCCTACCCTACCCTAACATCATTTTCTCTTTCGCCTAACCCTAACACAATCACTTACCTTACCTTACACTTACCTCTATCTAACCTCTCCCTGTCCTCTTTTACTAACCTTAACCAACTCCTGGGGGCATGCCTAACCCTAACCAATGGACGTCCAGCTGAAAAATCACAAGTGTGCAACCAAAATTTGGCTACTTCAATATAGGTATCAAACGACTCCAAATGGCCTGAAACGTGCTCCTAGACATGTCCTGGAACAACTTTTTTCACAAAAACACTTGGTCAAATTTCACTTCATTTCTAGGGGGGGACTTTGACGGTCCATAACTCCACAACCGTAATTCACACAGTCACGGTTCCGGTCTCTATCAACCCGGATCGGCCCCAGGAACACGTAGATACCACTCCCATCTCTCTACCTCACTCCTATCAAAAGTTAGTCCCAAAAGTCCCCAGTTTTTCGGGGACTTTCCGCAATATCTCCGGAACCCTAAGTCCCACATGCACGGTTCCGGTCTCTATCAACCCGGCTCGGCTAGACGGACACGTAGACACCAGAATCATCTCTCTACGACATTCCTATCAAAAGTTACCGGAAAAAGTCCCCAGTTTGAGTGGTTTTTACCCCCCTACCTACCCCTAACCCTAACCCACCCCCCTAACCCTAACCCTACCCTACCCTAACATCATTTTCTCTTTCGCCTAACCCTAACACAATCACTTACCTTACCTTACACTTACCTCTATCTAACCTCTCC
Source organism: Lagodon rhomboides (assembly GCA_039737535.1). Taxonomy (NCBI): domain Eukaryota; kingdom Metazoa; phylum Chordata; class Actinopteri; order Spariformes; family Sparidae; genus Lagodon; species Lagodon rhomboides. The sequence goes on along the minus strand of CM077788.1, from coordinate 35,215,691 downwards.
CTGTCCTCTTTTACTAACCTTAACCAACTCCTGGGGGCATGCCTAACCCTAACCAATGGACGTCCAGCTGAAAAATCACAAGTGTGCAACCAAAATTTGGCTACTTCAATATAGGTATCAAACGACTCCAAATGGCCTGAAACGTGCTCCTAGACATGTCCTGGAACAACTTTTTTCACAAAAACACTTGGTCAAATTTCACTTCATTTCTAGGGGGGGACTTTGACGGTCCATAACTCCACAACCGTAATTCACACAGTCACGGTTCCGGTCTCTATCAACCCGGATCGGCCCCAGGAACACGTAGATACCACTCCCATCTCTCTACCTCACTCCTATCAAAAGTTAGTCCCAAAAGTCCCCAGTTTTTCGGGGACTTTCCGCAATATCTCCGGAACCCTAAGTCCCACATGCACGGTTCCGGTCTCTATCAACCCGGCTCGGCTAGACGGACACGTAGACACCAGAATCATCTCTCTACGACATTCCTATCAAAAGTTACCGGAAAAAGTCCCCAGTTTGAGTGGTTTTTACCCCCCTACCTAACCCAAACCACGCCCCGGAGTCTTACCCTAACCCTAACCCTAACCAAAATTTGGGTACTTCAATATAGGTATCAAACGACTCCAAATGGCCTGAAACGTGCTCCTAGACATGTCCTGGAAACACTTTTTTCACAAAAACACTTGGTCAAATTTCAACTCCGGACCAACTCCATTCATTTCTAGGGGGGGACTTTGGGGGGTCATAACTCCGGAACCGTGCGTCCTAGACGCTTCAAACCAAGCTCCGTCTGCCATAATTCGACCCTTCTGAACACGCCACACTTGTCCCCGAGTCTCTACGACCTACGCTTCCCGAGATACACACATTTACAGACAAAAAAGGGGCGTATCTCCGGAACCGGAAGTCCTGCACACAAGTGGCTGCTACCAATGGAAAGCACGTGGCCACAAATGGGGGGTAGGTCACACTTTCAACTCTCTACCACCTTCCTAGCAAAAGTTACTCAACATTATATAAAATATACACATATATAATTACCATAAGTCACTCCTAATCCTAACCCTAACCCCCCCTAACCCTAACCCTAACCCCTAACCCTAACCCTACCCTACCCTAACATCATTTTCTCTTTCGCCTAACCCTAACACAATCACTTACCTTACCTTACACTTACCTCTATCTAACCTCTCCCTGTCCTCTTTTACTAACCTTAACCAACTCCTGGGGGCATGCCTAACCCTAACCAATGGACGTCCAGCTGAAAAATCACAAGTGTGCAACCAAAATTTGGCTACTTCAATATAGGTATCAAACGACTCCAAATGGCCTGAAACGTGCTCCTAGACATGTCCTGGAACAACTTTTTTCACAAAAACACTTGGTCAAATTTCACTTCATTTCTAGGGGGGGACTTTGACGGTCCATAACTCCACAACCGTAATTCACACAGTCACGGTTCCGGTCTCTATCAACCCGGATCGGCCCCAGGAACACGTAGATACCACTCCCATCTCTCTACCTCACTCCTATCAAAAGTTAGTCCCAAAAGTCCCCAGTTTTTCGGGGACTTTCCGCAATATCTCCGGAACCCTAAGTCCCACATGCACGGTTCCGGTCTCTATCAACCCGGCTCGGCTAGACGGACACGTAGACACCAGAATCATCTCTCTACGACATTCCTATCAAAAGTTACCGGAAAAAGTCCCCAGTTTGAGTGGTTTTTACCCCCCTACCTACCCCTAACCCTAACCCACCCCCCTAACCCTAACCCTAACCCCTAACCCTAACCCTACCCTACCCTAACATCATTTTCTCTTTCGCCTAACCCTAACACAATCACTTACCTTACCTTACACTTACCTCTATCTAACCTCTCCCTGTCCTCTTTTACTAACCTTAACCAACTCCTGGGGGCATGCCTAACCCTAACCAATGGACGTCCAGCTGAAAAATCACAAGTGTGCAACCAAAATTTGGCTACTTCAATATAGGTATCAAACGACTCCAAATGGCCTGAAACGTGCTCCTAGACATGTCCTGGAACAACTTTTTTCACAAAAACACTTGGTCAAATTTCACTTCATTTCTAGGGGGGGACTTTGACGGTCCATAACTCCACAACCGTAATTCACACAGTCACGGTTCCGGTCTCTATCAACCCGGATCGGCCCCAGGAACACGTAGATACCACTCCCATCTCTCTACCTCACTCCTATCAAAAGTTAGTCCCAAAAGTCCCCAGTTTTTCGGGGACTTTCCGCAATATCTCCGGAACCCTAAGTCCCACATGCACGGTTCCGGTCTCTATCAACCCGGCTCGGCTAGACGGACACGTAGACACCAGAATCATCTCTCTACGACATTCCTATCAAAAGTTACCGGAAAAAGTCCCCAGTTTGAGTGGTTTTTACCCCCCTACCTACCCCTAACCCTAACCCACCCCCCTAACCCTAACCCTAACCCCTAACCCTAACCCTACCCTACCCTAACATCATTTTCTCTTTCGCCTAACCCTAACACAATCACTTACCTTACCTTACACTTACCTCTATCTAACCTCTCCCTGTCCTCTTTTACTAACCTTAACCAACTCCTGGGGGCATGCCTAACCCTAACCAATGGACGTCCAGCTGAAAAATCACAAGTGTGCAACCAAAATTTGGCTACTTCAATATAGGTATCAAACGACTCCAAATGGCCTGAAACGTGCTCCTAGACATGTCCTGGAACAACTTTTTTCACAAAAACACTTGGTCAAATTTCACTTCATTTCTAGGGGGGGACTTTGACGGTCCATAACTCCACAACCGTAATTCACACAGTCACGGTTCCGGTCTCTATCAACCCGGATCGGCCCCAGGAACACGTAGATACCACTCCCATCTCTCTACCTCACTCCTATCAAAAGTTAGTCCCAAAAGTCCCCAGTTTTTCGGGGACTTTCCGCAATATCTCCGGAACCCTAAGTCCCACATGCACGGTTCCGGTCTCTATCAACCCGGCTCGGCTAGACGGACACGTAGACACCAGAATCATCTCTCTACGACATTCCTATCAAAAGTTACCGGAAAAAGTCCCCAGTTTGAGTGGTTTTTACCCCCCTACCTAACCCTAACCCTAACCCTAACCCTAACCCTAACCCTAACCCTAACCCTAACCCTAACCCTAACCCCTGACCCTAACCCTAACCCCTAACCCCTCCCCACTCCCTAACCCTAACCTTTACCCTAACCCTCCACAGCCCCCTCTATCCAGGGACGAAATTATTGAGCTCGATCAGTGGGATAAATCGCTCCAACATCAATAAGATGGTTCCCGGTTATTATGGGCAACATAGTCTTTCACGACTCTTTCCCATCTAACCCTAACCTTTACCCACCCCTACCTCCTAATCCTAACCCTATCCACTCCCCACCTTTTATTCCTCACCCTAACCATTCCCCACTTCCTGATCTGGCCACTCCCCACCGCCTAATCCTAACCCTAAACACTCCCCACTTCCTTTTCCTAACCCTAACCATACCCACTTCCTATCCTAACCCTAACCTTTACCACTCCCCACCCCTAACTCTAACCCTAACCACCCCCCTCCCTTTATCCATCCCCTAACCGCCCCCTAACCCTAGCATTCCACAGCGTTCTATGTCCAGTGACGACATGATAGAACTGGACCAGCTGGACAAGCGAGACAACTTGTTTCCCTCTTAGGCGACAGAATGGTTCCTTGCTCCTTCACCTCACCTAACCCTAACCTTCACCACTCCCCACCTCCTATACCAAGTTATCTCTGTTTAAAACCTTACATAACTAAGACCCAGGAATTGACTATCTCACACTAGGATAGATCAATTTCACTGACCTTAACCTGTCGGGAGCTCGGACTGGATCCTGCTCTGCGTGTTGGAAACTCAGGAACGGAACAGGAACAAGAAAACATAGGGGAACGACTGCACAAAGAAGTCTATTCGGCTACAGGGGAGTCTGAAACGTACCCCCAGACATTTCCGAATGAAACAAATTTCATAACAACACTATGGATTTCAGCACTTAAGATGGAGACCTAATGACTTCAAATGACCAGGAATGGGCTCCTATACAGTCTCTAAGGAAAACCCTAACCCTAACCCTAACCCTCTTTTTCACCAAACCCTAATCCTTTAGTTATTGACCAATTCCCTGCATTCCAATTAAATCAAGCTCAGGAGAGGACCCAGGGCAACTAGACACTTGAAATTGAACTCACTGGTCACAGGCCTCTATGCACTTACAAACTCCAAAATTCACAAGAATACAACATTCCTAACCCAAGTTATTCACTAAAAACGAACCGGAAGTAACCGTTTCGACCACTTCCGGTTTTGATAAACAAGAATAAGGAAGCTCATTGAAAAGTCCACCCCTATATTTAGGCAATCCAACTCATCTATTATCACCAAAATCCTTCCCATTCAGAGATATGGAAGGTTCCTTAAACCCTAACTTTGCTGTGGAAGCAGCTACAGTAGCCATATTTTGTACATCTATCCACCAAGCCACAAATCATAGATACACCAAAATTCACACTAATAGCACAAAGGGAACAAAAGTTATTCACGGAAAACAAACCGGAAGTGACCCTTTCGACCACTTCCGGTTTTGATAAACGAGAATGAAGAGACTCATTGGATAGTCCACCCTTATATTTGGGCAATCCTACTCAACTATTATTACATAACTCCTTCCCATTCAGAGATATGGAAGGTTTCTTAAACCCTAAATTTGCTGGAGAAGCAGCCACATTTACCAAAATTTGTACATCTATCCACAAAGCCACAATCCCTAAATACACAAAAATTCACACTAATAGCACAAAGGGAACAAAAGATATTCACGAAAAACAAACCGGAAGTGCCGTTTTCACCCACTTCTGCTCATCCTAGAAACAAATGGTTGGTACCGTCGGAAAGCCCACACCAAAATTAGTGGGGATCGATTTAATTTTCAAACAGATACACCCTTCCTATCTCGAGTTATAAACAAAAAAACAATTAAACCAGGAAATAAAAGCTCATTGGTCGATTTTTCGAAAAATTTGCATAATCAATCCCATAAGACATTGCAGCGCAAAAACTTTGTGCGCACCACGGCAAAAACTTCCTTTGCCCGAAAAGACCCCCCTAGGTCAAAAACCAGGCGCCCACCTTTGCGGGGGATGACCGCTGCAGAAGACACTTTTGCAGGTGAGTTTTCCTCCGCATATCCTGGAGTTATACGTATGCTATAACCCAGGATATGGCATACCCTTGTGTCATGCACCCTTGAAGAGGGACACAGGGTATTGTCTGTTTAAGCTCGAAAGAGCACAATTTGACACTCCATGGGGTCGTGCGGTGTATGGGGCACATGGTTTGTCTTTAGCTAGCTTTGGGGTCTTAGTCATTTTTTGCACAGTTCCAGGGGTCGTGCGGTGTATGGGGCACTGGAACTTGTGGCGGGTGGGCTAGAATGGGTGACTTTGGGGGCTTGAGAGGCGGCGCTCGTCGTGGCTTTCTCTGGTCCTCTTAACTCTGGGGTGGCGGGGGAGGCAGCGCTTGTCGCGGCTGATCCCTGCTATTCCTGGAGGAGTCACTCAGAGACATAGTCGATAGAATGGGTGATCGGGGGCGCCGGAGGGGCAGCGTTCATCGTTGCTTGCTCTGGTGTTCCTTACCCCTGGGATGGCCAGAGTGGCGGCGCTTGTCGCGGCTGCTCCTGGTTACGCCTGGGGGGATCACTCTTGTCTCAATAGACGGTAGAATGGGTGACTTACGGGGGGACAGAGAGGCAACGCTCGTCGGGGCTGACTCTGATCCTCCCTACCTCTGGGCTGGTTGGGTCGACAGTGCTGGTCACTGTTGTTCCTGGCTACGCCTGGGGGGTCGCTCTGAGACAAATAGCCGTTAGAATGGGCATGTTTTTTGGGGGAGTGAGGAGGCAACGCTCGTCGGGGCTGGCCTCGCTCCTTCTTAACCCTGGGTTGACTGGGAAGGCAGCGCGAGTCGCGGCTGGTCCTGGTTATGCCTGGGGGAAACTGCTCGGGTACGATAGACTTTAGAAGGGGTTAGTGGGGAATCCAGGGAGGCAACGCTCGTCGGGGCTGCCCTGGTTCTCCAAAAATTTGGGTAGAACGCGGATTCCGCAACTCAACATAGGCTAGGAAGAGGCTAGTTAGGCAGCATCTCCACAAGACCTTCAAGATCGACCTACAGCTACAGCCTTACTTGGGCAAACCAGGGTAACCTCACGGTGTCAACAACTGGTTTGTTCTACCGGGTAAGGGGTAAGTATGCGGCCCCCGTGTTCCGCCTATAGGGACAATGCACGACGGGAGTGGTGGTCCAGGGCATCAGGACCTTAAACGTCGCCCAGTCTTCTATGAGGGGTAGCCTCACTCATGCAACAGCCCACAACTGCACCACACACGACTTGAATTTGACCTTGCCTGTACTAATTGGTCTCCTTCAAATTTCTTCAACCCACCCCCCAAATTTTACATCCCCTAGTCCAACCTCGGTGACTAGGTCGTGGATGCAACGGGACTCGCAGAACCAACTGGACCACGAACGGACTCTACTCCTGGATATTTTTCTCAGTCTAAGGGAATAATTTCCCCCACTTTCTGGACTCTGTTCAACTTAAAGCTAGTTGTAAATCAACCTAGGAAATCCTGGAACAACAAAACAATTCAAAAACTTCCGGATATTTTCTCAGTCTAAGGGGACAATTTCCCCCACGTCCTGATCTCTGTTCAACTTAAAGCTAGTTGTAAATCAACCTAGGAAATCCTTGAACAAAAAATTCAAAAACAACTTTAAATACCTTACCTGTTTAACACAAAATCCAATTGGGCATGGGACACACCCCGGGGATTTGATCACCTCCGGCGGGGCCTTCCTTGGGTGAGAGTGTCTAGTGATAAATGGCCGAAACACTCGATGATCTCAGGGTCCACTACTGACGATGTGTCCTGAAATTTGAAACTCAAATACTCATATCCTAAGCCTAATTAATGTTTTTCCACTTCTAAACCGAACCAATGTCATTCTAAATTCTAACCTCAACCAATTTTATCCTCATGCCATCTTCCTTTTTTATGCCTAAACCTAACCAATTTTATCCTCATGCCTAAACCTAACCAATTTTATCCTCATGCCTAACCTCAACCCACTATATTTTAATACCTTAACTTAACCAATCTGGCCCTAATCTTAACCAACCCTCCTTTTCTAATGTCTTACCCTGACTAGTTTGATTCCAACCCTAACTAATCCTCCTTTTATGCCTAAACCTAACCAATTTGATCCTCATGCCTAACCTCAACCCACTATATTTTAATACCTTAACCTAACCAATCTGGCCCTAATCTTAACCAACCCTCTTTTTCTAATGTCTTACCCTGACTAGTTTGATTCTAACCCTAACTAATCCTCCTTTTTGTGCCTAAACCTAACCAATTTGATCCTCATGCCTAAACCTAACCAATTTGGCTCTAAGCCTGACCAAAACTTAACCCTTACCAACCTTAAGTAGATCTGAAACAACAGATAACCTCGGAGTAGTGATATATGGCCGAAACGCTCAATGATCTCAGGATCCACTACTGATGGTGTGTCCTGAAATTTTATTCTAATTCTAACCTAACTATTTTTATTCCTTACCTTAACCAATGCCATTCTGAAATCCTGATCCAGAAAAAACAAATACCTAACCTTAACCTACTATATCTTGATGCCTTAACCTTACCAATCTGGCTCTATCTCTCTCTCTCCTAATCTATCTTACCAACTACTCGAGGAGCTATGGTGACATGCGTCGGCCCGTGCCTTGCCTTTGGCTCTCTATTCCAAACCGTGCCTTCCAAAAGGAGGGTATCGGGGAGAGTCATCGTGATAGCCTCCTATATCCCTAACCCTAACCCTAACCCTAACCCTAACCAAATAAGGCCTATTGGGGATGGAGGAGGGGCTGCCCATACTGTCAGAGCCCGTGCATCTCTGGGGGCCACAGAGTGGCTTCCCAGCTTCTACCCCTCACCTAACCCCTAACCCTACCCTAACCCTAACCCTAACCCTAACCCTCCAATCCGGCCCTAACCCTAACCCCAATTTGGCCCTAACCCTAACCCCAATTTGGCCCTAACCCTAAGCCCAATCTGGCCCTAACCCTAAGCCCAATCTGGCCCTAACCCTAACCCCAATTTGGCCCCTAATCTTAAACCCAATTTGGCCCTAACCCTAACACCAATTGTTGTTTGAAACCTAGTCCTGATCCTAAACCAATTTGATTCCCACCCCCTTATCTATACCCCAAACCCTAACGCTAGTCCGCAAATTGACCCTAGAGGTCCTTTGAGCCAAGTAGGCCAAATAAAAATTGCCGTGCACAGCCTGTGTAGGTCCCACAAGGCCAGTACGTGTACGAGGTACGTCTCGCCGACTAGCCGTGAAGGATGGAGGGATAGATCAAGGAGAAAGGAAGGAAAGAGGGAAAGGAAACAGGATGGGAGGGTTACTAAATTAATATAAATATATAATAAATAAAGACAAATTCATGGGGATAATAAATAAATTTTATTTGGCTAAAAACAAGATAATAAAGACATTCATGCAAATTCATTGGGGTTACATAATTTATTTGGATGATACAAAAAGTTAAATATAACATTAAAATGATAAGTTAAATAGAACACATTACAAATTCATAACAAGTTAAACATAACATCACAATACAAGTTAAATAACACAGTTCATTGGTTGAGTATAAAAAGGGAGACACAGTGCAATTCATTCAGTTTGGCACAGACAGAGGAGGGAGCAACATCTCCCTGGGAGAAACCTAAAATTAGAAGAGGTACTTACCTGGGGGTACTTACCTGGATGGTGGCATAAGCCTGATGAAGTCCAATTGACAGGTACGAAACGTCGCGAGCGCCACCTAGGGGGAAAAGAAGAACAAGTTAATAACCTAAAAATGGGAGGGAAAGATTAAAAACAGAAGCCAAACCTAAAAAATATAAAAACCTAAAAAAATGGAAAAACAATAAACAACATAAAAAGACATTTACACTTTTATTTTACGGCAAGTATCCTCTTTTACAAGAGCGCCCTTAGTTGTTTATTTTGAACCCAAGTTGGAGGATGGGGACGGGGGAACGGCTGCCCATATGGCAGGACCGTGCACTCCTGGGGGTCACGTAGTGGCCCCTAGCTCTACTCCTTCACCTAACTAGCCAGTGCCGCCTATGGGCTGAGACCGTTTCCCCTACCCACTAACCCTAAGCTAAGCTAAGCCTACCCACCCCCTTACTCAAACCTTAACCATACTCCAATCCGGCCCTAACCCTAACCCCAATTTGGCCCTAACCCTAACCCCAATTTGGCCCTAACCCTAAGCCCAATCTGGCCCTAACCCTAAGCCCAATCTGGCCCTAACCATAACCCCAATTTGGCCCCTAATTTTAAACCCAATTTGGCCCTAACCCTAACACCAATTGTTGTTTGAAACCTAGTCCTGATCCTAAACCAATTTGATTCCCACCCCCCTTATCTATACCCCAAACCCTAACGCTAGTCCGCAAATTGACCCTAGAGGTCCTTTGAGCCAAGTAGGCCAAATAAAAATTGCCGTGCACAGCCTGTGTAGGTCCCACAAGGCCAGTACGTGTACGAGGTACGTCTCGCCGACTAGCCGTGAAGGATGGAGGGATAGATCAAGGAGAAAGGAAGGAAAGAGGGAAAGGAAACAGGATAGGAGGGTTACTAAATTAATATAAATATATAATAAATAAAGACAAATTCATGGGGATAATAAATTTTATTTGGCTAAAAACAAGATAATTAAGACATTCATGCAAATTCATTGGGGTTACATAATTTATTTGGATGATACAAAAAGTTAAATATAACATTAAAATGATAAGTTAAATAGAACACATTACAAATTCATAACAAGTTAAACATAACATCACAATACAAGTTAAATAACACAGTTCATTGGTTGAGTATAAAAAGGGAGACACAGTGCAATTCATTCAGTTTGGCACAGACAGAGGAGGGAGCAACATCTCCCTGGGAGAAACCTAAAATTAGAAGAGGTACTTACCTGGGGGTACTTACCTGGATGGTGGCATAAGCCTGATGAAGTCCAATTGACAGGTACGAAACGTCGCGAGCGCCACCTAGGGGGAAAAGAAGAACAAGTTAATAACCTAAAAATGGGAGGGAAAGATTAAAAACAGAAGCCAAACCTAAAAAATATAAAAACCTAAAAAAATGGAAAAACAATAAACAACATAAAAAGACATTTACACTTTTATTTTACGGCAAGTATCCTCTTTTACAAGAGCGCCCTTAGTTGTTTATTTTGAACCCAACTTGGAGGATGGGGACGGGGAACGGCTGCCCATATGGCAGGACCGTGCACTCCTGGGGGTCACGTAGTGGCCCCTAGCTCTACTCCTTCACCTAACCCTAACCCACCCTAACCCTAACCCCCCCTAACCCCCTAACCCTAACCCTTACACTTACCTCTATCTAACCTCTCCCTGTCCTCTTTTACTAACCTTAACCAACTCCTGGGGGCATGCCTAACCCTAACCAATGGACGTCCAGCTGAAAAATCACAAGTGTGCAACCAAAATTTGGCTACTTCAATATAGGTATCAAACGACTCCAAATGGCCTGAAACGTGCTCCTAGACATGTCCTGGAACAACTTTTTTCACAAAAACACTTGGTCAAATTTCACTTCATTTCTAGGGGGGGACTTTGACGGTCCATAACTCCAGAACCCTAATTCACACAGTCACGGTTCCGGTCTCTATCAACCCGGATCGGCCCCAGGAACACGTAGATACCACTCCCATCTCTCTACCTCACTCCTAGCAAAAGTTATTCCCAAAAGTCCCCGATTTTTCGGGGACTTTCCGCAATATCTCCGGAACCGTAAGTCCCACATGCACGTGCCTGGGCTCTATCAAACCGGCTCGGCTAGACGAACACGTAGACACCACAATCATCTCTCTACGACATTCCTATCGAAAGTTATTGGCAAAAGTCCCCGATTTGAGTGGTTTTTATCCCCCTACCTAACCCTAACCCTAACCCTAACCCTAACATCATTTTCTCTTTCGCCTAACCCTAACACAATCACTTACCTTACCTTACACTTACCTCTATCTAACCTCTCCCTGTCCTCTTTTACTAACCTTAACCAACTCCTGGGGGCATGCCTAACCCTAACCAATGGACGTCCAGCTGAAAAATCACAAGTGTGCAACCAAAATTTGGCTACTTCAATATAGGTATCAAACGACTCCAAATGGCCTGAAACGTGCTCCTAGACATGTCCTGGAACAACTTTTTTCACAAAAACACTTGGTCAAATTTCACTTCATTTCTAGGGGGGGACTTTGACGCTCCATAACTCCAGAACCCTAATTCACACAGTCACGGTTCCGGTCTCTATCAACCCGGATCGGCCCCAGGAACACGTAGATACCACTCCCATCTCTCTACCTCACTCCTATCAAAAGTTAGTCCCAAAAGTCCCCAGTTTTTCGGGGACTTTCCGCAATATCTCCGGAACCCTAAGTCCCACATGCACGGTTCCGGTCTCTATCAACCCGGCTCGGCTAGACGGACACGTAGACACCAGAATCATCTCTCTACGACATTCCTATCCAAAGTTAGTGGCAAAAGTCCCCAATTTGAGTGGTTTTTATCCCCCTACCTAACCCTAACCCTAACCCCTAACCCTAACCCCCCCCCCTAACCCTAACCCTAACCCTAACCCTAACCCTAACCCTAACCCTAACCCTAACCCTAACCCTAACCCCTAACCCTAACCCTACCCTAACCCCTAACCCTAACCCTAACCCTAACCTTCACCACTCCCCACCTTTTATACCAAGTCATCTCTATTTTACCTCCCCCTGCCTCCGTTTATTAACCCTAACCCTAACCCTAACCCTAAACCGGGGGAATACTACATTTAGTATTACTAGGAGTCAGATACTTAACTGTTTTCAACTTTTGACATTATTACAAATACGTGTATCGCAACGGTACATTATTAGAAGATGGCTTTATTTGCGGCAAACCAGAACCCAAAACCCCCCCCCCCCCCCCCCAACCCTAACCCTAAAAAACCCCCCCAGCCCCCTCTGTCCAGAGACGAAGTTATAGAGCTGGATTAGAGATTAATTCTTTCAATTAATAGATTGTTCCCTTTCAATAAGGCAACATAATTTCTTTTCACTTTCCCCTCACCTAACCCCAACCTTTACCACTCTCCTCCTCCTAACCCTAACCACTCCCCACTTCCTAATCCTAACCACTCCCCACCTCCCGTTCCTACCCCAACTATAACCACCCCCACCCCCTAATCCTTACCCTAACCTTAACCACTCCCCACTTCCTAATCTTTACCCTTACCCAAAACCCCAAACCCCCAAACCCCCAACCCAAACAAACCCAACCCCCCCCCACCCCCCACCCCTACCCCCTAACCCCAAACCTAACCACTCCCCACTTCCTAATTCTAACCTCTCCCCACCTCCTTATCCTAACCCCCTCTGTCCGATGAAATTATTGAGCTAGATTAGTTAGTTCCAACAAACAGATTGTTCCCACTTATTTAGGCAACCAAGTTTTTCCTGACCACTCCCCACCCCCCTACCCCAACCCTAACCCCCTATCCTTACCCTATCCACTCCCCACCTCCCAATCCTAATCCTACCCCTAACCCCTTTCCCCCCCCCCCCCCCCCCCATCCTAACCCTAACCACTCCCCACTCCCTAACCCTAACCTTTACCCTAACCCTCCACAGCCCCCTCTATCCAGGGACGAAATTATTGAGCTCGATCAGTGGGATAAATCGCTCCAACATCAATAAGATGGTTCCCGGTTATTATGGGCAACATAGTCTTTCACGACTCTTTCCCATCTAACCCTAACCTTTACCCACCCCTACCTCCTAATCCTAACCCTATCCACTCCCCACCTTTTATTCCTCACCCTAACCATTCCCCACTTCCTGATCTGGCCACTCCCCACCGCCTAATCCTAACCCTAAACACTCCCCACTTCCTTTTCCTAACCCTAACCATACCCACTTCCTATCCTAACCCTAACCTTTACCACTCCCCACCCCTAACTCTAACCCTAACCACCCCCCTCCCTTTATCCATCCCCTAACCGCCCCCTAACCCTAGCATTCCACAGCGTTCTATGTCCAGTGACGACATGATAGAACTGGACCAGCTGGACAAGCGAGACAACTTGTTTCCCTCTTAGGCGACAGAATGGTTCCTTGCTCCTTCACCTCACCTAACCCTAACCTTCACCACTCCCCACCTCCTATACCAAGTTATCTCTGTTTAAAACCTTACATAACTAAGACCCAGGAATTGACTATCTCACACTAGGATAGATCAATTTCACTGACCTTAACCTGTCGGGAGCTCGGACTGGATCCTGCTCTGCGTGTTGGAAACTCAGGAACGGAACAGGAACAAGAAAACATAGGGGAACGACTGCACAAAGAAGTCTATTCGGCTACAGGGGAGTCTGAAACGTACCCCCAGACATTTCCGAATGAAACAAATTTCATAACAACACTATGGATTTCAGCACTTAAGATGGAGACCTAATGACTTCAAATGACCAGGAATGGGCTCCTATACAGTCTCTAAGGAAAACCCTAACCCTAACCCTAACCCTCTTTTTCACCAAACCCTAATCCTTTAGTTATTGACCAATTCCCTGCATTCCAATTAAATCAAGCTCAGGAGAGGACCCAGGGCAACTAGACACTTGAAATTGAACTCACTGGTCACAGGCCTCTATGCACTTACAAACTCCAAAATTCACAAGAATACAACATTCCTAACCCAAGTTATTCACTAAAAACGAACCGGAAGTAACCGTTTCGACCACTTCCGGTTTTGATAAACAAGAATAAGGAAGCTCATTGAAAAGTCCACCCCTATATTTAGGCAATCCAACTCATCTATTATCACCAAAATCCTTCCCATTCAGAGATATGGAAGGTTCCTTAAACCCTAACTTTGCTGTGGAAGCAGCTACAGTAGCCATATTTTGTACATCTATCCACCAAGCCACAAATCATAGATACACCAAAATTCACACTAATAGCACAAAGGGAACAAAAGTTATTCACGGAAAACAAACCGGAAGTGACCCTTTCGACCACTTCCGGTTTTGATAAACGAGAATGAAGAGACTCATTGGATAGTCCACCCTTATATTTGGGCAATCCTACTCAACTATTATTACATAACTCCTTCCCATTCAGAGATATGGAAGGTTTCTTAAACCCTAAATTTGCTGGAGAAGCAGCCACATTTACCAAAATTTGTACATCTATCCACAAAGCCACAATCCCTAAATACACAAAAATTCACACTAATAGCACAAAGGGAACAAAAGATATTCACGAAAAACAAACCGGAAGTGCCGTTTTCACCCACTTCTGCTCATCCTAGAAACAAATGGTTGGTACCGTCGGAAAGCCCACACCAAAATTAGTGGGGATCGATTTAATTTTCAAACAGATACACCCTTCCTATCTCGAGTTATAAACAAAAAACCATTTAAACCAGGAAATAAAAGCTTATTGGTCGATTTTTCGAAAAATTTGCATAATCAATCCCATAAGACATTGCAGCGCGAAAACTTTGCACGCACCACGGCAAAAACTTCCTTTGCCCCGAAAAGACCCCCCTAGGTCAAAAGCCAGGCACCCACCTTTGCGGGGGATGACCACTGCAGAAGACCCTTTTGCAGGTGAGTTTTCCTCCGCATATCCTGGAGTTATACGTATGCTATAACCCAGGATATGGCATACCCTTGTGTCATGCACCCTTGAAGAGGGACACAGGGTATTGTCTGTTTAAGCTCGAAAGAGCACAATTTGACACTCCATGGGGTCGTGCGGTGTATGGGGCACATGGTTTGTCTTTAGCTAGCTTTGGGGTCTTAGTCATTTTTTGCACAGTTCCAGGGGTCGTGCGGTGTATGGGGCACTGGAACTTGTGGCGGGTGGGCTAGAATGGGTGACTTTGGGGGCTTGAGAGGCGGCGCTCGTCGTGGCTTTCTCTGGTCCTCTTAACTCTGGGGTGGCGGGGGAGGCAGCGCTTGTCGCGGCTGATCCCTGCTATTCCTGGAGGAGTCACTCAGAGACATAGTCGATAGAATGGGTGATCGGGGGCGCCGGAGGGGCAGCGTTCATCGTTGCTTGCTCTGGTGTTCCTTACCCCTGGGATGGCCAGAGTGGCGGCGCTTGTCGCGGCTGCTCCTGGTTACGCCTGGGGGGATCACTCTTGTCTCAATAGACGGTAGAATGGGTGACTTACGGGGGACAGAGAGGCAACGCTCGTCGGGGCTGACTCTGATCCTCCCTACCTCTGGGCTGGTTGGGTCGACAGTGCTGGTCACTGTTGTTCCTGGCTACGCCTGGGGGGTCGCTCTGAGACAAATAGCCGTTAGAATGGGCATGTTTTTTGGGGGAGTGAGGAGGCAACGCTCGTCGGGGCTGGCCTCGCTCCTTCTTAACCCTGGGTTGACTGGGAAGGCAGCGCGAGTCGCGGCTGGTCCTGGTTATGCCTGGGGGAAACTGCTCGGGTACGATAGACTTTAGAAGGGGTTAGTGGGGAATCCAGGGAGGCAACGCTCGTCGGGGCTGCCCTGGTTCTCCAAAAATTTGGGTAGAACGCGGATTCCGCAACTCAACATAGGCTAGGAAGAGGCTAGTTAGGCAGCATCTCCACAAGACCTTCAAGATCGACCTACAGCTACAGCCTTACTTGGGCAAACCAGGGTAACCTCACGGTGTCAACAACTGGTTTGTTCTACCGGGTAAGGGGTAAGTATGCGGCCCCCGTGTTCCGCCTATAGGGACAATGCACGACGGGAGTGGTGGTCCAGGGCATCAGGACCTTAAACGTCGCCCAGTCTTCTATGAGGGGTAGCCTCACTCATGCAACAGCCCACAACTGCACCACACACGACTTGAATTTGACCTTGCCTGTACTAATTGGTCTCCTTCAAATTTCTTCAACCCACCCCCCAAATTTTACATCCCCTAGTCCAACCTCGGTGACTAGGTCGTGGATGCAACGGGACTCGCAGAACCAACTGGACCACGAACGGACTCTACTCCTGGATATTTTTCTCAGTCTAAGGGAATAATTTCCCCCACTTTCTGGACTCTGTTCAACTTAAAGCTAGTTGTAAATCAACCTAGGAAATCCTGGAACAACAAAACAATTCAAAAACTTCCGGATATTTTTCTCAGTCTAAGGGGACAATTTCCCCCACGTCCTGATCTCTGTTCAACTTAAAGCTAGTTGTAAATCAACCTAGGAAATCCTTGAACAAAAAATTCAAAAACAACTTTAAATACCTTACCTGTTTAACACAAAATCCAATTGGGCATGGGACACACCCCGGGGATTTGATCACCTCCGGCGGGGCCTTCCTTGGGTGAGAGTGTCTAGTGATAAATGGCCGAAACACTCGATGATCTCAGGGTCCACTACTGACGATGTGTCCTGAAATTTGAAACTCAAATACTCATATCCTAAGCCTAATTAATGTTTTTCCACTTCTAAACCGAACCAATGTCATTCTAAATTCTAACCTCAACCAATTTTATCCTCATGCCATCTTCCTTTTTTATGCCTAAACCTAACCAATTTTATCCTCATGCCTAAACCTAACCAATTTTATCCTCATGCCTAACCTCAACCCACTATATTTTAATACCTTAACTTAACCAATCTGGCCCTAATCTTAACCAACCCTCCTTTTCTAATGTCTTACCCTGACTAGTTTGATTCCAACCCTAACTAATCCTCCTTTTATGCCTAAACCTAACCAATTTGATCCTCATGCCTAACCTCAACCCACTATATTTTAATACCTTAACCTAACCAATCTGGCCCTAATCTTAACCAACCCTCTTTTTCTAATGTCTTACCCTGACTAGTTTGATTCTAACCCTAACTAATCCTCCTTTTTGTGCCTAAACCTAACCAATTTGATCCTCATGCCTAAACCTAACCAATTTGGCTCTAAGCCTGACCAAAACTTAACCCTTACCAACCTTAAGTAGATCTGAAACAACAGATAACCTCGGAGTAGTGATATATGGCCGAAACGCTCAATGATCTCAGGATCCACTACTGATGGTGTGTCCTGAAATTTTATTCTAATTCTAACCTAACTATTTTTATTCCTTACCTTAACCAATGCCATTCTGAAATCCTGATCCAGAAAAAACAAATACCTAACCTTAACCTACTATATCTTGATGCCTTAACCTTACCAATCTGGCTCTATCTCTCTCTCTCCTAATCTATCTTACCAACTACTCGAGGAGCTATGGTGACATGCGTCGGCCCGTGCCTTGCCTTTGGCTCTCTATTCCAAACCGTGCCTTCCAAAAGGAGGGTATCGGGGAGAGTCATCGTGATAGCCTCCTATATCCCTAACCCAGCCAGTGCCATCGGACAACCAAGCTCCCTTGAGGTTAAAGTGTTAAGCTCAATCAATGGGATGAAATGCAATTTCATTTCCCACATTCTAATTCTACCTCTGCCTCTCCTAACCTCCACGAACCGTATCACTAAAGAAATGCAAAACCACCACACTTATCCAAAACACCCATGGAACACCTCTCCACTCCCCCTCCCGGATATTCTTGGATATTCTAGGTTGAGATGGGAGTGGAGTTACGGATTCGCCGAGATAGGCGAGGATATGGTTGAGATGCGGCTGCATTTCCCACATCTATTCCCGTTTACATTCCAACCACCCAGACACACAACACTAACATTCCTCACAAAATCCCTCACTCATAACATTATCCCTTTCTTTATTCCTTACTAGATCTCACGAAAACAAGCCATGGCACCAACAGCCGGAAAAGCTTACTCCAACTTTCAAAAACTAGTCCGAGCTATATTTAGGTTCCTTAAAGTTCAACACAAGGCTTGGTTAGTCCTAAAAGCCAAGACGGACCTCCAAAACTCAGACTACATATACCACATCCATATATGGTTGAAGACGGCCATCCAACCGGCCTTCCCAACGGATCAAACACTACTCCTCCTACAAGGAAACAGTGCCAACTGGTCATGCACGGCATACCAAATCCTGGAGGAACATTACAAGGATACGGCAGAAAATCTAGCCGAAACACTTCAAACCTTATCCCTGGAAGATTGGCGTGAGGCATGGCAAGTCGCACTGCGCTGGGCCCAACAACGATACCCACTCTTACAGACAGAGGTGATCCAACAAACGGTCGAGGCACTTAACAACTTGGGCATAACGGAAGATATGGTCATCCCAGAAAATATTCCGGGGCCATCCAAATCACGCTACAAACGCAAAAAAGGAAAAACACCTCATCGTACAGCCACTACTTCAACTTCAACCAACCCCCAACAAATGAAGACCGCTTCCCCATCTGGAAACATCCCACCTACCACATCGAACCTGGGGACCAAAAGACCATTGTCTCTCCATCGCTCTCGATCCCCGACACCAAAAAGAACAGCCCCACCACTCAACAAACAGCTATCTCAACCAACTCAATCAAACCCATCTACCACTACTTCACCTCCAACCAACCCCCAACAAATGGAGACCACTCCCCCATTTGGAAACATCCCACCTACCACAACATACCTGGGGACCAAAAGACCATTGTCTTTCCAGCGCTCTCGATCCCAGACACCAAAAAGAACAGCCCCACCACTCAACAAACAGCTATCTCAACCAACTCAATCAAACCCATCTGCCACTACGTCACCTCCAACCAACCCCCAACAAATGAAGACCGCTTCCCCATCTGGAAACATCTCACCTACCACATCAGACCTGGGGACCAAAAGACCATTGTCTCTCCATCACTCTCGATCCCCGACACCAAAAAGAACAACCCCACCACTCAACAAACAGCTACCCCAACCAACCCAATCAAACCCATCTACCCCAACCCACAAACAAGGCGACGTGAGACAGCCCTTACCCCCCACCTTCAATTACACTCTTCCTCCCATATCCAGTTTTAGAAGAGAACGTAAAGACTCTGACAGACGCTCACGATCCCGAACCCCCAAGAGGCCCAATCTAACACCGTTAAGGGGACAACGGAATCATCCCCAATCCAGTCAAACCAAATACCAACTCAAAGGGATCCTCAACAGGACCAAGAACCCAGTGAGCCCCTCTACTCCACCACCCCCTGGGCA
This sequence comes from Lagodon rhomboides, assembly GCA_039737535.1. Taxonomy (NCBI): domain Eukaryota; kingdom Metazoa; phylum Chordata; class Actinopteri; order Spariformes; family Sparidae; genus Lagodon; species Lagodon rhomboides. Next base: position 35,196,385 of record CM077788.1, on the reverse strand, counting down.
ACGCCCACGACAACTATCGGAAACCCCCACATCTATCGACACCCCACACCCCACCCCCCTCAAAACTCAGCCACCACAATCCCGTGGGAGAAGAATATTTGACAACCCCAACTTCTCCTGGACGGAAACAGACTGGCCGGAAGAGCAGACGAAGGAAGCTTGGCCAGAGGAACATATCACCAAAGATCCCCCACCAAAACCCCAACGGACACCCAGAACCAAACAAAGACAATGCTCAGGAAATTCCACAGGAGCAAAGACCTCCCCACCGGGACCATCCAAGCCAAGGGATGAAGTAGCCGAGTTCCTACAGGCTATTAGAGGCACCACGGATGTTGAATTACCGGTCGTTTGCCAGTACACCCGACATGAACATGATGGTAACAAGAACCTCAACTGGGGTCTTACTCCACAAAGACCTATTGTTATCATGGGAGACTCCAATTTGGCCAAACTCCCCCACATCGAGGACTCAAGAATCCAGATAGACTGCTACCCAGGAGCAAACCTATCCCACGCCACCCATATTCTTCGGAATAAAACCCCGCCCTCACCCGACGTCCAGACGGTCATTCTCTCCTTCGGCCTCAACAACCGATCACAGGGAAACCCTTCCCTACTGAAAAAAATGATTGAAAAATTACTAGGAACAGCTAAAAGCACATTCCCCTATGCCCGGATACACATACCCTTCATCAATTTCTCGGATAAACTTCCACCCCAAATCCAAACCAACTTGGCGATCCTAAACCAAAGCATCGCTTGCACCCAACGAACGATTACCCGACTACCAAGAAGACTCTTTGAGACCGAAAGAGACAACATCCATTGGACAACCAATACAGGAAAGGAGATGTGGGCACACTGGTGGCCTTTTTTAGGATAGGACATCCTCCAGTGACAAGCACAACGGAGGATGACAAATCAGTGATTAACCTATCTACATCCCTGACCCTAACACCAGCCCATGTACAACTCCTTCGAAAGGGACTCTCCTTTATTCCCACAGCCACTATGTCATCAACTACCCGGGAAACAATAGCAGGAGAGTTACAACAATACCACAGGAGAATAAAATTGGCAACTCACTTCCAACACTCAGACCCCACAATGATACCACCTTTTCACCTCCGGAGTAATTGGGAACCGCCGGAAGATTCTCTTCCCAGGGAAGTACGGTCACTCATCAAACAAGACCAAAGGGACCTGGCCCATCTAAGACTGCACCCCGAAAGACCCAACCTTACCACAACAGAAACAAAAGCTCTGGAAGATTTGAGATCCCTAGCCACGATAGTAATCAAACCAGCAGACAAGGGATCGGCAGTGGTCATAATGGACAGGAAAGACTATGTTCAAGAAGCCAACAGACAACTTCAAAATACAAACTACTACCGCAAATTGGAACATCCAATATACCCACAAACGACTGAATCCGTCAACCTCATCCTGGACGATTTAGTCCAAAAGAAATACCTCTCAAGGTCACAGGGAATTTACCTGAAGGGCAAATCCCCTCCTCGCCCCAGGTACTTTTACCTATTACCAAAAATCCACAAAAGCCCTGATTCATGGACAGTTCCCCATAGGATCCCCCCAGGCCGACCAATTGTTTCGGACTGCGGAAGTGAATCCTACGGCACAGCAGAACTCATCGACTATTTCCTCAACCCACTTTCAATCAGACACCCCAGCTACATTAAGGACACTACCCACTTCATTGACATGGTCAAATCCCTCACTCTACCTGTGGACTGTCTCCTGTTCACCATGGATGTGGAAAGTCTATATACCAATATAGACACATCCATGGGCATACAAGCTGTGGACAGGGTCCTCAAAAAATATCCAGATCCGAAACGACCGGATCAACAGCTTTTGGATCTTCTGCACTTGAACTTGACGTGCAATGACTTTGAGTTTGATGGAGAATACTTCCTCCAAGTCAAGGGCACAGCTATGGGAAAGAAGTTCTCCCCAGCCTACGCCAACATCTACATGGCGGACTGGGAGGCAACAGCGTTCCTCAAATGTAACAAACTACCCATCATCTACTTACGCTATCTAGATGACATCTGGGGAATTTGGACACATGGTAGGATGGCATTTGGAGAGTTCGTCACCATCCTGAACAACCACCACCCCTCCATCAAACTACAACCAGTTGTCCATGACACACACGTGCATTTCCTGGACACCACCACATTCAAGGGTCCAACCTTCTCCCAAACAGCTAAACTGGACATTCGGGTTTACTTCAAACCAACGGACTCACACTCCCTACTACATAAAACAAGCTTCCACCCAAAACACACGTTTAAGGGCATAGTCTACTCTCAACTACTGCGCTTCCAACGAATTTGCACTAGAGAAGAGGATAGACAGGAAGCCACACAAACCTTATTCAAGGCTTTGCGCAGGAGAGGATATTCCCGGACATTTCTCCGGGATATCCACAAACAACTTAACAACAACGACCCAAAACAACAACCTACGATAACACCGGAAGTGGTTTTACCACTGGTCTCCACCTACTCCTCCTATAGCGTCCGAGCAAACAGGAAGCTCAAACACAACTTCGACACGATAATGCGGGATACAACACTCCAGCAAAGATCGAAAGTGATTTCTGCTTACAAAAAAACCCAAACCTCCAGGATCTTTTAGTCAAAGCACGACTCCCACCAGGAGTACAAAACCGACCCCGGACCAACAGACATCGATCCACTGTCACGGATCAAAAGGGAACTCGATACCAGACACAGACAGAGAAGTTCATCAACCTCTCAACCCAAAACTGCATCTACCTGCTTTACTGCAAAAAATGCGGGAAACAATATGTGGGTGAAACAGGTGGCCCCCTATGTACCAGACTACACTCCCACCGACACAACATCTCCAGAGGACGTAAAAGAGGGACTCCACTAGTTGAACATTTCCAACAACACGGTTTGCAGAACCTGGGAGTCAGAGGCCTTGAGAGCAAGGCAGGATGGTCCACTGGAGAACGCAGATTTGCGGAACGCAAATGGATCCACAGACTGGACTGTCTTTTCCCCAAAGGCCTTAATCAGGCCTATTAGGAGATCCACAACTAATTCAATGTGTAAATAATTAAATCGTTGACATGTTATTATTAAGTTATTGTTATTACCAAGTTATTGTTCTATAAACACTGTTATATAAAGTTAAAAAGAAATAAATTGTTTGTAAAAATAATGGAGTTGTCTTTTGAATAATAAAAAGAATACAAGAGAGTTGGGAAAAGACCCGGGATGAAAGGGCAAAGTTCTTATATGTTCAAGTGACAAATAAGAGGCCCACTCTGATGGTCTACCTTCCTCTCTCTTAAAAAACTCCAGTACATTAATCACCATCTCAAAACTTACCTGAACCCAACTCCCGCTGTCCAGTGACGAAATTATAGAGTTGGATTAGCGAGATAAATTGTTCCAATAAAAAGATTGTTCCCTCTTATTAAGGCAACATAGTTTTTCCTAACTCTTTCCCCTCACCTAACCCTAACCTTTACCACTCCCCACCTCATAATTCTAGCCCATCCATAACAACTTCCCACCTTCTAACCCCTTCCCTAACCTTCAACACTCCCCACCCCCTAATACTAACCCCAACCACTCCCCACTTCCTAATCCCAACCTCACCCCACCTCCTAATCTTTACCCTAACCCTCCACAATCCCCTCTGTCCAGGGAGGAAATTATTGAGCTAGATTAGTGAGATAAATCGTCCCAACATCAAATAGATGGTTCCCTGTTATTATGGGCAACATAGATTTTCCCAACTCTTTCCCCTCACTTAACCCCAACCCTAACCCCTAACCCCTACCTCCAATCCTAACCAGTCCCCACTTCCCTACCCTAACCCTAACCCTAAACCACTCCCCACGCCCCTATCCTCACCCTAACCACTCCCCACTGGCAATCCTAACCCCACCTTTACCACTCCCCACTTCCTAATCCGATCCCAACCATAATCACTCCCCACCTCCTAATCCTTATCCTAACCACTCCCCACCATCTAATCCTAACCCTAACCACTCCCCACTTCCTTATCCTAACCCTAACCACACCCAACCGAACCACTCCCCACCATCTAATCCTAACCCTAACCACTCCCCACTTCCTTATCCTAACCCTAACCACACCCACTCCCTATCCTAACCCTAACCTTTACCACCCCCCACGCCTAACCCTAACCCTAATCACCCCCCACCCTTAATCCATCCCCTAACCACTCCCTAACCCTAGCGCTCCACAACCTTCTATGTCCAGCGAGGACATAATAGAGTTGGACTAGTTGGACAAGCGAGATAACTTGTTCCATTACCATAACAAAAGATGGTTCCCTTTTAGGCGACATAATGGTTCCTTACTCCTTCACCTCACCTAACCCTAACCTTCACCACTCCCCACCTTTTATACCAAGTCATCTCTATTTTACCTCCCCCTGCCTCCGTTTATTAACCCTAACCCTAACCCTAACCCTAAACCGGGGGAATACTACATTTAGTATTACTAGGAGTCAGATACTTAACTGTTTTCAACTTTTGACATTATTACAAATACGTGTATCGCAACGGTACATTATTAGAAGATGGCTTTATTTGCGGCAAACCAGAACCCAAAACCCCCCCCCCCCCCCCCCCAACCCTAACCCTAAAAAACCCCCCCAGCCCCCTCTGTCCAGAGACGAAGTTATAGAGCTGGATTAGAGATTAATTCTTTCAATTAATAGATTGTTCCCTTTCAATAAGGCAACATAATTTCTTTTCACTTTCCCCTCACCTAACCCCAACCTTTACCACTCTCCTCCTCCTAACCCTAACCACTCCCCACTTCCTAATCCTAACCACTCCCCACCTCCCATTCCTACCCCAACTATAACCACTCCCCACCCCCTAATCCTTACCCTAACCTTAACCACTCCCCACTTCCTAATCTTTACCCTTACCCAAAACCCCAAACCCCCAAACCCCCAACCCAAACAAACCCAACCCCCCCCCACCCCCCACCCCTACCCCCTAACCCCAAACCTAACCACTCCCCACTTCCTAATTCTAACCTCTCCCCACCTCCTTATCCTAACCCCCTCTGTCCAGGGACGAAATGATTGAGCTCGATTAGCTAGTTCCAACAAATATATTGTTCCCGCTTATTAAGGCAACAAACTTTTTCCTGACCACTCCCCACCCCCCTACCCCAACCCTAACCCCCTATCCTTACCCTATCCACTCCCCACCTCCCAATCCTAATCCTACCCCTAACCCCTTCCCCTCCCCCCCCCCCCCCATCCTAACCCTAACCACTCCCCACTCCCTAACCCTAACCTTTACCCTAACCCTCCACAGCCCCCTCTATCCAGGGACGAAATTATTGAGCTCGATCAGTGGGATAAATCGCTCCAACATCAATAAGATGGTTCCCGGTTATTATGGGCAACATAGTCTTTCACGACTCTTTCCCATCTAACCCTAACCTTTACCCACCCCTACCTCCTAATCCTAACCCTATCCACTCCCCACCTTTTATTCCTCACCCTAACCATTCCCCACTTCCTGATCTGGCCACTCCCCACCGCCTAATCCTAACCCTAAACACTCCCCACTTCCTTTTCCTAACCCTAACCATACCCACTTCCTATCCTAACCCTAACCTTTACCACTCCCCACCCCTAACTCTAACCCTAACCACCCCCCTCCCTTTATCCATCCCCTAACCGCCCCCTAACCCTAGCATTCCACAGCGTTCTATGTCCAGTGACGACATGATAGAACTGGACCAGCTGGACAAGCGAGACAACTTGTTTCCCTCTTAGGCGACAGAATGGTTCCTTGCTCCTTCACCTCACCTAACCCTAACCTTCACCACTCCCCACCTCCTATACCAAGTTATCTCTGTTTAAAACCTTACATAACTAAGACCCAGGAATTGACTATCTCACACTAGGATAGATCAATTTCACTGACCTTAACCTGTCGGGAGCTCGGACTGGATCCTGCTCTGCGTGTTGGAAACTCAGGAACGGAACAGGAACAAGAAAACATAGGGGAACGACTGCACAAAGAAGTCTATTCGGCTACAGGGGAGTCTGAAACGTACCCCCAGACATTTCCGAATGAAACAAATTTCATAACAACACTATGGATTTCAGCACTTAAGATGGAGACCTAATGACTTCAAATGACCAGGAATGGGCTCCTATACAGTCTCTAAGGAAAACCCTAACCCTAACCCTAACCCTCTTTTTCACCAAACCCTAATCCTTTAGTTATTGACCAATTCCCTGCATTCCAATTAAATCAAGCTCAGGAGAGGACCCAGGGCAACTAGACACTTGAAATTGAACTCACTGGTCACAGGCCTCTATGCACTTACAAACTCCAAAATTCACAAGAATACAACATTCCTAACCCAAGTTATTCACTAAAAACGAACCGGAAGTAACCGTTTCGACCACTTCCGGTTTTGATAAACAAGAATAAGGAAGCTCATTGAAAAGTCCACCCCTATATTTAGGCAATCCAACTCATCTATTATCACCAAAATCCTTCCCATTCAGAGATATGGAAGGTTCCTTAAACCCTAACTTTGCTGTGGAAGCAGCTACAGTAGCCATATTTTGTACATCTATCCACCAAGCCACAAATCATAGATACACCAAAATTCACACTAATAGCACAAAGGGAACAAAAGTTATTCACGGAAAACAAACCGGAAGTGACCCTTTCGACCACTTCCGGTTTTGATAAACGAGAATGAAGAGACTCATTGGATAGTCCACCCTTATATTTGGGCAATCCTACTCAACTATTATTACATAACTCCTTCCCATTCAGAGATATGGAAGGTTTCTTAAACCCTAAATTTGCTGGAGAAGCAGCCACATTTACCAAAATTTGTACATCTATCCACAAAGCCACAATCCCTAAATACACAAAAATTCACACTAATAGCACAAAGGGAACAAAAGATATTCACGAAAAACAAACCGGAAGTGCCGTTTTCACCCACTTCTGCTCATCCTAGAAACAAATGGTTGGTACCGTCGGAAAGCCCACACCAAAATTAGTGGGGATCGATTTAATTTTCAAACAGATACACCCTTCCTATCTCGAGTTATAAACAAAAAACCATTTAAACCAGGAAATAAAAGCTTATTGGTCGATTTTTCGAAAAATTTGCATAATCAATCCCATAAGACATTGCAGCGCGAAAACTTTGCACGCACCACGGCAAAAACTTCCTTTGCCCCGAAAAGACCCCCCTAGGTCAAAAGCCAGGCACCCACCTTTGCGGGGGATGACCACTGCAGAAGACCCTTTTGCAGGTGAGTTTTCCTCCGCATATCCTGGAGTTATACGTATGCTATAACCCAGGATATGGCATACCCTTGTGTCATGCACCCTTGAAGAGGGACACAGGGTATTGTCTGTTTAAGCTCGAAAGAGCACAATTTGACACTCCATGGGGTCGTGCGGTGTATGGGGCACATGGTTTGTCTTTAGCTAGCTTTGGGGTCTTAGTCATTTTTTGCACAGTTCCAGGGGTCGTGCGGTGTATGGGGCACTGGAACTTGTGGCGGGTGGGCTAGAATGGGTGACTTTGGGGGCTTGAGAGGCGGCGCTCGTCGTGGCTTTCTCTGGTCCTCTTAACTCTGGGGTGGCGGGGGAGGCAGCGCTTGTCGCGGCTGATCCCTGCTATTCCTGGAGGAGTCACTCAGAGACATAGTCGATAGAATGGGTGATCGGGGGCGCCGGAGGGGCAGCGTTCATCGTTGCTTGCTCTGGTGTTCCTTACCCCTGGGATGGCCAGAGTGGCGGCGCTTGTCGCGGCTGCTCCTGGTTACGCCTGGGGGGATCACTCTTGTCTCAATAGACGGTAGAATGGGTGACTTACGGGGGGACAGAGAGGCAACGCTCGTCGGGGCTGACTCTGATCCTCCCTACCTCTGGGCTGGTTGGGTCGACAGTGCTGGTCACTGTTGTTCCTGGCTACGCCTGGGGGGTCGCTCTGAGACAAATAGCCGTTAGAATGGGCATGTTTTTTGGGGGAGTGAGGAGGCAACGCTCGTCGGGGCTGGCCTCGCTCCTTCTTAACCCTGGGTTGACTGGGAAGGCAGCGCGAGTCGCGGCTGGTCCTGGTTATGCCTGGGGGAAACTGCTCGGGTACGATAGACTTTAGAAGGGGTTAGTGGGGAATCCAGGGAGGCAACGCTCGTCGGGGCTGCCCTGGTTCTCCAAAAATTTGGGTAGAACGCGGATTCCGCAACTCAACATAGGCTAGGAAGAGGCTAGTTAGGCAGCATCTCCACAAGACCTTCAAGATCGACCTACAGCTACAGCCTTACTTGGGCAAACCAGGGTAACCTCACGGTGTCAACAACTGGTTTGTTCTACCGGGTAAGGGGTAAGTATGCGGCCCCCGTGTTCCGCCTATAGGGACAATGCACGACGGGAGTGGTGGTCCAGGGCATCAGGACCTTAAACGTCGCCCAGTCTTCTATGAGGGGTAGCCTCACTCATGCAACAGCCCACAACTGCACCACACACGACTTGAATTTGACCTTGCCTGTACTAATTGGTCTCCTTCAAATTTCTTCAACCCACCCCCCAAATTTTACATCCCCTAGTCCAACCTCGGTGACTAGGTCGTGGATGCAACGGGACTCGCAGAACCAACTGGACCACGAACGGACTCTACTCCTGGATATTTTTCTCAGTCTAAGGGAATAATTTCCCCCACTTTCTGGACTCTGTTCAACTTAAAGCTAGTTGTAAATCAACCTAGGAAATCCTGGAACAACAAAACAATTCAAAAACTTCCGGATATTTTTCTCAGTCTAAGGGGACAATTTCCCCCACGTCCTGATCTCTGTTCAACTTAAAGCTAGTTGTAAATCAACCTAGGAAATCCTTGAACAAAAAATTCAAAAACAACTTTAAATACCTTACCTGTTTAACACAAAATCCAATTGGGCATGGGACACACCCCGGGGATTTGATCACCTCCGGCGGGGCCTTCCTTGGGTGAGAGTGTCTAGTGATAAATGGCCGAAACACTCGATGATCTCAGGGTCCACTACTGACGATGTGTCCTGAAATTTGAAACTCAAATACTCATATCCTAAGCCTAATTAATGTTTTTCCACTTCTAAACCGAACCAATGTCATTCTAAATTCTAACCTCAACCAATTTTATCCTCATGCCATCTTCCTTTTTTATGCCTAAACCTAACCAATTTTATCCTCATGCCTAAACCTAACCAATTTTATCCTCATGCCTAACCTCAACCCACTATATTTTAATACCTTAACTTAACCAATCTGGCCCTAATCTTAACCAACCCTCCTTTTCTAATGTCTTACCCTGACTAGTTTGATTCCAACCCTAACTAATCCTCCTTTTATGCCTAAACCTAACCAATTTGATCCTCATGCCTAACCTCAACCCACTATATTTTAATACCTTAACCTAACCAATCTGGCCCTAATCTTAACCAACCCTCTTTTTCTAATGTCTTACCCTGACTAGTTTGATTCTAACCCTAACTAATCCTCCTTTTTGTGCCTAAACCTAACCAATTTGATCCTCATGCCTAAACCTAACCAATTTGGCTCTAAGCCTGACCAAAACTTAACCCTTACCAACCTTAAGTAGATCTGAAACAACAGATAACCTCGGAGTAGTGATATATGGCCGAAACGCTCAATGATCTCAGGATCCACTACTGATGGTGTGTCCTGAAATTTTATTCTAATTCTAACCTAACTATTTTTATTCCTTACCTTAACCAATGCCATTCTGAAATCCTGATCCAGAAAAAACAAATACCTAACCTTAACCTACTATATCTTGATGCCTTAACCTTACCAATCTGGCTCTATCTCTCTCTCTCCTAATCTATCTTACCAACTACTCGAGGAGCTATGGTGACATGCGTCGGCCCGTGCCTTGCCTTTGGCTCTCTATTCCAAACCGTGCCTTCCAAAAGGAGGGTATCGGGGAGAGTCATCGTGATAGCCTCCTATATCCCTAACCCTAACCCTAACCCTAACCCTAACCAAATAAGGCCTATTGGGGATGGAGGAGGGGCTGCCCATACTGTCAGAGCCCGTGCATCTCTGGGGGCCACAGAGTGGCTTCCCAGCTTCTACCCCTCACCTAACCCCTAACCCTACCCTAACCCTAACCCTAACCCTAACCCTCCAATCCGGCCCTAACCCTAACCCCAATTTGGCCCTAACCCTAACCCCAATTTGGCCCTAACCCTAAGCCCAATCTGGCCCTAACCCTAAGCCCAATCTGGCCCTAACCCTAACCCCAATTTGGCCCCTAATCTTAAACCCAATTTGGCCCTAACCCTAACACCAATTGTTGTTTGAAACCTAGTCCTGATCCTAAACCAATTTGATTCCCACCCCCTTATCTATACCCCAAACCCTAACGCTAGTCCGCAAATTGACCCTAGAGGTCCTTTGAGCCAAGTAGGCCAAATAAAAATTGCCGTGCACAGCCTGTGTAGGTCCCACAAGGCCAGTACGTGTACGAGGTACGTCTCGCCGACTAGCCGTGAAGGATGGAGGGATAGATCAAGGAGAAAGGAAGGAAAGAGGGAAAGGAAACAGGATGGGAGGGTTACTAAATTAATATAAATATATAATAAATAAAGACAAATTCATGGGGATAATAAATAAATTTTATTTGGCTAAAAACAAGATAATAAAGACATTCATGCAAATTCATTGGGGTTACATAATTTATTTGGATGATACAAAAAGTTAAATATAACATTAAAATGATAAGTTAAATAGAACACATTACAAATTCATAACAAGTTAAACATAACATCACAATACAAGTTAAATAACACAGTTCATTGGTTGAGTATAAAAAGGGAGACACAGTGCAATTCATTCAGTTTGGCACAGACAGAGGAGGGAGCAACATCTCCCTGGGAGAAACCTAAAATTAGAAGAGGTACTTACCTGGGGGTACTTACCTGGATGGTGGCATAAGCCTGATGAAGTCCAATTGACAGGTACGAAACGTCGCGAGCGCCACCTAGGGGGAAAAGAAGAACAAGTTAATAACCTAAAAATGGGAGGGAAAGATTAAAAACAGAAGCCAAACCTAAAAAATATAAAAACCTAAAAAAATGGAAAAACAATAAACAACATAAAAAGACATTTACACTTTTATTTTACGGCAAGTATCCTCTTTTACAAGAGCGCCCTTAGTTGTTTATTTTGAACCCAACTTGGAGGATGGGGACGGGGAACGGCTGCCCATATGGCAGGACCGTGCACTCCTGGGGGTCACGTAGTGGCCCCTAGCTCTACTCCTTCACCTAACTAGCCAGTGCCGCCTATGGGCTGAGACCGTTTCCCCTACCCACTAACCCTAAGCTAAGCTAAGCCTACCCACCCCCTTACTCAAACCTTAACCATACTCCAATCCGGCCCTAACCCTAACCCCAATTTGGCCCTAACCCTAACCCCAATTTGGCCCTAACCCTAAGCCCAATCTGGCCCTAACCCTAAGCCCAATCTGGCCCTAACCCTAACCCCAATTTGGCCCCTAATCTTAAACCCAATTTGGCCCTAACCCTAACACCAATTGTTGTTTGAAACCTAGTCCTGATCCTAAACCAATTTGATTCCCACCCCCTTATCTATACCCCAAACCCTAACGCTCAGTCCGCAAATTGACCCTAGAGGTCCTTTGAGCCAAGTAGGCCAAATAAAAATTGCCGTGCACAGCCTGTGTAGGTCCCACAAGGCCAGTACGTGTACGAGGTACGTCTCGCCGACTAGCCGTGAAGGATGGAGGGATAGATCAAGGAGAAAGGAAGGAAAGAGGGAAAGGAAACAGGATGGGAGGGTTACTAAATTAATATAAATATATAATAAATAAAGACAAATTCATGGGGATAATAAATAAATTTTATTTGGCTAAAAACAAGATAATAAAGACATTCATGCAAATTCATTGGGGTTACATAATTTATTTGGATGATACAAAAAGTTAAATATAACATTAAAATGATAAGTTAAATAGAACACATTACAAATTCATAACAAGTTAAACATAACATCACAATACAAGTTAAATAACACAGTTCATTGGTTGAGTATAAAAAGGGAGACACAGTGCAATTCATTCAGTTTGGCACAGACAGAGGAGGGAGCAACATCTCCCTGGGAGAAACCTAAAATTAGAAGAGGTACTTACCTGGGGGTACTTACCTGGATGGTGGCATAAGCCTGATGAAGTCCAATTGACAGGTACGAAACGTCGCGAGCGCCACCTAGGGGGGAAAAGAAGAACAAGTTAAAAACCTAAAAATGGGAGGGAAAGATTAAAAACAGAAGCCAAACCTAAAAAATATAAAAACCTAAAAAAATGGAAAAACAATAAACAACATAAAAAGACATTTACACTTTTATTTTACGGCAATTATCCTCTTTTACAAGAGCGCCCTTAGTTGTTTATTTTGAACCCAAGTTGGAGGATGGGGACGGGGGAACGGCTGCCCATATGGCAGGACCGTGCACTCCTGGGGGTCACGTAGTGGCCCCTAGCTCTACTCCTTCACCTAACCCTAACCTACCCTAACCCTAACCCTAACCCCTAACCCTAACCCTAACCCTTACACTTACCTCTATCTAACCTCTCCCTGTCCTCTTTTACTAACCTTAACCAACTCCTGGGGGCATGCCTAACCCTAACCAATGGACGTCCAGCTGAAAAATCACAAGTGTGCAACCAAAATTTGGCTACTTCAATATAGGTATCAAACGACTCCAAATGGCCTGAAACGTGCTCCTAGACATGTCCTGGAACAACTTTTTTCACAAAAACACTTGGTCAAATTTCACTTCATTTCTAGGGGGGGACTTTGACGGTCCATAACTCCAGAACCCTAATTCACACAGTCACGGTTCCGGTCTCTATCAACCCGGATCGGCCCCAGGAACACGTAGATACCACTCCCATCTCTCTACCTCACTCCTAGCAAAAGTTATTCCCAAAAGTCCCCGATTTTTCGGGGACTTTCCGCAATATCTCCGGAACCGTAAGTCCCACATGCACGTGCCTGGGCTCTATCAAACCGGCTCGGCTAGACGAACACGTAGACACCACAATCATCTCTCTACGACATTCCTATCGAAAGTTATTGGCAAAAGTCCCCGATTTGAGTGGTTTTTATCCCCCTACCTAACCCTAACCCTAACCCTAACCCTAACATCATTTTCTCTTTCGCCTAACCCTAACACAATCACTTACCTTACCTTACACTTACCTCTATCTAACCTCTCCCTGTCCTCTTTTACTAACCTTAACCAACTCCTGGGGGCATGCCTAACCCTAACCAATGGACGTCCAGCTGAAAAATCACAAGTGTGCAACCAAAATTTGGCTACTTCAATATAGGTATCAAACGACTCCAAATGGCCTGAAACGTGCTCCTAGACATGTCCTGGAACAACTTTTTTCACAAAAACACTTGGTCAAATTTCACTTCATTTCTAGGGGGGGACTTTGACGCTCCATAACTCCAGAACCCTAATTCACACAGTCACGGTTCCGGTCTCTATCAACCCGGATCGGCCCCAGGAACACGTAGATACCACTCCCATCTCTCTACCTCACTCCTATCAAAAGTTAGTCCCAAAAGTCCCCAGTTTTTCGGGGACTTTCCGCAATATCTCCGGAACCCTAAGTCCCACATGCACGGTTCCAGTCTCTATCAACCCGGCTCGGCTAGACGGACACGTAGACACCAGAATCATCTCTCTACGACATTCCTATCCAAAGTTAGTGGCAAAAGTCCCCAATTTGAGTGGTTTTTATCCCCCTACCTAACCCAAACCACGCCCCGGAGTCTTACCCTAACCCTAACCCTAACCAAAATTTTGGTACTTCAATATAGGTATCAAACGACTCCAAATGGCCTGAAACGTGCTCCTAGACATGTCCTGGAACAACTTTTTTCACAAAAACACTTGGTCAAATTTCACTTCATTTCTAGGGGGGGACTTTGACGGTCCATAACTCCACAACCGTAATTCACACAGTCACGGTTCCGGTCTCTATCAACCCGGATCGGCCCCAGGAACACGTAGATACCACTCCCATCTCTCTACCTCACTCCTATCAAAAGTTAGTCCCAAAAGTCCCCAGTTTTTCGGGGACTTTCCGCAATATCTCCGGAACCCTAAGTCCCACATGCACGGTTCCGGTCTCTATCAACCCGGCTCGGCTAGACGGACACGTAGACACCAGAATCATCTCTCTACGACATTCCTATCCAAAGTTAGTGGCAAAAGTCCCCAATTTGAGTGGTTTTTATCCCCCTACCTAACCCAAACCACGCCCCTGAGTCTTACCCTAACCCTAACCCTAACCAAAATTTTGGTACTTCAATATAGGTATCAAACGACTCCAAATGGCCTGAAACGTGCTCCTAGACATGTCCTGGAACAACTTTTTTCACAAAAACACTTGGTCAAATTTCAACTCCGGACCAACTCCATTCATTTCTAGGGGGGGACTTTGGGGGGTCATAACTCCGGAACCGTGCGTCCTAGACGCTTCAAACCAAGCTCCGTCTGCCATAATTCGACCGTTCTGAACACGCCACACTTGTCCCCGAGTCTCTACGACCTACGCTTCCCGAGATACACACATTTACAGACAAAAAAGGGGCGTATCTCCGGAACCGGAAGTCCTGCACACAAGTGGCTGCTACCAATGGAAAGCACGTGGCCACAAATGGGGGGTAGGTCACACTTTCAACTCTCTACCACCTTCCTAGCAAAAGTTATTCAACATTATATAAAATATAGACATATATAATTACCATAAGTCACTCCTAATCCTAACCCTAACCCTAACCCTAACCCTCCCTGTCCTCTTTTACTAACCTTAACCAACTCCTGGGGGCATGCCTAACCCTAACCAATGGACGTCCAGCTGAAAAATCACAAGTGTGCAACCAAAATTTGGCTACTTCAATATAGGTATCAAACGACTCCAAATGGCCTGAAACGTGCTCCTAGACATGTCCTGGAACAACTTTTTTCACAAAAACACTTGGTCAAATTTCACTTCATTTCTAGGGGGGGACTTTGACGGTCCATAACTCCACAACCGTAATTCACACAGTCACGGTTCCGGTCTCTATCAACCCGGATCGGCCCCAGGAACACGTAGATACCACTCCCATCTCTCTACCTCACTCCTAGCAAAAGTTAGTCCCAAAAGTCCCCAGTTTTTCGGGGACTTTCCGCAATATCTCCGGAACCCTAAGTCCCACATGCACGTGCCTGGGCTCTATCAACCCGGCTCGGCTAGACGAACACGTAGACACCAGAATCATCTCTCTACGACATTCCTATCCAAAGTTAGTGGAAAAAGTCCCCAATTTGAGTGGTTTTTATCCCCCTACCTAACCCTAACCCTAACCCAACCCTAACCCTACCCTATACCTCTCCCTAACCCTAACCCTAACCCTAACCCTTTCGCCTAACCCTAACCCTAACACAATCACTTACCTTACCTTACACTTACCTCTATCTAACCTCTCCCTGTCCTCTTTTACTAACCTTAACCAACTCCTGGGGGCATGCCTAACCCTAACCAATGGACGTCCAGCTGAAAAATCACAAGTGTGCAACCAAAATTTGGCTACTTCAATATAGGTATCAAACGACTCCAAATGGCCTGAAACGTGCTCCTAGACATGTCCTGGAACAACTTTTTTCACAAAAACACTTGGTCAAATTTCACTTCATTTCTAGGGGGGACTTTGACGGTCCATAACTCCACAACCGTAATTCACACAGTCACGGTTCCGGTCTCTATCAACCCGGATCGGCCCCAGGAACACGTAGATACCACTCCCATCTCTCTACCTCACTCCTAGCAAAAGTTAGTCCCAAAAGTCCCCAGTTTTCGGGGACTTTCCGCAGTATCTCCGGAACCCTAAGTCCCACATGCACGTGCCTGGGCTCTATCAACCCGGCTCGGCTAGACGAACACGTAGACACCAGAATCATCTCTCTACGACATTCCTATCCAAAGTTAGTGGAAAAAGTCCCCAATTTGAGTGGTTTTTATCCCCCTACCTAACCCAAACCACGCCCCGGAGTCTTACCCTAACCCTAACCCTAACCAAAATTTGGGTACTTCAATATAGGTATCAAACGACTCCAAATGGCCTGAAACGTGCTCCTAGACATGTCCTGGAACAACTTTTTTCACAAAAACACTTGGTCAAATTTCAACTCCGGACCAACTCCATTCATTTCTAGGGGGGACTTTGGGGGGTCATAACTCCGGAACCGTGCGTCCTAGACGCTTCAAACCAAGCTCCGTCTGCCATAATTCGACCCTTCTGAACACGCCAGACTTGTCCCCGAGTCTCTACGACCTACGCTTCCCGAGATACACACATTTACAGACAAAAAAGGGGCGTATCTCCGGAACCGGAAGTCCTGCACACAAGTGGCTGCTACCAATGGAAAGCACGTGGCCACAAATGGGGGGTAGGTCACACTTTCAACTCTCTACCACCTTCCTAGCAAAAGTTATTCAACATTATATAAAATATACACATATATAATTACCATAAGTCACTCCTAATCCTAACCCTAACCCTAACCCTAACCCTAACCCTAACACAATCACTTACCTTACCTTACACTTACCTCTATCTAACCTCTCCCTGTCCTCTTTTACTAACCTTAACCAACTCCTGGGGGCATGCCTAACCCTAACCAATGGACGTCCAGCTGAAAAATCACAAGTGTGCAACCAAAATTTGGCTACTTCAATATAGGTATCAAACGACTCCAAATGGCCTGAAACGTGCTCCTAGACATGTCCTGGAACAACTTTTTTCACAAAAACACTTGGTCAAATTTCACTTCATTTCTAGGGGGGGACTTTGACGGTCCATAACTCCAGAACCGTAATTCACACAGTCACGGTTCCGGTCTCTATCAACCCGGATCGGCCCCAGGAACACGTAGATACCACTCCCATCTCTCTACCTCACTCCTAGCAAAAGTTAGTCCCAAAAGTCCCCAGTTTTTCGGGGACTTTCCGCAATATCTCCGGAACCGTAAGTCCCACATGCACGTGCCTGGGCTCTATCAAACCTGGCTCGGCTAGACGAACACGTAGACACCAGAATCATCTCTCTACGACATTCCTATCCAAAGTTACTGGCAAAAGTCCCCAATTTGAGTGGTTTTTATCCCCCTACCTTCCTAGCAAAAGTTATTCAACATTATATAAAATATACACATATATAATTACCATAAGTCACTCCTAATCCTAACCTAACCCTAACCCTAACCCCTAACCCTAACCCTAACCCTCCCTGTCCTCTTTTACTAACCTTAACCAACTCCTGGGGGCATGCCTAACCCTAACCAATGGACGTCCAGCTGAAAAATCACAAGTGTGCAACCAAAATTTGGGTACTTCAATATAGGTATCAAACGACTCCAAATGGCCTGAAACGTGCTCCTAGACATGTCCTGGAACAACTTTTTTCACAAAAACACTTGGTCAAATTTCACTTCATTTCTATGGGGGGACTTTGACGGTCCATAACTCCAGAACCCTAATTCACACAGTCACGGTTCCGGTCTCTATCAACCCGGATCGGCCCCAGGAACACGTAGATACCACTCCCATCTCTCTACCTCACTCCTAGCAAAAGTTAGTCCCAAAAGTCCCCAGTTTTTCGGGGACTTTCCGCAATATCTCCGAAACCGTAAGTCCCACATGCACGGTGCCTGGGCTCTATCAACCCGGCTCGGCTAGACGAACACGTAGACACCAGAATCATCTCTCTACGACATTCCTATCCAAAGTTAGTGGCAAAAGTCCCCAATTTGAGTGGTTTTTATCCCCCTACCTAACCCAAACCACGCCCCGGAGTCTTACCCTAACCCTAACCCTAACCAAAATTTTGCTACTTCAATATAGGTATCAAACGACTCCAAATGGCCTGAAACGTGCTCCTAGACATGTCCTGGAACAACTTTTTTCACAAAAACACTTGGTCAAATTTCAACTCCGGACCAACTCCATTCATTTCTAGGGGGGGACTTTGGGGGGTCAGAACTCCGGAACCGTGCGTCCTAGACGCTTCAAACCAAGCTCCGTCTGCCATAATTCGACCCTTCTGAACACGCCACACTTGTCCCCGAGTCTCTACGACCTACGCTTCCCGAGATACACACATTTACAGACAAAAAAGGGGCGTATCTCCGGAACCGGAAGTCCTGCACACAAGTGGCTGCTACCAATGGAAAGCACGTGGCCACAAATGGGGGGGGTAGGTCACACTTTCAACTCTCTACCACCTTCCTAGCAAAAGTTATTCAACATTATATAAAATATAGACATATATAATTACCATAGGTCACTCCTAATCCTACCCTAACCCTAACTTGGAAGACAGAAATAATGCCGACAACTCTTTCCAACTCCAAAAAGGTAGATTGTTTTACATATCTGGGGATTAGGATAGTACCATGTATAAGACACATGGTACGGGCTAACTACAACCCCATGATAGACTCAATTATTTCCTCTGTGGATAGATGGAACTCCTTGCCTTTATCACTTATAGCAAGCATTAACGTCCTTAAATTAAATATAATGCCCGAACTTCTGTATTTGTTTCAGAACATCCCATTGCCACCTCCTATTAATTTATTCCCACTCCTAAAAAAAAATTTTGTACGTTTTCTGTGGAATAATAGACGACCGAGACAACGTTTATCACTCTTGTACCTACCGTATGATCGAGGAGGCCTCAAGTGCCCAAATCCATTTTGGTATTATTGGGCAGCTTTACTGAGGACTATGATGCATTACTTTTCAGATAAGTCCCTCCCACCTTGGATGAATATTGAAAAATGCTCAGTCCCTCTCCCTCTCCCTCAGTAAATATACTCAGCAAAAGACAAAATATTGAAAAAAAGGCAAAAAAACCCTATACTCACAAATATGATTATAAATTGGTATCAGGTTAAGAAGTATTTAGGTGAAGCCTCCTCTCTATCACGCTTCAGCCAGATATGGGGTAACCAGTCTTTCCCTCCAGGCAGAGCAGACCCTGGTTTTAGGAAGTGGGCTGAAAAAGGTTTAAAGACAATAGGGGATCTCATGGGATCAGATGGTGTGATTTTGATGTCATTTGAAGAGTTGATTACCAGGTATGATATTCCAAATAAACATCAATTTAAATATATGCAGGTGAGAAACTTTATTAGTTCATCTCAAAACCAGTGTTTGTCAATTCCCCTGTTGTCCACTTTGGAAACGGAAATGAAAAGATTGCTTTGGAAAGGGAATTATCTCCTAACTATATAACATGTTAGCAGAGGGATCCTCTGAGTCTTCTTTAAGGGAACTTGATGCTTAGCGGGAAAATTTACAGGAGGACTTGCCCTCCGAGAAATGGGAAAAAGTGTGTGCTGAAGCACAAACACAAACTACCAATACTCGTCTCAAAGCACTCCAATATCATTGGCTAATGAGGACATACGTGACACCAGAAAAGCTTAGTAAGTATAATGATACTATCCCAGACCTGTGTATCAGGTGTGGAGAGGAGAAGGGGACGTTCTTCCACTGTGTCTGGGAATGCAGTAAAGTCCAACAATTCTGGCGGGAGATTAAAGAAGCTTTAGAGACTATACTAGGTATAAAATTTGTTCTTGACCCTAAACTATTTATTCTAGGTTTATATCCTGATAGATATCACATGTATAGAAAAATAATCACTGCCCTGGATTTATGTTTACTGCTTGCAAAAAGAGCCATAGCACTCTCATGGAGGAGCACCAGCAAACCAAAATTCATCAACTGGGTTAAGGAAATATCCACAACTTTACCTATGGAGAAGATAACATACATTATAAAAGGGAAACTATCACTATTTCTAAACATTTGGGGTCGTTTTATGGAATATATGGAGAGTGCGGATTTAAGTAATGTAGGGAATGACGCCGACAAGGCGTAGTTAAGGGTAGTCCTTTGCAGTGATCTAAAATAATTTCTATTATTTTGATATTTGATTTCTTTATTCTGTGTGAATTGTACATCTGAATTCATATTTTTTAACCATGCTCAATAGTGAAATAACATGGGCTAACTCTTGATAAGATGGAGAAACTCTTATTGTTCTGGTTGTTGTTTCATTTGTTTTGTTTTTTTATATTTGTACTTTCACCTAAGTGTTGCTCTATGTTATCTCATAAATTCCTGATTTGCAAGGAAGGACAATCTGAATGCTGGACAATAATTTAGTTGCCCCTGACGTCTCCTTTGTTGTGAGAGCACTCTTATTACTGTATATTTATGTATTTTGGAAACATTTTGAAAACTCAATAAAGATAATGTGGGGAAAAAGAAACACTTGTAGGATGTTGGAAACGATGCAACTGTAGATACTCTCAAGCAGGGCAAGAATTTCACGAGGGCCAGTGCCTCCGCAATTTGGCCTTGTGACCTTGAAAAAAATATCTGCCCTGAGGCCACGGTGGCCTTGATGCCCCACTCGCACTGCCCCAGTTGGTTTTGCAGTTTTCTAGTCTGCCTCTTTCCTGTCAACACAGCTTTGACGACTGCGTCTTTGGAGAAAAATAAAAGCATCTTTTGATGACATTCATCATCAGTGGTGGGTTTGATTCAAGCCGGCATGAACCGCTCAGATGGACTATACTATACAATAAGGATAATCCGGCCTCGCATATCGAGGGTATGTCGATCGGCTGGTCGATTAACTACACAGGTCCTTCACTCAACTTGGTACAGAGAAATTTCCCAAAAAGCAACGTTACAGGACCAAACAACAGTAACGTAGTAACTGAACTGTCTTTGGCAACTTATATGAGGAAAAAAATACCGCAGTTATACGTGGAGAGGCGTCTGTCCTCCTGTCTGTCCTGACCGACTCATCACATTTCTGCCTGAAAAACGGCGTCTGTCACCAGCAAAAAACTTTAACTCGCCGTTTGTGTTGTTGTAGTTACTGTTGTCACGGTGACGGTCAGCCCTCTACATCGAGACGTCAGTGAAATTTCCCCCAGAAAACAGCCTCCATCCCCGCGACTGACAGAGTCAGACAGCGTGATGGCGATGATTTAATTATGTTATTTAGATTGACAAAAAAACGTAACTTTGTCACGTTCCAGGATGTTTGGAGGGTCAGGATCTCAATCACAACACATTATAACAGCAACCATAGGATTATAAACTATCTGCGGGTTTAAATTGACAGGGGGGACACCGAGGAAACACCTTGAAAACACACCAACGTCATCATCATGACGTATACCGTCACGCCTCTTTAGGAGCCGCAGCAACGGATTTCTGCGTGAATTCACGTTGGTTCGTCTTTAATGCGGAGCTGCTTGCTCTGTGTGAATCACCATTGGCGGAGAATTGCCGAACCACCGCTGCGGAGATAATGCGGCTTCTCCTTTGTGAACGGGCCAAGGACAATTCATCAAACGACAGTGTGATGAATTAGCGTACGAATAAGAAAGGAAATTCAACATATAAGTTGCTTGTACAGTAACGTTATATCACTACAACGTTGACCCACTTTTAATGTGCCGACCACAGCCTGTAACATTAGCTCAACAAACGCTTGCTAGCTTGCTGTCATGTTTTTCCTTTGTCAAGCTGCTTGTTCCTGCCATAATGTGGAATTTATATGTATTTATGTCTTGCACATTTGGTGTCAATTGAGCAAAAATTGTTATAAAAAAATAATAAAAAAATAATCACATGTAAAAACAAGACAGACAAATCACAAGCAACAATCAGATTGTAACAGTTCATTTTGTATTCTTTTTAGATATGTTCAATGGTTTCTTATCTTCAGACATAAAAAAAAGTATACAAGATGTTTCTTTACCTGCTTGACAGTTTCAACTGAGACTCCAATCTTCCTCAGAAGCGTCATTAGTCCTTAAATTAAATTCATTATGGACGTGGACTTAAAATCATTGTTTTGTTTTATGGCGTTTGTGCCCTCACAAAATTGACAACACAAAAGGCCAAGTGGCCTTGCCCCTAAAATGACGAAATTCCAGGCCTGCTCACCAGTTATGATCATATGGCTGTGTTTTACACTCAGTAACACATGTGGGTCTCTCAACATGTGAATCAGTATCAGTCCTCCTCCAGCAGGAGGTGCTACTTCACCCAAAGCTGTTTGCTGACTAACAAAAACACCCAATGAAGAATTTAAACTCAGTTTTTACTCCGTCTGTAAAGGTTTTTGGACACATTTTTACAGATGGGAGATCAGATATGACATCTAAGTGAAGTGATTCAAAGTTAATGAGGTAAACTTCCTAACCCTCACCCTAATGAGGTACACTTACACTTGGAATCATCTTCAGTGACCACAGGTAAACTCCTAACGGAAGTCTTATACACCGTCACTGTAAGGATATGACTTTGTCTCGTCTCTAAACAGAAAAATGTACCAGTCCAGTTAAACTTTTATTATCAAACTGAAACATTTGTGTGTTTACACGGAGCATGTGTGGTTAGTCACATGACAGCCCCACCAGCTAAGCGCTAACAGTATTTCCTGTTGGTGAAGCTGTGTTAATAATCACAGATCAATTGTTTAGTAAAAATTACAGCACATCCGTCAGGTTCGCTCATCATCATGACAGCAGTAAGTGGGCGTGTCGACCAGCACACTGTGATCCGACTGGCTGTTGTGGTGAAATGAGGCTTGTTGTAGTATTTTTAAGATCCTTTAGTGTTTCTGATCATCGCCTCCATCATATTCCACTGATCTGGAGTCACCTGACACAAAAACATCATAAATATGATCAATAACAATGAATACTATGGCTGGATGGGAAAAGACAGCTCAGTGAAGTGACAGGTTAGAGAAAAAAACAGAATCATCAGTAAATCTGTAGCTTTCAACCTGTGAACATCCTTCATGCATTTGTGTTCTTCAGTCTAGATAGTCACAAGAGATTAAACGTGTTTTAGTCAAGTTATTAAATTCGAACCAGTCTCAGGCTGCAGGACAACAAATAATATGTCAAACAGCAATCCTCTAATTCATGATTCTGAGGGAAAGAGTTCAGAGCGACACTCACTCTGCGCAGTTCGTTAAACTCTCCGGCCATCGACACATATTCTCCTCCATCAAACCGAATCACCTGGAAATAAACACACAGTGAAACATTTTATTAACTGTGATCAACAATCAGTCTACAGTCTGACATAAGATCAGTCTAAACTCACAGCTCCAGACATCCAGGTTGCGAAGTCGCTGCTCATGTACGCTGCCAGGTTTGCTATCTCTTCTGGTGTTCCGAGTCGACCTGTTGGGATCCGGCCGATCATCGCCTTCTCGAAGGCTCCTGTTGGGTCGAGACGGCTGAACGCTCCCTGAACACAACAAGTACACAAAAAAAAACATTGCAGACAACTGCAAACAAACAGACAAACATAAATGGCTGTGGTCAGATGGGCTGTACCTTGGTTCTGATTGGTCCAGGCTGGATGATGTTGAACCTGTGGCCGTAGCGACCCCATTCTGCAGCCAGAGACCTGACACACACAACAACAACAGTGCTACCATGACGACAACATATTAGGGTTGTGTTTATGTTGTGTAAAGCTGAAAGGTTTAAGGTCATACTGACTTATAGAGTGCCTCCACTCCAGCCTTCGCCGACGCACTCGGGACGACAAAACCAGAACCAGACTCAGCATAGATGGTGGTGATAGCCAGGAAGGATGCACCTGAACAAACAGCAATAACAACAATGGACCAGCAACACACAATAACACAAACAATAAACATCAACAACAACAAAACAACAACACTAACAAAATAACATCAACAACACAAAAAATCAACATAAACTACTCAAACAACAAATTTCAACAAACAAACAACACAATCAAAAATAACTGAGTCCAATTTAAACTTTCAATAGCCTTTGACCTCTCTGAATCTAGATAAGTCTCTTAGTGACGTCTGACATCAGTGACCTCTGACCTCTCTGACTCTTGATGAGTCTCTTGCCGAGCTCCAGGGTGATGAACGCCGTCCCGTTCAGGACGATGTCTGTGATGCTCTTCCAACCATTTGGCGACAGACGTTCTGATGGACACACAAAATTTCCTGCTGCGTTGTTGATGATCACCTGCAACAATCGGGGCACACAGTCACTGTGATGTCATCTTTAAAAGTTTGATTTTGTCACAGCTGAAGAGTCAGAGCAGAAACCTCTGACATCAAAGGACAGTTTACAGGGTCAGCTTTAGGTCAGGGTGTTTTATCATCCTCACGAGTATAGAAAGCAGAGGTGGCCATCAGTCACACAGGAAAATGCCAACATTGAATGGATGAAGTCGTTTCAAGTCATCTGTCTCCAGTCCAAGTCATGAATACCAAAGTCTTACCAAAGTATTTTCTCCATGTTAGTCGAGTCGCAAGTCATCAAGTTTGTGACTCAATACTGTCTTGAGACAGATCATTTGACTCTAGTCCTCCATCTCAGCTACTAAGCAAAACCTGTGTGTGTGTGTATGTGTGTGGGCGAGTGTGTGAGTGTGCTTTACATCAGGGAGTCCTGTCAGGGTTTCCATCTGGTCGACACAAACAGAGACGGCCTGAGGATCTCTGACATCACACTGAATTGCATGGACCTGAGAAGGCAGTTCACACCAGTTCAGACCAGTTCTTATGATTAACATTCATGAATGCAGCAGCAGCTGTTTATGTTCCACTAACAGCCCAACTTGTGACATTACACTGAGATTTACATGTTAGCTGGATTTAATTCTGCTGGTTCAGACGAATTCTAACTGAAGATTTGTGATTCATAAATCTGTTTCGGAGTTTGATCTAGTTTGTTTTCCTGACTCCAAAATGGTACGTGCAACTTGGCATCGACTTTTGTTGCAAACAACCTGACTACTTCATTCTGGTTCTGGTTCTGACCTTGTTTCCAGTCTGGCTGCTGATCTCCTCGGCTGTTTGCTGCAGGACGTCCAACTTCCTGAACATCAACACAAACACATGATGTCAGGGTTTACAGCTCACACCACATTATTTAGGAATATAGATTTGACCTCTGACCTGGAGGCAATGACACACTGAGCTCCCAGCTGGGACAGGGTGGTGGTCATGGCCCGGCCGAGTCCCGTCCCCCCTCCTGTGATGAATGCCACTCTGTTGTTGAAACTTCCTGTTGGCAGCATGACATCTTTAGCCGGCGGGAAGAACTGTGACTGAGGAGGAGGAGAACCGGGCTGCTGAGGAAGAACCGCTGAACTGTGAAGGCATGACTGAAAGAAACAAAAGAGAGCTCCATTATGGTCTGTTTGAACTGTTTCAAGATTAATGTTTCTTTTCTTTGTAAATGTCACAAATTATTTTCCTGAATCATAATTTAATCTATAAACTGTCAACCAATCGTGAAAACGATCATAGCAGTTTCTGAGAGTCCAAAGTCAAAGTCATTTTTAATGTCAATTCAGCAATATGTACAGGACATACTGAGGATCGAAATTACAATACTCTCAAAGTGATGTCTTCAAAGCAGCAAATCCTCAGACTGAAGATCCTGCAACTAAACAATGTTTTAGAACTTTTACTTGAAAACAT
This sequence comes from Lagodon rhomboides, assembly GCA_039737535.1. Classification (NCBI taxonomy): domain Eukaryota; kingdom Metazoa; phylum Chordata; class Actinopteri; order Spariformes; family Sparidae; genus Lagodon; species Lagodon rhomboides. Next base: position 35,170,675 of record CM077788.1, on the reverse strand, counting down.
TACAGGAAGTTTTGATCAAATAACACAATAGCTGCAAAATAATTATCTTTTGATCGACTGATCAAATAATCAGCTAATTGTTGCAGCTATATCCATGATAAAACTGAATGTGGAAGATGGTCGAGGAATTTGAGTTTTAAAGTGTCTTTGAATAAGTTCATTGTAATTTCTCTGATGCAACTGGACTGAATCAAACATAGGTAAACACTTCATGTTCTGGTGTCAATCATCCAAATAACATACAGTAGATTGATTCATTAGAACATGTCTGTCTGTCTATACCTGTCTGGCTGCACCTGTCTGTCTGTACCCTCTTAATATATAAACAAACTACAGTGATCTAACAACATGAATTAATCTGGGTGTTATCGGCACCACCTGGTGTTCACATGACTGAACTACAGCGGGTGTGTGATCACTGTCACACTCCACTTCATCTTTGTCACATTTTAGATTAAATTTGTATTATATTCACAGTATTTGAACATAAAACAGATCCCACCACACAAACCTTATCAGTAAATGATGGACTGCCTCAGAGATCTGGTTCCTTCAAGACCTGATCTGGTCCTGAAGGGAACCTGTTCTGTTGTAAACTGGGTGAAAGGTCAAACTCCAGAAGACCTTCTTTGTTCAATATGTTTCATGTGATTTAAAATTCCTCTTATTTCCCGTTTATATCATTTAAACTTTACTACGACAAATACTGACTGATGATTGGTTATTGATTGTTTATGTTGTTTTTTCAGCTCCTCTATGACGTCACATTTTATCCACAGTTTTAAAGACTGAACGATTTATTTTATAAAGTTCAGGAAGTTTTTCTCACCCTGTGAACTGGACTCCTCAAAAATCTGAAAACAAATTCTGCTTTTCTCAAACTCGCAGTGGCCGCCATCTTGCCCAAGACTTGTTGACCTTTGACCCGGTTAATACCAACAGGGACAAGTAGGTCCAGTCTATCTGCAGACTCTCAGCCGCTGGAAGACACGCTACTTACGGATTCAACTGAAACGGTTAAGATTCGTTTATGTTTCTATAAATCATATCATATTATAACATATCATATTATATTGTTTTGTATTGTATTACACTGTATTGTATTATTTTAGACAGAGGAAACCCCCCACTATCCGGGCTGTAGTGGTTCAGTCCAGAATGTGACGACGAACATGTGTTACCGTAATGTGTCTACATGTTGTGACTCTCGAAAAGAACTCCGGTTTATTTGCTGATTTCTCTCAACAAACGAACTTAACACGTCACATTATATCGATATCCAATCAGTTTAACGTCGTTTATTGATCTCATGCGAATTCTTTGGGAGTTAAAATGTATGTGATATCAGTTACACTTTGAAGTTCTACCGGTTGATCTGACAGTTACGGTACTGATCCGGTGTGGTCCGACAGTCGGAACACGGTTCTGTTTTAAGCAGCAGCTGATCGCTCAACAGCAGCAGATACTGATAGGTGATTCTGACAGATGGAGGTTCGACTCTCAGAACCCAAACTGGTTCTGGTCTTCAGCGGGAAGCGGAAGTCCGGAAAAGATTACGTGACGGACCTGATACACCGCCGGTAAAACCAGTTAATACAGTGTTTCATATCGATAGGTTATTGTTCTGTGATCAGTTTTTAATGAAGTCATGTGCGACTGATTGTTTGTTTGTGAGGAGACTTTGATCTGAAATCAGCTGATGAAGATAAAACCACAGTAATCTATATGACATCGTCATCACAGCTGATCAGAGACGACGAATAATAACTAATCAATAATCAGGCTGGATCAACCGTTTATACTGTGTTAAATCTGAGAGTTGATTTAATTTATTATTGTTGTTCTACAACATTTCAAACCAGATAATGACGAGTTCATTAGTTTGTGGATCCACTGAGTCAAAATCATTAAAATACCTATGACATGAGCAGTCATGTGACACAGGTGAGCGAGTCAGGGGAAACAGGTGAGACAGGTGGGACAGTCAAATGCAGATAAAATGAAATGGATCACTGACAGAAGCCATGGCGCTCCTACAGAACCATGATCACCTTTGCATGTTAAACTGAACCTGCCATTGGCTGGTTACCTGTCCATCTTAACCCGCCTCCTGTTCTGAATCGTCTGGGACCTGTCTGTACCTGTCTGTCTGTACCTGTCAGTCTGTCTGTACCTGTACTCGTCTGTCTGTACCTGTCAGTCTGTACCTGTCTGTCTGTACCTGTCAGTCTGTCTGTACTCGTCTGTCTGTACCTGTCTGTCTGTACCTGTCAGTCTGTCTGTACCTGTACTCGTCTGTCTGTACCTGTCAGTCTGTCTGTACTCGTCTGTCTGTACCTGTCTGTCTGTACCTGTCAGTCTGTCTGTACCTGTCTGTCTGTACCTGTCAGTCTGTCTGTACTCGTCTGTCTGTACCTGTCTGTCTGTACCTGTCAGTCTGTCTGTACCTGTACTCGTCTGTCTGTACCTGTCTGTCTGTACCTGTCAGTCTGTCTGTACCTGTACTCGTCTGTCTGTACCTGTCTGTCTGTACCTGTACTCGTCTGTCTGTACTCGTCTGTCTGTACCTGTCTGTCTGTACCTGTACTCGTCTGTCTGTACCTGTCTGTCTGTCTGTACCTGTACTCGTCTGTCTGTACCTGTCTGTCTGTACCTGTCAGTCTGTCTGTACCTGTACTCGTCTGTCTGTACCTGTACCTGTCTACAATATACGCTGAACCTGTTTCTTCTTATGCAGCTTAGGACCGGATGTTTGCTGTGTCCTGCGTCTGTCTGGACCTCTCAAACAACAGTATGCTCAGGTGAGACTAACACCTGTTGACCAAACACGTTACCTTGGTTACTGCTGAGTCATGCTGGTTCTGTGGGTTCTGCAGGAACACGGTCTGGACCTTGACCAGCTGCTGGGTACTGGTCTTTATAAGGAAGAGCATCGGGCCGACATGATTCACTGGGGAGAAACTCGCCGACGCCAGGACCCTGGATTCTTCTGTCGCTTAGCAACCAGAGGAGCACGGCAACCTGTGTGGGTAGGTCACTGCTGATGTCACTTCCTCCTCCTCCTCCTCCATCTTCCTCGTTGTCCTCCGTCTGTTTTCTTTTTCTGGACTCCAAAACCATCAAGTGCTCCCTAGCAACCAACTAGCAACCTGCTCTCTGATTGGTCAGGTGGTGAGTGATGCGCGGCGGCTGTCTGACCTGCAGTGGTTCTGGTCCGAGTTTCCTCGACAGACTCGAAGTGTCCGAGTGCAAAGTTCAGAAAAAACGCGCCGAGAGAGGGGGTGGAGCTTCACAACAGGTAAGGTGACATGTCTGTCTGTCTGTTCACCTGTCTGTCTGTTCAGCTGTCTGTCTGTTCACCTGTCTGTCTGTCTGTCTCTCAGGTGTGGATGATGCAGAGTCAGAGTGTGGGTTGGACAGCGGGGTTGAATTTGATTGGATCATCACCAATGAGGCCGATGCCCCCTCATTAGACGAGCAGCTGCAGCCGATCCTGAAGCTGGCAAAGGAGGCTGCTGATAATCACTGATTAATAATCGGATTGATAAAAGCAGCTGATCACTGCAGCAGCAAAGGTCGATGGGAAATCGCACCTCCTGACTCTTAACCCCACCAGGTTTAATTCTGTGACACATCTCCTTTAAATTCACATGTTGCTGCTTTCATGTAATTTTACAAAGTTTCAAATGAATTATTTGAATGATTTTGTTAATAAATATGTCATGAATAATGTTGTTTGTGTCAGGAGTGATTAGATTGCAGGTGTTTTAAAAAGTGAAGGGAAAACTTAACGGTCACACAAGTGATTGTGAATCCGTTTCAGCTGCTTTGGTGTAAATAAAAGTGACAACAGGTGCAGTGGAGAGGCAAAAACAACCTCCAAAAAAGGAACCGATTCTTCTGCAGTTCTGTGTTCTGCTAGTGTCCTTGTCAGTACTGGTAGCATGAGAGATACCTGCAGCCGAAACAGGTTTCACTTGTAATCCAACTCCTCCAGGATGGTACATCCATATGTGCAGTCACGAGAAGGTTTGCTGTGTCTGACAGCATGGAGGAGATGCCAGGAGACCAGCTGTTACACAAGGAGAACTGGGCCGGGCCGTAGAAGGGCAACAACCCAGCAGCAGGACGAGTACGTGCTCCTTTGTGTGAGGAGGAACCTGAGGAGCTGTGCAAAATGACCTCCAGCAGGCTACTGGTGTGCAAGTTTCTGACACAGCTGTCAGGTGGTCGGTCAGTGATGGTCTGAGGAGGCATGTCCTCCTATAACAGCACCCTGACTGCGGTTAGGTACCAGGTGGGTGGATCTGGGTTCCTCCTGGTGCAGGACGAGGCCCGGCCTCATCCTGGTGCATGTGTTCAGAGTGTGTAGGCAGTTTCTGGATGCTATTGACTGGCCTTCTCGTTCCCCTGACATAAATCCACTTGAGCATCTATGGGAGATGATGTATTGTGCATCCTGTACCGTCACAGACTGTCCAGGAGCTAAACAACTAAACACCTGTGATCAACACTGATGTCCAATCAGAGCTCCTGCCTGCTGCTCGCTCTACTCCTGAGACGCAGCTTCAGTCAGTTCTTATAAAATCAAATGGAGCTCGTAAACCAGACCGGACCAACTGACCTACGTCTTCATCAGTACAAAATACAGCTGCAGTCGAGAAGACACAGTATTTATTGATTTACAATAAGTGTCAGACACGATCAATCATTCCTCACTAACTCTGGAGTCAGACGTGTCGCAACTTATTTAAATAGGTTAATAAGAAAACCTGAATAACAGACCACATCTGAGAAGATTAACCTGTGGTTCAGTACTGGTGCGCTAAAACAACTTTAATGCTGAATTAACTAACGATTCATTAAATAAAAAACAAGGAGTCATTTTGGATCTACAGACCAGTGACGGTGCTTTTATTTTATAAAATCCTGATTTATTACAATGAGCAGTGACATCAGCACAGTGATGACATCAGCTTCCAGGTAAAAACATCTCTAAACTTTATTCATGTCATCAGGTCAAAGGTGACCTGTCTGTAACCTCTGATTGGCCCCTGGACTACCATATATGGCAGTGGAATGCCTCACTGTGATTGGATAGCTCAAACCACACCCCCATGGAACATAATAATCAATCATTGTGTAACAAGACATTGGCTCTAATCAATCAGTTAATCAATAATTAATATGTCACAAAGAAAACTAATGAGAGTAAAGACAAACCGTTAAGACAAACAGGTTCGTTAGTCATTAATTAGTTTAACGAGGGAAACGTCCCTTTGACACGCCCACTCCTCGTCTGGACTCTACCACCTAATACTGAGGGGGAAGGGGGGGTTGGCACTGTCATGTGGGAGGGTTGGTACTGTCGGGTGGGGAGGGAGGGAGGGTTGGGAATGTCATGGCTGGGGGTGGGGGGGTGAGTAGGAGGTCCAGACAGGAGGAGTAAATTAAAGCAACACTCTGAATGAGACTTAAATGATCAGAAGAGGAATGTGACAGAAGAAGGAGAGGGAGGAGGGGGAGAAGAGGGAGGAGGTGGTGGAGGTGCCACAGAGGTCCTGATGTCCATCTGTCAAGCGGCAGAGGGGGAGGAAGGGGGAGGAGGAGGGAGGAGGGAGGAGGAGGAGGTTCAGAAGGAGTTGAGATCCTGCAGGGTCTGATCCAGGGTGGCGTGAATCTTTTTGTTTTCCTCTTTGGCTGAAGCCAGAGCCTCTGTAAACAAACAAATGCACAGATGATGACGTCATGCTGTCCAATCAATACAGCTTTCTAATAATCAATAAGTCCATCCATCACATCTATGACAATATCATTCATTTATACTCCTGGTCTCACCTTCCAGGTCATCAATGGTTCGCTCCAGTTTGGTCACCGAACGCTCCGCGAACTCTGCTCTGCTCTCCGCCTGCACACAGGAAGTCAACAGGAAGTCAGCGCATAACAAACAGGAAGTCAGCAAGTAAACAAGAAGCCAACAGGAAGTCAACAGGTAACAAACAGGAGGTCAACAGGAAGTCAGCAGGTAACCAGAAGGTGTCAGGTGGGTAGCAGTGGCTAAGGGTTAGAGCCAGCATCTTGTTATCGGAAGGTTGCTGGTTCGATTCCCCTGGTGTGCATGTCAAAGTGTCCTTGGGCAAGATACTGAACCCCAACACTGCTCCTGATGTGCTGGACGGCGCCTTATGTTTAGAAACGTTTGAAGAATATTTTTCCATCTCACCTCCTTCAGTTTGTTGCTCAGGTTCTTGATCTCCTCTTCGTACCTGTCCTCCTTCATAGAGTACTGAGAAAACAGGAGAGACAGCCAATCAGAGAACAGGTGTACTGATGTATCAGGTATGAGGAAACCTGTGTCGGAGGTTGAGCAGGTGTTGATCAGCTGAGTGGATCCTGATAAATCTTAAATAAAAATTCTGATGATAACATGAAGTCATGTGACGCCTCGTTGATGACATCACCACAGGACTGACATGAACTAACATTAAGATCAGCACTTTTCTGATCTCTACAGAGAACATTAATTTCAATATTTAATACAAAGACAGAAGAATAACTGAGAATAATCTAAGAATAAACTGTCAATTTGCTGATTTGAACAAAACAAACACACTTGCATGACACCCACCCCCCCGTCCTCCTCCTCCCCCGTCCTCCCCCTCCTCCTACCTTCTCAGCCTGGGCTTCTAGACTCTTTGTACCAGTGAAGACAGTTTTCAGCTCCTCCTCCAACATTCGACTCTTGCTGCAGGTCAGAGGTCACATCAGACACACCGAGTCACACAAGAAGTTCTGTTACGATTGTGTTTGTTCGTTTGTTTATTCAGGAAGCAGATCACTGCACACACAGATGACTTTATCCCGTTACTGTGGTAACTGATTTAGTTACTATGATAACCTGCTGTGTGTGTGTGTGTGTGTGTGTGTGTGTGTGTGTGTGTGTGTGTGTGTGTGTGTGTGTGTGTGTGTGTGTGTTTTCAGACAGCCAGCTGTTTCCACACAGATGGAAACGACTCAGAGTTGTTGTCTGTATGACACCTGTGATGTCAGTGTCATGTCAGTGTGCATGTGTGTCTGTCAGGTGTGTGTGTCTGTCAGGTGTGTGTGTGTGCAGCAGGTTAGAGTCATGCAAAGGTCAGCAGGAGGAGGAGCTGAAGCAGCAGCTAAAGGTCAGAGGTCATGGGAGGCAGCAGGAGGTGAGGAGGAGGAGCTACTCTGCTCTGACTGACAGTAGGTGAGAGGTCAGGTGACCCTCAGTACCTTGTCCTCAGACGCCTGCAGGCTCTTCAGTGATTGGTCGAAACTCCTCAACTGCTCCTCCAACCTCCGAACCTTACTGATAGAGGGGTACGAGGACAGACATGAAGACAGACAGGAGGACAGACAGGAAGACGGACACGAGGACATACAGGAGGACAGACAGGAAGACGGACATGAAGACAGACAGGAGGAAAGACAGGAAGACGGACAGGAAGACAGACAGGAGGACAGACAGGAGGACAGACAGGAAGACGGACACGAGGACATACAGGAGCACAGGCAGGAAGACGGACATGAAGACAGACAGGAGGACAGACAGGAAGACGGACACGAGGACATACAGGAGGACAGACAGGAAGACGGACACGAAGACAGACATGAAAACAGACAGACAGGTCGCACATGCAGCAGCAGCAACATGTTTCCATGGAAACAAACAAGAGAAATAAGGTTGCAGAAAGTTATGGTGCTGTTAATGAAGCAGTGACATCATACCAAGGTCATCAGTGAGACATCATGTGTAGTATAATTACTCAGTAACAGTCTGTCTCTCTGTCTGTCTGTATCAGAGCAGCAGAAGCTTCATGCTGTAAGCAGGTGTTAGACGTGCCCTTTCCGTTGTGTTGTGTTGTGTTGTGTTGTGTTGTGTTGTGTTGTGTTGTGTCATGTTTTTAAACCTCTCAGCCTGTTCAGCTCGATCTTCGACTCGTTCCAGTTCTCCTTCCACCATCAACAGTTTACGGGCCACCTGAGACACACACAATATTGATCTTTGTTCTTTCATCAGTTATTACACCAACATGTTGAAGCATTACAACTGTGACTGTGTGACTTTTCACATCAGCTGATGATGAAGGTGATGATGACGAGATCATCTTCATCACCTTCATCATCATGAGTGGGTTTTAGTTTCCATAAGAGATCACTTCAGAATAAAAGACGTGTATTTCAGCTTAACTTAAGTAACGCAGCCGGTCGTATTAATGACGAGGCAGGTTTTGTTTCTTACTGGTCTCTTGGAGTGTTACAAACCCCCATCTATATGAGAATGGTGTCATTTATTATACTGACATTAGGATTTAGTGCAGAGCGAGAAGTTAAATCTAACTGTTTATTTAGACTCTGGAATTACTTTTGGAAGCTTCTGATTGGTCAGTTGTCATCACTGGAGGCCCCATGTAACGTGACGAGTCTCTCCAACACGCACACATGATCAATCATCTCACTCTTCATCCAATCAATGTCTTGTCACAGAGCAGACAGTTTATTTTGGTGACTCCACAGACTGTTGCTCTCTCTGTCGTCTTCACGACGCTCTGCAAAGAGCTGCATGGATTCTTCTTCCGCGCTGCTAGTGACACAAAAGACACTCTGAAATCTGATACGAGCGTCCAGCCTGAGACTCATCGTAAAAACCAGATCTGAAATGCATTCAAACCAAATGGTGTTTGAATCTGCTCTGTGTCTAAATCGTAATGTCCAGACTTCCTAAACTCAATCTGGACACAGTCTGGACATGACAAGGGTGAATAACCAGCACTGTGCTGTGGCCTTGTTCTGCAGGAAATGGGGCCGCTGATATCATGAAGAAGAAGGATTGTCTGCAAACACTGAAGCTATATCTCCCAAAACCTGCATCTTTCAGAAGGACAATGATCGTCAACATAACACCAAAGATGTGGGGCTTTCAGTGGCACGCTAGACGGGACCACGGCTTAGTGATAGAGCTCTAGTATCAGCCTTAAATTTCCCCCAATTCAATAATCTCTATCCATTCAAACCGATATACATCGATACAATAATTAACAGGGATAAAAATAAGAAAGGAGGATACGGGTTACGAAACAATTCTGAACAAGAAGTCGAAAAAAAACCTGGAGTCAATCTGTAAGGTGGTGAGTGAGGTCATGACTTTGGGGATGGTGGCACTGCAGGCCGAACTGAAAAGAGATCTCTCAGATTTCTGCACATATTTTTAGGAGGATATTAAAGACAAATGGACGAATTCATGACAGAAAAAAATGCAAAATACAAGAGACGACAGGCCAGGTATAAGGGGCAGTAGAACGCATAGGAGAGGTGGAAAACGTGGCCAGTAAGGAAAGATGGGACATTGGAGTGAAGGATGAACTCACCCAGCTACTGAATATTCATCAGGCTTTGCAGGACAAAGTGTCTGATTTGGAAGGGCAGTCCAGGCGACACAATGTCCGGATCCATCAAAGCAATATATACCCATTAAGAAAGCAGTGAAGGAGAAAAATGGTTTATGAAACAAAGATATTGTGAGGCAGGCCTCAAAAGCAACAAAACTGCTAGCTTGGAGGCTCAGCAAACACCATCCATAAGATTAGAGACCCATTTACAAATAAAATCACTAGCAATCTGGATGGTATAAAAAGAGCATTTGAGAAATACTACAAATCTTTATATTCCCAGTCAGACCACGTTAATAGACACACAACTGCTGACTTTTTGAATATCCTGGACCTCCCGACACTTGGTAAAGAAATTAACAACAAACTTATCCCACCAATAACAAAGGAGGAAATAGATAAAGAGATTTCATGCCTGAACCTCTAACAAGTCATTATGAATGACGGTTTCACCCCAGAATGGCACAAATCCATGAGAGAACATCTGCTCCCTTTAATTGAGACCTGCTTTAATTACATTCTAAAAGAAGCCCCCCCACCCCTGGAGGGAGAACTTTATCTCAGTTATCCCTAAAGGCGCCCACAGACCGCCCAGACTCAAACCAACGACCAACTGCCCTTATCCGACCACTCCGTTGCCTCTCGTCTGACCCGTTCGGCAGAAAAGTTGCACTGAAATGTGCCCCCTCGACTATTGCCAGCTACACAGTAGCGTGTCCGTTCTGCGCTTATATGCAATAATTCTCCTCAACATCGGGTGGCGCTAGTCTCTTGCCAGTAAACGAAAACATGAAAACAAGAAATGATGAAACGGAGTGCGGATCAGCGTCACTTCCGCCCCTCCCACACACTGCGCTGATTCGCCGGTCATTGAACAGCTAGCACAAAACCAATCAGAGTATCCAATGGCGTCCAATCCTCAGACAACATTCAGACTTTGCAGGTTGAATCTGACCAGTCACCGTCCGTGCGGTTCCAAAAGCTTCCAACACAGCTGAACACACCGAACAGATTTGTTCCCAAACTTATCCGAGTCTCCCCAAACGTTCAGATGTCCAACGTTTGTGTTGGGATCGCTGTGTCAGTGAAATAGCTTCGAGATGGGACGTTGTATCTCGGCTCCAAAGTGCGCAACATAGCGTTAAAGCGCCGGTTCTCGACGACTGAATACGGACACAAGTCCTGGGCAATAAAAGTTGCATTAGATTTTTTAATTCTCTTCGCCCTTTCCGAGTTCGGTGGAAAATTTGATATCACTTGCTCGATGGTCCTCTGGTTGGAAGCAGCTACAACCGACTGTTTTTCTTCCTCCTCTGAGAGGAAACGTGTCATGTGGTTTCTCATGTTTGTCGAGTTTCTACAATATTTCAGTTTAGTTCAACACAACTTGCATATGGTGCGGCTCTTGTCCAGGTCCTTTTTCCCTTCAACACCATAGTAGCCAAAATGCTTCCACACGCTTGCTTTTAAAGCAGAAGGTGCCAGTTGAATGTTGCGCTCAGCCATCTCATGTTTTTTGTTGTGTGCACGCCATCGACTGTCCGGGCGCTGCACTTCCACACTTACGAGTTCCGCCTCTTGCGTTCCGTCAACATTACGTTATCAATTAACATTCAGAAAATCGATTTTTGACATTTGTGAATCGATTCAGAATCATCCACGTCCGCATCGCAATGCATCTAAGAATCGATTATTTCTCCCACCCCTAGCAAAGACGATGCCTTCATCTTCAAGAACTGAACTCCTCTTCATCACTGGGAAAGACTGTCGAGGAAATCACAGTATCACCTTCATCAATTGCGATGGAACCTGGGCATAATCCTCAACGACAGACTACCCTGCACCCCAAACATCACTGCTGTGGCACAATCCTGCAAATTTGCCCTCTACAATCACCGCAGGATCCGGTCTTTCCACACAAAGGGTGAAACACGAATCATGGTCCAAGCGCTGGTCATCTCTCGCCTGGAGTACTGCAACCTGCTCTTGGCTGGACTCCCAGCCTCGGCGACTAAACCTTTGCAGCGTATCCACAACACTCCAGCATGCCTTGACCCCCCTCCTCCGTGACCTCCACTGGCTTCCTGTTGCGGCCCGCATCTGATTCCAGACGATGGTGCTGACCTTCAAGGCCGTCAACAGAACTGCTCCCATCTACCTCCAAACACTGACCAACGTCAGGAGAGCAAAGTCATTCGCCATCTTACGCAAAAGACTCGAGACTCACTTGTTCAGACTTCACCTCGACCACGCATAGCATATATGCACTTGTATGTTCTTACCCTCAGCACTTAAATCATAGCACTTAATGTACTACCAATGTACTTAATATATCCTTGATAAATAGCAGCTACTATGCTCAAATGAGGGATTGACAATTGTTTCTATTTTTTCATTCTTACTTTATTGACAATGATATGTTGTGGTTTCTTTCTTGTGACAAATGTACTTGCTGTAAGCGGCTTTGGACAAGACGTCTGCTAAATGCCCTAAATGTAAATGTAAGATATGGCTGGCAACAAGCAGAAAGGCCATTACATGACACTGGCTTCAGAAAAACTGACCCAATGCCAGCGTCTTTGTCAACATTGTCAACATTGGCATCTTTTACAACACATGACCTTCTCCATAAATCTCCCAAAAGAACTAAGAGTAAAACGATGGGAGAAATAGTGTGTTTATTTAGCCAGTGAGACACAGCTCTCATAATTATTGTATGTTGATATGTGTGATATCTGTTTTTGAACAAGGTAATTCTGCCTTGCTACTGACTCCCACACACCCCAACCTGATTCTGTCAGGAAGAACGTCAACCAATCAAGTGTCACCAAACAGTTTTTAAAAGATTCAATTATTTCTTTATCGGCTTTTATTCTGGAATGATCTCTGATGGAAATAAAACCAATAAAATGGTGGATTAAAATGAAGTTGAAAATTAGCCCGCATGCTAACATGGCTACATTTACAGACAGGACTTTGTGTGTGTGTGTGTGTGTGTGTGTGTGTGTGTGTGTGTGTGTGTGTTCTCCTGTTAAGAAACAGGAAGTGAAAAACAACCTGAGCTCATTAAACAGTCTGTGATTAAAAGGTTTAACAGACAGGTGTGTATCATCTGTTAATGCATGTTCCACGTGTGTGTGTGTGTGTGTGTGTGTGTGTGTGTGTGTGTGTGTGTGTGTGTGTGTGTGTGTGTGTGTGTGTGTTACCTCTTCATACTTGCGGTCGGCCTCCTCAGCAATCTGTTTGGCTTCTCTCAGCTGAACCTCAAGCTGCTCCATCTTCTCCTCATCCTTCAGAGCTCTGTTCTCAATTACCTTCATCCCTCTGACACACACACACACACACACACACACACACACACACACGCACGCACACACACACACACACACACGCACACACACACGCACACGCACACACGTGATCAGACAGGTGCAGTAATGATCCAGAATCTGTGCTGCAGTATCAGCCATCAGCAGCTCATAAACTAAGAACACCACCACCATTGCTGTTTTTCCATCACACCTGGCCCGGCTCTACTCGGTTCCACTCAGCACGGGCGGGATTTTGCTTGTCCACAACAGCTGTTCTACCTGCTTCAAGGTGAGTCGTAAAACAATGACGCTCTTGTCCCGATCCGCGCAGTACTATCAAAGAATCACTGCTAACAAAATGGCTCCACTAGTTCGGTGAAGAACTCATTTCATTTCTTCATAATAAAAGCCCCCAGTTATTTAGTCATTCAAAAGCTTTTATTATGAAGCAGCATCACAGGAAACGTGTTTTCAGCAGCAGTAACTAAACACGACTCCTGAACCAGCTGAAAGGGAACACATGAAACACTGAAACACAGCAGACGTTTGAAAGAACAAACAGGACGAGAGAAACTAAAGAGATTCAGTTGGAAGCTCTAGAAGTCCTGAGAGCTGAACACACTGACTTTAAAAACCTCTTTCTATCAGGTTTCTTGCACAGACATGAGTTCAATATTCACTCATATGACTGGAAACAGGTGTTTGTCACGGGCTGGCCGCTGTCACGAGATGTCACCGCGACCTGCTTGGAGGTGGGGTGGGCCCAGCTCGGCACAGCTTGGCTCAGTAAAACCGGTAATGGAAGGGTTAGGGTCAGTAAGGGTGTGTGTCACAGGTGTGTGTCAGACCTCTCACTCTCGTCGGCAGCCTTCTCCACCTCATCCAGTTTGTGGAGGGCGGTGGCGAGTCTCTCCTGAGCTCGGTCCAGATTCTCCTCAGTGAGCTGCAGACGACGACCAAGTGCCGTCACCTCTGCCTCCGCCTGTAAGACACACAGCAGGGATCCGTGAGCCCACCATCTCCATCAGATACAAACACTCAACTTACCCCTGATCAGTAAAGGCCAATCAGCAGATCAGAGTGTGTGTGTGTGTGTGTGTGTGTCAATTGCCTCATTAGATATCAAAGTGACGTTTTGATGCATTTTTATTCAGTTGTATAATTGTATGAGGGCTCCTCCAACTTCTTCATCTGCAGCACAGTCACATTCACACAGGAACATAAAGGTCACAGCGCCCCCCAGTGGTCAGAGGACGCCATCACAGGACTCCAATACTATCAGACTGACTCACTCGTCCTTTTCACACAGATATGCCGCATTATCGCCACAGCGATGCTTCGCAAATTCTCCGCCGTTGGTTGTTCACACAGAGCGAAGCATCTCCACCTTAAAGATGAACCGCTGCTCCTAAAGAGGCGTGACGGTCCACGTCATGATGATGACATCTGTGTGTTTTCAAGGTGTTTCCAGGTGTTTCCAGGTGTCCTCCTGTTAATCTAAACATGAACCTGCTGACAGTTTATAATAATATGGATGCTGTTATGATGTCCTGACCCACCAAACATCCTGGAAAGTGACAAAGTTACGTTTTTCACTCTAAATGACATCATCACATCATCACCATCAGTAAACTGGACGCTGTCTGACTCTGTCTCTCGCGGGGACGGAGGCTGTTTTCTGGGGGAAAGTTCACTGACGTCTCGGTCTGGAGGTCTGACCGTCACCGTGACAACAGCAACTACAACAACACAAACACTCGGTGAGTTAAAGTTTTTTTGCCGGTGACAGACGCTGTTTTTCGGGCAGAAATGTGACAAAGAGTCGTTAGGACAGACAGGAGGACAGACAGACAGGAGGACAGACAGACAGGAGGACAGACAGGAGGACAGACAGGAGGACAGACAGGAGGTCAGACAGACAGGAGGTCAGGCAGGAGGACAGACACTTCTCCACATATATCTGCTGTATTGTTTTCCTCATAAGTCACCAGAGACAGTTATGTTCCTGTTGTTTGGTCCTGTAACGTTGCTTTGTGGGACGTTTCTCTGTGTTTAGTTGAGTGAAGGACCTGTGTAGTTATCAGACCGTCAGGCCGACACGCCTTCGATACGCAGCCGGCTGATCCGTTCACACTGGTTCGGTTCGTCAATGCTGCTCCTGATTCTACCTCCAGAGACGGATCAGCGCCAGAGTGAAATTTCACCCCTCGCCGCCTCCAAGACTTTCACACAGAGGTTGAGGCGGAGAATTGCCGCAGTAACCCCGCATTCAAACAGCAGTGTGAATGGGGCTACTGTATGCACCAAGAAGGTGTGTGTGTGTGTGTGTGTGTTGACAGAGGAATGTGTGGTATGTCCGACTACTCTGTACTACAGTAAAGTACAGCAGGTACTGCAGTAAACTGTAATACTACAGTAGAGTACAGCAGGTACTGCAGTAAACTGTAATACTACAGTAGAGTACAGCAGGTACTGCAGTAAACTGTAATACTACAGTAGAGTACAGCAGGTACTGCAGTAAACTGTAATACTACAGTAGAGTACAGCAGGTACTGCAGTAAACTGTAATACTACAGTAGAGTACAGCAGTGTGAATCAGTGTGTGTACGGTGTGATAAGCTCCAACAGGACACATGCAGCCTGTGATAACACACACACACGCGCACGCAGACACACACACAGACACTAATGGAATGTGACTCCACCCCCTGCACCACTTGTGCAGGTGTATGAAGGTGTGTGTACCTCCTCTCTGCTCCTCTTCTCCTTCTCCACCTCCTTCTGCAGCCTCTCCGCTCTGTCCTCCGCCTCCTCCGCCTGCTCCTGCAGCACTTTGATCTTCTTCTTCACTGCATCGATGCTGTTCACGCCTCCACTCATCTTCTTCTTCTACTGCAGGAAGAACAGGAGCTGTCAGACTGCTGATTGGTCGTATTCTACTTCCTGTTTGCATTCCAAACAACAAAGAACGAATCTGTATGCTCAGTGTGTATACTAACAAGTACTGAGTGTGAGTACTGACAAGTACTGCATGTGTGTACTAATAAGTACTGAGTGAGTACTAACATGTTGTTTGGTAATTATTTTTTTGTTCAATAATCAGGGTGGGGTTAGGGTTACCTAAAATCAGGGGACTGATTTGAATGAATCATTGACTTATCAGGTGATTTCTCAGATCATGAACTCTGGTTGAGAACAAGTATAAACCTACAGAAAATTGAGTTTCATAATAATAAAATAGGACAATTTAGATCCTGAAAGGATCAATTAAAGTGTGTCAATACTTCAAACCTGCACATGAACACCTTTAGACCGACAAATGATTATTGGCACCATCTGTTTCAGTTGATCAATCAGTCTCCTGTGTGTGGAGGACATTTAAATAAAGCTTATTTTGAATATTTTAACGTTCTGAATTTGTCACGTGGTCAACAGTCACAGACTCGCTCCAACAATCCTCAAAAAATAAAGAATAAAAACAAGTGCTGTGGAAAAAAGACACTCTGACATCTGACATGATATAATTCAAATATAAGATTAAATTAATAATAACATTAAAATATATATTTCAAAAAGTCATATTGAACATTGTACCGTCGTGCTAGCGTGAAAAATGTGTACACAGGTAACAAACACACTGTGCTGTTTAACAGCTGAGTAACATAAATACAAATGTACAGTGATGACTGCAGGTGTAAACAGGTTAAATATACTACAGTATAAATACGTAGAATATATAGAATATGTATCCACAGATGTAAACATGTAGTAACATTAAATACGGTTCGGTGCAGTGACAGCTTCAGTCTGCGGGACCGGAAACTGCGGGTCTTATATATTTACAGTGCTGACACTGTAAACAACAGCAAACATTATAATAAAGTTTATTCTATAGATTTAAAGTCCCATTCTCCCCTGTCTCTTCTGTTTGTGATGTTTCTTTTTAATCTTTTGGATAATTTATCACCTTTCTGAGTCTGACGTGTTGCTGTGCTGTTAGCACGCTAGCTCCTGATGCTAAGAGCTGACCACCGCCCTGTTTGCTTGTTAGCATGCAAGCAGAGTTCGGAGCTAACAGACCACAGCGGAGGTGAACCTGAGCGACTCTTCTCACCTGTCTTGGTTCTCTTAGGAAACACCTGCGGCTCGAGCCCGATTTCACCTGACACCGTCACTTCCCTGTTAGCAGGCTGGCTAACTCGCTGTTAGCAGGCTAACTGAGCGGACTTTATAAACTGAGAAAAGTTTTAGAATGAGCGGACAAACTGCGGCTCGGTCTCGGTCTGAAACGGTGCACGGTCTCCGGTGTCTGGTCCTCAGCGTTCTGGTTCCGGAGTCCTGGTCTCGAGTTCTGGTCTCGGGTTCTTGTCTCTGCCGGTTCTGGTTCTGCTCTCCGCCGCTTCCTTATCCAGCCAACTCCCAGCTCAGGACTACACCCACTTCCGCATTAAATTCCCTCCACGGGAAATGACGCTGCCCGAGGTTCCTTACAAATTAAAAGTCAGTAAACATTTTGTCACAAAGATTGTTTTAAAAAATATATTAAAAATTGTTTACATCACAACTGACCACACTATAACAATTCAACCTTAAGACACCATCACCAAATCAATGGCTAACATTATTTGTTAACATTATTGATCAAAATCATTAATCTACGGAAGCCCTAAACGGCCATGCATTCATATATTTTTTCCCTTCGTTTTCCTGTGATAACGAGTTCATTTAATTTGTTTTCTCGAGATCTCGAGAAAATTATCCTGTTATCTCGAAATAACAACTGCCGTTTTACCGAGATAGCAACATAATTAATTTGAGATCTTGAGATAATGACTGTGATATGATAGACACACACACACACACACACACACACACACACACACACAGATCAAGTGTTCATTGTTTTCTACTATTTTCTTCATTTTATGAATTGTCCCTGTTTGCTTTTGCATTTTCTTTGCTTTTTCAAATGTATGAATGCATGGCCATTTAGGGCTTCTGTATTAATCAACATTATTGGTCAACATTATTGTCCAGTGTGTCAGAAAAGGAACACAAGATTAAATCTGATACAATGATATTTGATTTGTTTCTGCTGAAGACTGGATGAACTTTGGTGGCGGAGCAGTTATGAAACCAGTTTACACTTGATGCTGGTGTTACTGGGAATCGAAAGGAGACAGACGGCTGCAGGTTCAGTTCACTGACCTTTAATGTGATTTATTATTGATTGGTTGACATGTGATCATCACACAGTGGAATATGTAGACAAACACATCAGCTCTTTCTTCCCTCTAACAGAATGGTTCTGATACATTCTGACTTCGCATCAATAAAATTCATCAATACATCTTCAGAATTAACTAATTCATCAGTTACAATGTTTTTTAAAGACAGCTTCACATTTCATCGCCACATCCTGTCACACAAAAATCCTTTTTTTGATGCTGGTTTAATAATTTTGATGAATAATTTTACACAAATGTTAATTTTCATCACTCAGAGTCATCTTCATCACACAGAATCGTCTTCATCACTCAGAGTCATCTTCATCACACAGAATCGTCTTCATCACTCAGAGTCATCTTCATCACACAGAATCATCTTCATCACACAGAGTCATCTTCATCACTCAGAATCATCTTCATCACACACAGTCATCTTCATCACACACAGTCATCTTCATCACACAGAATCATCTTCATCACTCAGAGTCATCTTCATCACTCAGAGTCATCTTCATCACTCAGAATCATCTTCATCATTCGAACATAAAGAGAAGCAGACTCATCGTCAGTCGACCTGAAGACAAACTGATCTTCACCTGACGGGACGCTCACTTATATACACACGCATTATATGATGTGTGTGACTTTATAACAGCTGTGTGTGTGTGTGTGTGTGTGTGTGTGTGTGTGTGTGTGTGTGTGTATGTGTGTGTGTGTGTGTGTGTGTGTGTGTGTGTGTGTGTGTGTGTATGTGTGTGTGCTGCCTCTCAGATGACAGTTGACTGTATTTGAATAAACTGATCAGCTGTAGTTTAGTTTATAACAGCTCTCAGTCATTTTGCATGAAGTCACTTCAGATATGACTGTCAAACTGGATCTGGTGTCAGTGGGACCAGTTCTACTGGTGTTGTCTTGTTGCCAGCTGACAGTCAATAATAAACTGAACAGCCGATCTGACTAAAAATTAAATGAAGATGTGTTCGACCGATTCGATCGACGATCTCAATGAGCTTGTTTCTCTGAAATGTTCTGCAGACTGAAGCCAGACTTTACTATTCCATCAGTAAAACTCATCATTACATTAATGATGTATAAAACATCCCGCTGCACCTGAAGGCAACACTGATCTGCTGCAGCATTAATGAATATTAAAGGAAACAAAGATGTTCCAGTCGCGTCATCTTCATTCAGACTGACCATCAGACTTTCTACAGACGACATTTTGAAACCGTTTATGTTTAAATGTGGTCTGACTGCAGCTGCATTATCTGAAGGAATATAATAAAACAAATGTAACATCAGACTGTTCTCTGTCGGCTCTTTGTCTTCGCTCGTAACTCATGTAAATTATAACGTTCTCCATCACACTTAAATATGTGGATCTCTTTAATCAGCTCATGTTTTGCACGTTTTCTGCTCTATGACCTGTAAAATGTAAATGGCAGTCCTCAAGTTACTGTGTTCATTTATAACCCTGTTTTATACTTTATATTAATCAACGTGTTGATCAACGTTCAGAACAAAAAAATCTACCTCCAGCTGTAAACATGACGACACATTGATTGACACTCTTTGAGTCTCTTCAGTCAGTTTGTGTTAATCCTGTCAGCAGTCACAAATTCGTCTGAATAAAGAAATTAAATAAAGAATGAGACGAGTCCTGAATGTTAAACACAAAGGTTTTTTATGATTTCAGTCTTAAGAAATAAAAACAGCAATATTTTGTCCAGCTGATTAGATTCATAACAAGCACACAAACAACAACAACAACAACAACAAACGTCATTTACAGTTTTCTGATCAAATCTTTATACAGACACTAAAAATACATGAAGAAAAGAAGCTGCTGCGGTCTGACCCAGGATCAGTTTAAAAAAAACTGACCCCGGATCGGTTTCAACAAAATGACCCTAGGTTCGTTTAAACAAACCAACCCCGGATCAGTCTGTAAAGCTCTCATCTGTCATTAATAAAAATGTTGTTTTAAAATAGATGAAAACTGGTTCAAGTCATCAAATTTCACACTGAAGAAGTTCAGTTAAACTCATGAAAGAGTCATTTTTGTCTGTGAAGAAGAGAAATGTAAGGGAGATCATGAAGATCACATGATACAACAAACATCTTTATTATTCTGTTATCATTCAGATTCTATTAAGTGAAATTTAATCAACATTTTCATTAAAGTAGAGTGAAAGAAACTAAAGTTAGTTCTGATGATGAAACTGATGTCATTAATTTCTAACACTGCTGTAAGTGTTTCTCTTATTAAATAAATGTTAAACATCTGTGTACTCCAACAGTAATCACTGTTACAGAGTGTTTAGTCAGGAACACGTCTCCCCCTCCTCATGCAGTGAAGGAGACGATAAACGTTCTGGTATCCCTGCCCACTTTATCCAATCAGGACAGAAGAACCCGTAAAGATGCGGTCCTGTCAGAGAACAGGCTCATCCTGTTCTGGTGTCGACGCCGGCTGTGGAGCGACCAGAAAAGTTACCAGTTCTGGTGTTTCCAGTGACGGCTGACACTCCGAACAGGCCAAGAGAAGATAAACACTTGAAAATAAGGACGAGGCAAAGAGAGCTGCCTCCAACAAGAAAGGAGTGGTGAAGTGACGTAGAGAGGAGGGGACTGCTAACTGCAAAACTACAGGAAGTTAGCTAAACATCGCTAACAGCAGCTTTAACGTGTTAATTATTTCTCCTCTCTTTAGTGCCATGAGTTCCTCTTCGACATGTTTGTTTAGATATCTGATTGTTTTTGTATCACGTGATCTTAATCTTAGTTTTGTCTTCACATCGTTGATGAATATCAAATATCTGTAAAGCTTCTACCTCAGCGGCTCTGATAATTAAATAATCAGTTCACACTGAGCAGCAGCAGCTGTCGTCCATCAGGCTGTCAATAAAGTTCTGCTCAGCAGATCAAAGTGTTTTGGTTCAAATAACATCAGAAAGAATCGACAAAAACATGCACAAACAAGCTGATTTGTTAAAACCAACCAATACAACGCCGTACATTCAGCTTCTATACAAGTAGAGAAGAAACATGCTAACAGACAGCAGTGATGTCATGGTTCAGTCAGACAGCTTCCTGTTTCTGTAAAACACCACTGAGCTACATGCTAACACGCTAACAGAGAGCAGTGATGTCATGTTTCAGTCAGACAGCTTCCTGTTTCTGTAAAACACCACTGAGCTACATGCTAACATGCTAACAGAGAGCAGTGATGTCATGTTTCAGTCAAACAGCTTTCTGTTTCTTTATAACACCACTGAGCTACGACTCAACACTGCATCGCCCCCCACCCCCCCCACAGTCTTCAATTATTTTATTGTCTATTGTTGACACACACTTAACTTTCTGCACAGTCATTTGTTTACTTGTTTTGTGGCTGAAGTCTTAATTTATTAAAAAAAAAAGATTTCTGTAAACTTTGAAATGTAAAGATTTGTTTTTGGTTTCACACACGACAGAAACTTGAACTAACGTCCTGAATAATCTCATGTTTCTAAAGTTAAACTAGTTTAAAGTTAAATACAGGTTTTAAACTGAACACATACACACACGCACACGCACACACACACACACACACACACACACAGCAGGAAGTGACTGCAGCTGTTTATGCCTAAAGGCATTCTGGGTAATGTAGTGTGGTGAGAAATTCTACCCAGCCTTATTAAAAAGTCCTATATAACAATTTACCCCCCCCGGACACAAAACCCGCCCACTCCAGCATACGGGGCGGGGCTCCAGCTAACGTGATGACGTAAACAGGTCACATGTTTATACTTCCTGTTTCTAACCTGACAACAATATTCAGAAAACATTTCAGCTGATGTCAAACAGGAAATGACATCGTCTCCAGCTGTCTGACAGTGACATCACGGTGACATCAGCAGGTGAGGGTGTGAGGTTAACTGGGTTCAGCTCCACACTCGCTCTCCTCTGGGATGTCCTGCAGGTCTGAGAGGTCAGGGGTCAGAGGTTACCATGGTGACAACATTATTGAATGTGACTGAAATGTATGATGTCATCACAGAAATGATAAATTAATCCTTAGTAATATCTATTGATGAGCTGAACTGACCTCTGGGGCTGTCAGATCGAGGGGAGATCCTCATCACTTCCTCCTCCTCATCCTCGTTTCCTTCCTGGACGCCATCCAATTGGTCCACTGGATCTTGACTGGCCAATGGGGCAAGGGGGCGGGGCTCAAGTTCCCTGCTGCCACGCCTCCTGCTCACCTGCTGACAAACAACACAGAATTCTTAATCCCTCCCTCGGTGGTGAAACATGCAGGAGAGACCGCAGGCTGGACAACAACAACCAATCATGTAAACATCCATGTGACAGTGTTCCTTTATGTTAATGTATGTACTTTAGGTTATATATGACATCATCAACATCAAAACAGTCCTCGCTAACAACATCAGAGTCATCAGTGACATCATCAAGGCCCAGATCAAATGGTCCCAACACACTCTGACAGCTGTGGAGGGTCTCTACATTAAGATGGAGGGTATTGGTTTGGCATTGGGCCTCATCATGACATCAGATGATTTCATGAGTCTCACCTGGGCAGAACAGTCTGACCCTAGCAGACTTCTTCAGTTCACTGGATGATTTACTTCTTGTTGCTCCTCACAGAGACACCTTAGCCTGGCTTATTTTATCCTGGTTTACTTTATCTGTGTTTACTTTATTCCAGTTTGCTTTATCTTGGTTTATTGTATCCTGGTTTACTTTATGTATCCTGGTTTACTTCATTCTGGTTTACTTCATCCCAGTTTTTTTTTATCTGGGTTTAGTTTATCTTGGTTTAGTTTATTCCAGTTTGTTTTATCTTGGTTTACTTTATGTATCGTGGTTTACTTCATCCCAGTTTTTTTTTATCCTGGTTTACTTTATCCTGGTTTACTTTATTCCAGTTTGTTTTATCTTGGTTTACTTTATGTATCGTGGTTTACTTCATCACAGTTTTTTTTTTTATCCTGGTTTAGTTTATCCCGGACTATCGGCACACTTTGGTATAATACCTGACTCACCTTTTCTTCCCTGATGACATCAGTGATCTCTCCATTATTGGTCTTCCTGCTGCCTGGTTCCACTCTCTCTCTGGTTGGCTCTTCTCCCCTCAGACGCAGCCGAGTCACTTCCTCCTGGAGCAGCTCTACCTGTCGTCGCAGCAGCACCGCCTCCCCGCCGGCATCCAGCCCCGTGTCCCGTGACATCGATCGACTGAGGCGGGGCAAGGGAGTGGAGCCAGGGGTAGGTGAGGGGGCGGGACATGTTCTGAATAACAGCTCCAGGATCGAGTCCTGACGAATAACAGCTGCCTGGTGGTGGAGTCAACGAGTAAGAAGGCAGATGTGTCACTTTATTTACTAAGACACCATAATTTTTATGGTAAGTCTGTAAAAAAAAAAAAAAAAACTTCCTGTTGTCGTACCTGCAGGGCGTGGAGCTGAGTGCTCAGACTGACCAATCGCTGACGGACTTCCTGTGGAGATGACAGGTGTCAGGTGGCACTCACGGCTCATTTCAGTTCCAAATTAAATTTCACTTTTTTTATGAGCAGCTACAGTGACATATCTGCACCACAACATCAATGCACTACATCCTGCTCCACAATAACAAAAACGCTTGATCCATTTAACTTCTGATGATACTGAAAACCACTGTTGGTCTTCTTCTACTCTGGTTTACTGTAATTCCACCCACTGCATCAAAACATCCATTTACAAACTCTCACACAAATGGTGCAGAATAAAACAAGACTCAGTTATCTGATCATTTGTTCACTACTTAAAATAACTGGTTAATGAAATAATTTCTGCCCTGAAGGGAAACAAGCACCACACACTCAACACATCCTGCTGCCCTCTAGTGGAGACCCCAATCCACTACAAAGCAGTCAGACTGACCAGCTGCTTTAAAAAAAACAAAAACAATCGGTATTGGCCATGTATCAGCTGATCGCCAACAGTATCGACAGCAAAAACAGGAGACCAGACATCTTGACTAAAAATCACTTCCTGCTTTATCTGGTTAAAAAAAACAGAAACTAAAGGGGTCATTTATATTTTATTATTTTTGCTTCCCCTCTACATAGATGGAGACCTCACAGCCAATCAAATCTTGCATAAAGCGCTGCTTTATTAGGTCAGCTGAGCCAATCAGCAGTAGCTTCACCAACATTACTTTGAAGGTAAAGAAATATTAGAATATAGTGATGCAGAGATGTAACAATAATTTAAATAAAGAGATGTGAAGAGAACATAGATCCAGACAGAAAACAGGAAGTGATTGTTACCTCGTTGAGACTTCGTTCTTGTAGCTGGTTACCGTTTCTGTCCTGTTTCTGTAAATGGAACAAAATGGTCAGCCACAACTTTTTTTTCAACAACATTAAACATAGCTTGTCTTTAAACTGACTAATTACATTATGAGTATACAATCAGACAGACTAAACGCAAAATATATAGAAAAGAGGTGATGATGTGTCCACAGCTGAGAGTTATCAAATTCTTCGTATTGTTTTAGTGTTTTCTGTGATTTACAAACACACCAAAACACTAAATTTGACCTGCAGTCCAAAGTCTAAAACATTATCATTATTATTACATTTATTACCTTTATAATAGAAATCTGTGTCCTTTCTCCAAAATTATAAAGTCGGTTTACAGACAACATCCATCAGACACGGAGGGTAAAAAAACTCTGCTTCAATTCTCTAACCGTTTCTGATTGAAGGAATATAGTCGGCTCACATGAAGTGTTTCAGGAGCCGCCACACTGACAGACACAAGACATCCTGTCACACTGAACATGTGTCAACAGTTTAAAGGGATAGTTCAGGTTTTTTGAAGTCACCTCTGCGAGCAGCGAAATAGTGCGAGGCCCAGTTGTGCTAATGCGTAGGGATACGGAGGTTCTACGGTTGAGAAAATATAGTGCCAAAAGAACGGCAGTCTGACGGCGATGTAAAGCGGTGTGAATTTTCTCTATACAACGTACACTTGAACTGATATAGATTTTTTTTAGGTGGGCCTTGTTCAGGTGGTTAAAATTCGCTTTGCATCTGGACTCTGTTCACTGCAGTACAAAGCTGAGCGTCTCTCTGCTTCTCCAAACTGAGGCTGCGCTGATCAGCAGCTACAGTAGAGAACAGACCGACTATAGATATGTACTTTATATGATCCCACTTCAAAAAAACCCAACTATCCCTTTAAAACAGGCTTTAGTTTCTGTTCTCCATTGGTCATTGATCAATGATCACTGATAAGTGGTAAAGGTGAGGAGGTGATTTACCTTTGACGAGCTGCTGTTGATCTCCAAAGAACCGTTCAGAGAACCGGATTCACCATCTGACAGAGAGACAGACAGGAAATGTTTCATCAGGCAGACAGCAGAGGGCAGTGTCATCATCGCCATCTCCATCATCATCATCATCATCATCTGCATAATCATCATCATTTAAAAGGCAAGTACTGAGGAAAACTAGGAGTATCTGTTCAGACAGTACCCATCCTCTTAGCTCTGAGTATGTCTGGCTACCATCTGGTGTGCACTTATGTGCCCCGAGGATGAAAAAGGACAAGTACAGATATTCATTCATCCCCACTTCCATTATGGAACTGAACCTGGTTGAACGATGATGTTGATGGTGATGGTGATGTTGATGGTGATGGTGATGGTGATGATGATGATGATGATGACGATAAGTTTGATATTGACGATGATGATGATGTTGATGTTGTTGCTGTTGATGTTGGGGACCTATGTGATTGACACTTCACCTGGAATTGCCTTCTGTTGCACTATTGTTTTTTGTTTTGTTTTGTTTTTAGATATACAGATATATTGAGGCCGTGATCTGTTGTATGTATGTGTGTTGGAATGTATTGTTTTTTATGTCTTTTATACACCTAGACTGCAACCAAATTGCCCAAGTTGGGACAAATAAACTATACTTGACTTGAACATCTCATCATCATCTTCATCATCATCTCCGTCATCTCCATCATCATCGATTAATTGATGAATGGATGATCACAGGTCAAACATGAACAGTAGACTACAGACACTCAGGTGTGAACAGGTGACTTACTGCTCAGCTCCTGGTTGCCGTTGGTTACAAAGGATTTCTGGACGTTGGATTTGAGCAGCAGCTCACTCAGTTTGTCAACTGGAACAGAAAAACAGAAACTCATTTCGATTCTGACGACTTGTCTTTTATGAAACCTGGAGAGAAAAACCCACCTTCAGCGATGGAGGCGCTGAGGAGCGGCTCTGCCTGAGGAGCATGAGGAGTGTCGGCTCTGAACAGGTTCCTGCTGCACGAGGAGGTCCTGAAGGAGGAGGGGCTGAGCTCTTCTCCTCCTCCTCCTCCTCCTCTTCCTGTCGCCTCCACCAGATCAGAAAACAGAGTAACTCGCTCCTGCAGGAGCTCCAGCACCTCCCTGTCCTTCTGCTGGATGTCAGCTAGGGAGGAGGAGAGGCAGGAGGTGGGGAAGAGGAGCAACACTGAGTTATGACAAGTGAAGAACGAGGAACAGGTGGAGAAAGAGGAGGTGAAGGAGGAGGAGGAAAAGGAGCCCAAGGGCAACGAGAAGGAAGAGGTGAAAAAGGAGGTGATGGAGGAAGAGAAGAAGGAGGTGAAGCGGAAAGAGAAGGAGGAGGTGAAAGAGGAGGTGACAGAGGAGGTGATGGAGGAGGAGAAGAAGGAGGTGCAGGGCAACAAGAAGGAGGAGGTGACATAGCAGGTGATGGAGGAGGAGAATAAAGAGTTGACAGAGGAAGATGGTGGAGGAGATGGAGGAGGAGAAGGAGATGTTGTACCTCTGAGTCTGCGCAGTAAAGCTTTATCTTCAGTCTCGATTAGAGGAAACTCATCTCTGGACGGACAACTGCAAAAAATACACACTGTGAAATATACTGACTACAACATACCGGACTACATACTGGACTACATACTGCACTACATACTGGACTACATACTGCACTACATACTGGACTACATACTGGACTACATACTGGACTACATACCGGACTACATACTGGACTACATACTGGACTACATACTGGACTACATACTGCACTACATACTGGACTACATACTGGACTACATACTGCACTACATACTGCACTACATACTGGACTACATACTGCACTACATACTGGACTACATACTGGACTACATACTGGACTACATACTGGACTACATACTGCACTACATACTGGACTACATACTGGACTACATACTGCACTACATACTGGACTACATACTGCACTACATACTGGACTACATACTGCACTACATACTGGACTACATACTGGACTACATACTGGACTACATACTGCACTACATACTGGACTACATACTGGACTACATACTGGACTACATACTGGACTACATACTGGACTACATACTGCACTACATACTGGACTACATACTGGACTACATACTGGACTACATACTGGACTACATACTGGACTACATACTGGAATACATACTGGACTACATACTGGACTACATACTGGACTACATACTGGACTACATACTGGAATACATACTGGACTACATACTGGACTACATACTGGACTACATACTGCACTACATACTGGACTACATACTGGACTACATACTGGACTACATACTGCACTACATACTGGACTACATACTGCACTACATACTGCACTACATACTGGACTACATACTGGACTACATACTGGACTACATACTGGACTACATACTGCACTACATACCGGACTACATACCGGACTACATACTGGACTACATACTGCACTACATACTGGACTACATACTGCACTACATACTGGACTACATACTGCACTACATACTGGACTACATACTGCACTACATACTGGACTACATACTGCACTACATACTGGACTACATACCGGACTACATACTGCACTACATACTGCACTACATACCGGACTACATACTGGACTACATACTGCACTACATACTGGACTACATACTGGACTACATACCGGACTACATACTGCACTACATACTGCACTACATACCGGACTACATACTGGACTACATACTGCACTACATACTGGACTACATACTGGACTACATACTGGACTACATACTGCACTACATACTGGACTACATACCGGACTACATACTGCACTACATACTGCACTACATACCGGACTACATACTGGACTACATACTGCACTACATACTGGACTACATACTGGACTACATACCGGACTACATACTGGACTACATGCTGGACTACATACCGGACTACATACTGGACTACATACTGCACTACATACCGGACTACATGCTGGACTACATACTGGACTACATACTGAACTACATGCTGAACTACATGCTGGACTACATACCGGACTACATACCGGACTACATACTGCACTACATACTGCACTACATACCGGACTACATACTGGACTACATACTGGACTACATACTGCACTACATACTGCACTACATACTGGACTACATACTGAACTACATACTGGACTACATACTGGACTACATACTGGACTACATACTGGACTACATACTGCACTACATACTGGACTACATACTGAACTACATGCTGGACTACATACCGGACTACATACCTAACCCTACATACTGTACTAAAAAACTTCCCTGATGTTGGGACCCACAGATGAAGTCGTTCATTGTGGACTCTGAACTGAACTCAGTGTCTCAGAATTCTCCATTCTTCACACCTAGGTGCAAATTTCAGCTTTGAGCTACTATTGGTCAGGGTGACAGACCCCCCTCTGACCAGATAGTCAAAACTCCTGAGCCTTCCTTGTTGTCTCTCTTACTCTATGGCCTCTACTCCTTCAACTTCTTATCCTCAAGGGCTCCTCTTCATCCCCCTCCCACCGGGGATGCCTGCCCTCAAGATCTCTTCTTCTGGGCCTAACAGCCGCTGAGAGCTGCAAGCTGCATTTGCAGCAGGCCCAAAGAACTTCTCCTCACTGCAGCAACACAAGGTCCTGCCAGTATTCCAGATCGGTTAGCACCAGCAGCTGAGATGCAAAGCTTGCCAGCTAATATCACAATCTGAGGAACACCAAGCAAGTTAGCACCGAGCTGCTATCCTTGCAAAGGAAAGTAGCGAACTGTTTCCTCCTTTGCCAACTTTCATCAGACCTTGCACAGCAAGAACAGCATTCAACATTGGAATCCCAACCTTCTCCTGCAACCACCAACACCTTTTCTTCAAAGACTGGTAACGTTGAACTGGGCTCAGATAGCATAGCATAGCACGGCTAAGCACAGGCATTAAACTCTGGCTGATATAATTCACATGTGTTCAATGTATGTGTTTGTCCACTGTTTGGGCATTATTGTGACCTCAGGTCAGGTTTTTGGTAGTTTGCTTTCCTCGTTAGTCGAACGTTGCTTCGCACAGACTCAGGGTCTCTGCATGCAACTAACCATCTCCTCTAACCTGACATCACGTCTCACACACACACATATACACCCACACACACACACATATACACCCACCTGTATATAGTACATGTTAGTTAGATTGTGTGCTTTCATCTTTGTGTTAGATAAAAGACTTTTGAACCTTCTTGCTGTCCATTTAGTATTGTACAAGAGTGAATGTTGTCAACCTCTACACTTTCAAGAACTCCAAAATCCTTCAACCATTACAGCTGTTATGGTAAATTTGGTTGTAGTTATTAAGTTAATTATTAGTCAGAGTTACAAACAGTTTAGTACCTGAGACTGAGAGAGACTGAATTATTGAATTGGTTATCTTTTCCCTTCGTCAAGGGAGGTGCCCCGAGGTGATCCAATGTAAATTCGATCATATTATTTATCATAATTAATAATTATCCCTGATAATCATTAATTATTATTGATAGCCATATTTAACTTAAAACTTCCTTTTAATGCTCCATGACTACATAATTGTGCCTCGTGTGATGCAGTGCACAACACTAACAACTGCACTACATACTGTACTACAGCCTCTATTCTTGCTTCTTTATTCTCTCCACCATTTCGACTGTCTGGAAAATTTAGAAAATGCCTCAAGAGAAGGTCAGTACTTGACTGTCTTCAGACATGCACACTGTTTTAGGACCAGAGTCCAGCCAAGCACCAGTACTGGTCCAATCTGTATTCGTTCGAGTCCATCATTAGCTCTGATAAACCAGTGGAATAGTCCAGACCCAGTATGCTGATGAAGGTTCTCAGTCATCCAGGTCATGGTAATTCTAAGTGCTGTATCATAGCCAACTGGACTTGTTTCAGTTTGCTGAAGATGTTTCACCTCTCATCCAAGAGGCTTCTTCAGTTCTAACTAACTGGAGGGGACTTGCAGGCTTTTAAACCATGTGTGGGAGTGTCCTAACAGAGTCATTAAGAACACGTGTGAGCTCTGAGTGTCAGAGTCGTAAGTGCCATAACCGACCTTCAAGTGGGTTTTAAGTCTAGGTGAGCCCAGGTGTGAATGGTCGTTAAGCTGCCTGGGGAGAGAACTCAGTACAGCTTTGTGGGTGGGTGATAAGTAATGTCTTAGGCCACCTCCTCAAAGATGGCCACTCCAGTTTGACATAGATGGATTCTTTTCCTCCTCTTTCATACTATATGTCTTCTCTGGCCAACATGTTCACATTGTTGTCCTCAAAGGAATGATTTTTCAGCTTCAGATGTAAGTTGACAGCAGAGTTTTGACCTGAGGAGTTGGCCCGCCTGTGTTTTGCCATTCGTTTATGGAGAGGTTGTTTTGTCTGTCCAGTGGTCTACCAGTCTGCAGAGATTATTACAATCTGAACAGACAACATCCTGATGATAAATGTGTGTTCAGTCTAATCTTCAGTGGACAAAACATGTGAAGTTTGTACTGCAAAGGAAAGAGCATTCCTCATTAAGACCTGAAGGGGTTCACCCTCTGGAGACCAGAGAGGAAGGAGATCAGACACAGAAACCTGAAACATGATTGCAATCTAAACCACGATGATGTGTTGAACAGACTGAATGACTGTCATCAACACAGTACAATCCATACAGAGTACCACAGAGTACTACAGAGAACCATAGAGTAGTATCCAATCCAATCCAACTTTATTTGTTAAGCACTTTAAAACAACCAAAGTTGACCAAAGTGCTGTACAGAAAAATAAATAAGACATTATAAATACCATGCAGTACTGCAGTACTGACCTGAGGGAAGTCTGCTGGATCCGGCTCATCCAGGTCCTGCGGTCATCTTTGGACGAAGCATACAGCTCGTACATCTCTGGGGGGGTGGAGGCACTGATCAGGTACATCCCTCGCTCCTGATTGGCTATGTCTCTGACGATCAGGTTATTCAGAGAGACCACTGGAGACTTTTCCTGAGACAGAGAGACAGGTGGAGAGACATTTAAATGGACGGGTAGACAGACAGGTAGATAGCCAGGAAGACCTGTGGATCTCACAGTTCTGCTTGGGGACTTAAACACTAATGGGGACCAACACAGGGACCTAGAGGCACAGCCTGAACCTGACTGCTGTCTTCTGATTTGTCCATCAGCTGGGGCTGTGACTGTAACAGGCCCCATGTTTGGTGCATTAGATGGTTCCTGAGACTACCTGACCCCTGAGGCTACAGATCAACAATCAACATATTTATCAATCTATACTGTTTCAGCAGGGAGAAGAACTGATGATCTGGTCTGAGAATTGTCAGATGAAACTTTGAGGACCTCCTGAACCTCCTGACATGTCCTATGGAGACTCGACAGAGCTGGAAGAGCTTTAAGTATTTTTTATGCATATTGATAGTATAGCTGAAGATATGACAGGAAACAGGATGAGAGAGAGAGGGGGAGTGACATGCAGCAAAGGGTCCAAGGCCGGGAGTTGAACCCCGGTCCGCCTTAGCCTCTGTACATGGGACGCTGCTCTACCAACTGAGCTAAATGGCGCCCCCCATTATTCATTTATTATGGCATCAGGTGAGAATGAGGTTCATTTTCTTTAACACTTTTTGAGCATCATGATTGACTGGTTGAGGCATGGGATAGTATCTGTGGACCAGCAGACTGGAGTGGTGGTTCAAATGAGGACCAGAGCAAGAGCTCCAACAGTCAGGATATAACACTGCTCAGATCGCTGGGAAAGTGTCAGTCAGGCTGCTGAAAGGAGACGATGGCAGATTGTGGGCCAGTGTAGATTCTGTTCTAGTCCTGGATCAGTGAATCAGCTGTTAAAGCTCGGGAAACTCGGGCCACCACTACTACTCCTTCAGTCTTTGCCAAACCCGAGCGAGCAGGATGAGAGAAGTTTGAATCTTAGCTATTGGTGATGATTTAGTTCTTCTGGGTTCACTCAAACTGTGGTTGTCTCAGAACGATTCTTCAGCTCTGGTCCTTGAATCTGTTTCAGTTAATTTCCCCTCAGGGATTAATAAGGCTATCTATCTATCTATCTATCTATCTATCTATCTATCTATCTATCTATCTATCTATCTATCTATCTATCTATCTGGACAATGAGGGGATTCCATATCCTGGAACACCTTGAGATCCCCAATAAGGAGCTCGGAGGAGATAGATGTTTGGCCTACAATTTTTATTCAGCTGACAACGAGACCTGGACCTGAATTAGAGGTCAGAAAGGATGGAAGTTGAACGGATTGATGGAGAGAACAGGAGTAGAAGCATGAGGAGGTGTGGGTGTGACCAGATGTGACTCACCAGTGATGCAAAAGTGAACTTCTGATCTTTCTCCTGAAGGAAAACCAAGATGTCAGACATCAGCAGGACCTGCACATCTGGAGGAAAACATACAGTCGCCGGTGAGAGGTGTAAGCCCCGCCCACAAAACTATTGTTACTTCACAGTAGGTAAACAGGTGGTACATTATCAACCTCCACTACCTTTCATCCTGGAGCCCTGGACCTTCCAGAGGAGTGTCCCCTCATGGAGGAGCCTCCTCCTCAGCAGCTCCCCTCCTCTAAAAACTCCTCCTCCCTGGACCTCTGCCTGGGCCCGTGGATCCAGACGGGCCTGAATCTCCTGCAGCCTCCTAGTTCGGTCCAGTTCCAGCACCTCCTTGTCCACATAACTGATGAGCTCCTTCAGGAGGAGCAGTGCCCGACTCAATGCCTGTGCCTCCTCTTCGCTGCCTGCAGAAGGTCACAGAAACAAGTTCATATCAGAGAAGTGTCAGAGGTCAAAGGTTACTTAGGGTCAGAGGTCACTCAGGGTCAGAGGTTACCTTTGGTGTTGTCGAGGATCCGCTGGATAAGGACAGGGTACTTTGTGATTCTCTGAGTCACCAGCAGGATGCACTCTGGAACACCATGACGACGAAGCAGAGGACCACGACAGACACGCTGAGAATCATGTGAGGGGAAACAAGAGTATGAACATCAAGATAGAAATACCAGATCTATACCAGATCTAAACCAGATCTATACCAGATCTTAACCAGAGCTAAACCAGATCTATACTAGAGCTATACCAGATCTATACCAGATCTAAACAAGATCTATACCACAGCTTTACTAGATCTAAACCAGATCTATACCACAGCTAAAACCAGCTTTAACCAGATCTATACAGGAGCTAAGACAGATCTATACCAGATCTTAACCAGAGCTAAACCAGATCTATACTAGAGCTATACCAGATCTAAACCAGATCTATACCAGTGCTAAACCAGATCTATACCACAGCTAAAACCAGCTTTAACCAGATCTATACAGGAGCTAAGACAGATCTATATCAGACCTAAAACAGATCTAAAACAGATCTATACAACAGCTAAACTAGATCTAAACCAAATCTAAACCAGATCTATACCAGAGCTAAACCAGATATATACCAGATCTATACCAGAGCTAATCCAGATCTATACCAGAGCTAAACTAGATCTAAACCGAATCCAAACCTGATCTAAACCAGATCTGTACCACAGCTAAACTTGACCTAAACCGGCTTTAAACCAGAACTATACCGGAGCTAGGACAGATCTTTATCAGAGCTTAACCAGATCTAAGCCAGATCTATACCACAGCTAAACTAGATCTAAACCAGATCTATATCAGATCTAAACCAGGTCTATACCAGATCTACACCAGATCTATACCAGAGCTAAACTAGATCTAAACTAGATCTAAACCAGATCTACACCTGAGCTAGAATGTCACAATAAATAGTATATAAACACTCTTTCCACCTGCCTAAACCAGGTCTAGTCTAGTCGAAGCAGGTCCAAAGAGTCTAGTGAATTCTAGTGAGGTGTAAACCAGATCAAAGGTCTAACCACACAGAGACCTGGTCTTAAATCACTGAGTCAGGCCTCAGGCTGTCTAAACTAGCTCTAATCAGATCTACATCCTGGTAATGAAGTTAAGAAATTTTAAGTCCTGGAGTCCTGCTCCAGGACTTGCTCCAGGCCCTGGTCTGGTTCCAGGTACCTGCCCTGGTCCTGATCCTCACCCTGACGAACTGCTGCAGTCTTCGGTCTCGAGTTAAAACTTCTTTGTAGAGTTTCACAGCTTTCGGGTGTCGACTGCAGAACTCAGAGTAAAGTTTCTTCATGTCGTCTGCAGACTGACCGGAAAACTACACACACACACACACACACACACACACACACACACACACAAAATTAGATTTTACTTGATGTTGTTGTTGTTATGATGCTACTGGACACTGTCCAACCAGACACTGTTTCAGACCAACTACTCCCCCCTCATAGCAGCATCCCTCCATGGTGTCAGTAACCCCCCAAGCAAATCAATATTCCCTGTCACACCACAAAAACTGCTCAGGAATGACCCGAGATGTGACAAAGAGCTCAAGGTGTCAACCTGACCTCCAGATTCCCCAGAGCTCAGTCTGATCGAACATCAGTGCCAGAACAAGTCTGATCCATGGAGGCCTCACTGTAGGTCCGACTTGGCTCTGGCTCAATGAGGCGTGGACACAGGACTTCTGGGAAATTCCAGTGGTGTCGGGCACCATGGCATTGGGGGCGGATATTGCAGTTCTGTGGTTTATGTGGTGGGGCCTCGATGAATCAGAGTTGTTCTGCTGGCTCGGGTGCTCTCGGATGACAGCTAGATAAGCTACACCTGGACGGCCCGTGCCAACTACAGAGGGCTGGCTAACTACGGCCGCTATTGATTTGGTTTCCATGGGGCAGAGCCATGTTTCCAGTAAAATGAACCTGAGCTCCAACACAGAAATAAACTGCATTTATCATATGTGCCAGTATCACTTAAGGAGGGAGAGGAGGAGCTAAACATCTGACACACCAAGCACCGAGAGGAGAGAAGCCATCGCTAGCCGCAAGGCTAAGCTGGCTGCCAGAACTGAATAGTATGTGAACAACTGAGAGATTAGCAATAAAGTGGCTAAAAAACAGAAAGCTATGTGACAGAGCAGAACAAGTTGAAGTTTAAGTGTAAAGCAGGAAATTAGACACTGGAGTAATGAATAAAACAAAGGCAGAGAAGGAAACGAAAAGAAGGCTTCCCTCAGCTCGTTCAGCGCACCGACGGGTTTAACAGTTGAAAAGTGAACGTCCAGAAAGAAGAACTGTTCACTGTGTTGTGATGTTTGATTTAAAAGATAAACAGAGTTCTTTCTCTCAGTGATGTGACTGTAAGATGAGTCCAAATGTGAACATTTAGCTGGATCCTGCTGAGTCTCCCAATCCTGAGCATTAATAACCTCAGTGATCATCCGGTCTGCCGTACCTGTCTGAGCAGCAGGTCTCCAATCCTGCGGACAGTGAAGTTGGTGGAGCTGCCTTCCATCAGACCCTCCTTCCTCCTGTTCAGCAGCTCTGACAGGAAGCCTGAGTGCCACTCCAGCAGCTGGTCCAGACAGGGGAAGATGGTGTGAACCACTCCTGCCTCCAGCATCACCTCCTCCTGCATCCCCCGCCGGTACACCCCTTCCATGATCCGCAATGTCCGCACATGGTGAAACTCTGTCTGGATCAACTCTGAGAGACAGACAGGAAGAGACAGGGTGAGCGAGAGACAGGACGGCAGACAGACAGGAAGACAGACACAGGCAACAGGACTTCCTTAATCCAGGTTTAATGTTCATGATGAGCTGTAGAATCAACGACATGAGTCCACCTTAACAATTATATTAACAGGCAGAGCCACTGAATAAATAAATACATTTTCACAATAACGGTGAATAAATACTTCTTCTGTCATATTCACAGTAGATCAGACGCTTCACATTGGATGGAGCCACTTTCACCTTATTAATTGTCCATGTAAACAGTTCTGATAAGAATTAATTCTACGAGTCGACTCCAAATGTCTGAAATCACCCATCAACATTTTTCTGTTTTCATTTGTTTTGAATGTAAATCTATTTTTCACATCAGTTTAACAGTTTGAGTGAAAAATGTCCCTGAATGTCAGAATATCTCAGTATTTGGTTTGTCCTTCTTCATGACTTCCAGCTGCATGGACCCCACCAGTGAGTGTAAAACCTGTTGACTCATGTTATCCAGCATGATGTGACAGTGTTCACAGAGCTTCTTGTGATGTCACAGGATTGCTTGTATTTCTCAGTCTTCAGGTAAACCCATACATTTGAATAGGGTCGAAGTCAGGTCACAGGTGACTGTGGAGGAGGCCAGGTGATTGTGGAGGAGGTCAGGTGACTGTGGAGGAGGTCAGGTGATTGTGGAGGAGGTCAGGTGACTGTGGAGGAGGTCAGGTGACTGTGGAGGAGGTCAGGTGACTGTGGAGGCCAGGTGATTGTGGAGGAGGTCAGGTGACTGTGGAGGAGGCCAGGTGACTGTGGAGGAGGCCAGGTGATTGTGGAGGAGGTCAGGTGACTGTGGAGGAGGTCAGGTGACTGTGGAGGAGGTCAGGTGACTGTGGAGGCCAGGTGATTGTGGAGGAGGTCAGGTGACTGTGGAGGAGGTCAGGTGACTGTGGAGGAGGTCAGGTGACTGTGGAGGAGGTCAGGTGACTGTGGAGGAGGTCAGGTGATTGTGGAGGAGGCCAGGTGACTGTGGAGGAGGTCAGGTGACTGTGGAGGAGGCCAGGTGATTGTGGAGGAGGCCAGGTGATTGTGGAGGAGGCCAGGTGACTGTGGAGGAGGCCAGGTGATTGTGGAGGAGGCCAGGTGATTGTGGAGGTCAGGTGACTGTGGAGGAGGTCAGGTGACTGTGGAGGAGGCCAGGTGACTGTGGAGGAGGCCAGGTGATTGTGGAGGAGGTCAGGTGACTGTGGAGGAGGCCAGGTGATTGTGGAGGTCAGGTGACTGTGGAGGCCAGGTGACTGTGGAGGAGGTCAGGTGACTGTGGAGGAGGTCAGGTGACTGTGGAGGAGGCCAGGTGATTGTGGAGGTCAGGTGACTGTGGAGGCCAGGTGACTGTGGAGGAGGTCAGGTGACTGTGGAGGAGGCCAGGTGATTGTGGAGGAGGTCAGGTGACTGTGGAGGAGGCCAGGTGATTGTGGAGGAGGTCAGGTGACTGTGGAGGAGGCCAGGTGATTGTGGAGGTCAGGTGACTGTGGAGGAGGTCAGGTGACTGTGGAGGAGGTCAGGTGACTGTGGAGGAGGTCAGGTGACTGTGGAGGAGGTCAGGTGACTGTGGAGGAGGTCAGGTGACTGTGGAGGAGGTCAGGTGATTGTGGAGGAGGCCAGGTGACTGTGGAGGAGGTCAGGTGACTGTGGAGGAGGTCAGGTGACTGTGGAGGAGGCCAGGTGACTGTGGAGGAGGTCAGGTGACTGTGGAGGAGGCCAGGTGATTGTGGAGGAGGCCAGGTGACTGTGGAGGAGGTCAGGTGACTGTGGAGGAGGTCAGGTGACTGTGGAGGAGGTCAGGTGACTGTGGAGGAGGCCAGGTGACTGTGGAGGAGGTCAGGTGACTGTGGAGGAGGCCAGGTGACTGTGGAGGAGGTCAGGTGATTGTGGAGGAGGTCAGGTGACTGTGGAGGAGGTCAGGTGACTGTGGAGGAGGCCAGGTGATTGTGGAGGAGGTCAGGTGACTGTGGAGGAGGTCAGGTGACTGTGGAGGAGGCCAGGTGATTGTGGAGGAGGTCAGGTGACTGTGGAGGTCAGGTGATTGTGGAGGAGGTCAGGTGACTGTGGAGGAGGTCAGGTGACTGTGGAGGAGGTCAGGTGACTGTGGAGGAGGTCAGGTGACTGTGGAGGAGGCCAGGTGATTGTGGAGGAGGCCAGGTGATTGTGGAGGAGGTCAGGTGACTGTGGAGGAGGTCAGGTGACTGTGGGAGGCCAGGTGACTGTGGAGGAGGCCAGGTGATTGTGGAGGAGGTCAGGTGACTGTGGAGGAGGCCAGGTGACTGTGGAGGAGGCCAGGTGATTGTGGAGGAGGTCAGGTGACTGTGGAGGAGGTCAGGTGACTGTGGAGGAGGTCAGGTGACTGTGGAGGCCAGGTGACTGTGGAGGAGGTCAGGTGACTGTGGAGGAGGCCAGGTGATTGTGGAGGAGGTCAGGTGACTGTGGAGGAGGCCAGGTGATTGTGGAGGAGGTCAGGTGACTGTGGAGGCCAGGTGACTGTGGAGGAGGTCAGGTGACTGTGGAGGAGGCCAGGTGATTGTGGAGGAGGTCAGGTGACTGTGGAGGAGGCCAGGTGATTGTGGGAGGTCAGGTGACTGTGGAGGAGGTCAGGTGACTGTGGAGGAGGTCAGGTGACTGTGGAGGCCAGGTGACTGTGGAGGAGGTCAGGTGACTGTGGAGGAGGTCAGGTGACTGTGGAGGAGGTCAGGTGACTGTGGAGGAGGTCAGGTGACTGTGGAGGAGGTCAGGTGACTGTGGAGGAGGTCAGGTGACTGTGGAGGAGGTCAGGTGACTGTGGAGGAGGTCAGGTGATTGTGGAGGAGGCCAGGTGATTGTGGAGGAGGTCAGGTGATTGTGGAGGAGGTCAGGTGACTGTGGAGGAGGTCAGGTGATTGTGGAGGAGGTCAGGTGACTGTGGAGGCCAGGTGACTGTGGAGGAGGTCAGGTGACTGTGGAGGAGGTCAGGTGATTGTGGAGGAGGTCAGGTGACTGTGGAGGAGGTCAGGTGATTGTGGAGGAGGTCAGGTGACTGTGGAGGAGGCCAGGTGACTGTGGAGGAGGTCAGGTGACTGTGGAGGAGGTCAGGTGATTGTGGAGGAGGTCAGGTGACTGTGGAGGAGGCCAGGTGATTGTGGAGGAGGTCAGGTGACTGTGGAGGAGGCCAGGTGACTGTGGAGGAGGTCAGGTGACTGTGGAGGAGGCCAGGTGATTGTGGAGGAGGTCAGGTGACTGTGGAGGAGGTCAGGTGACTGTGGAGGAGGTCAGGTGACTGTGGAGGAGGTCAGGTGACTGTGGAGGAGGTCAGGTGACTGTGGAGGAGGTCAGGTGACTGTGGAGGAGGTCAGGTGACTGTGGAGGAGGCCAGGTGACTGTGGAGGAGGTCAGGTGACTGTGGAGGAGGTCAGGTGACTGTGGAGGAGGTCAGGTGACTGTGGAGGAGGTCAGGTGACTGTGGAGGAGGTCAGGTGACTGTGGAGGAGGTTAGGTGACTGTGGAGGCCAGGTGACTGTGGAGGAGGCCAGGTGACTGTGGAGGAGGTCAGGTGATTGTGGAGGAGGTCAGGTGACTGTGGAGGAGGCCAGGTGATTGTGGAGGAGGTCAGGTGACTGTGGAGGAGGTCAGGTGACTGTGAGAGGCCAGGTGACTGTGGAGGAGGTCAGGTGATTGTGGAGGAGGCCAGGTGACTGTGGAGGCCAGGTGACTGTGGAGGAGGCCAGGTGACTGTGGAGGAGGTCAGGTGATTGTGGAGGAGGTCAGGTGACTGTGGAGGAGGTCAGGTGACTGTGGAGGAGGCCAGGTGATTGTGGAGGAGGTCAGGTGACTGTGGAGGAGGTCAGGTGACTGTGGAGGAGGTCAGGTGACTGTGATTGTCCCTGAAACGTCTTTTTCAGGGACAATCCTGCTTATTTCAGCGAGACAGTGCCAAGCCACATTCTGTACGCGTTACAGCAGCATGGCTTCGTGGTAAAAGAGTGCGGGTACTATACCCACCTGCCTGCATCCCAGACCTGTCCCCCATTGAAAATGTGTGGCGTATTATGAAGCGCAAGATATGACAATGGAGACCCCGGACTGTTGAGCAACTGAAGTCGTACATCGAGCAAGAATGGGAAAGAATTCCACCTACAAACTTCAGCAATTAGTGTCCTCAGTTCCCAAACGCGTATTGAGTGTTGTTTAAAAGGAAAGGTGATGTAACACAGCGCCAAACATGCCGCTGTCCCAGCTCTTTTGGAACGTGTTGCAAACAAATTCAAGATGAGTGAATATTCGCAAAAAAAGGAATAAAGTTTATCAGTTTAAACATTAAATATCTTGTCTCTGTAGTGTATTCAATTTAATATAAGTTGAAAACGGATTTGCAAATCATTGTATTCTGTTTTTATTTATGTTTTACACAACGTCCCAACTTCATTGGAATTGGGGTTTGTAGATATATATGTATATATACACACACTGTATACTGTATATATATATACACACTATTTATACAGTATATGAACTCTATATACTACAGTATATAGAGTTCATATACTGTATATATACTGTGTTCTGTATATATTAATATACCATATATGACGTCTTGTTGTTTGATGAGATCTTTATGAAGCGTCTGCAGGAAGTTTGGCTCCACAACAAGACTCCAGCTGTCAGCCTGAACACAGCTGCCCTCCACCTGCAGCTCCTCCAGCAGGGGGCTCCACCACCACTCACCTACAGCACAACACCACATAACAACACAACATTCACACACACACACACACACACCACACACACACACACACACACACACACACACACACACACACACACACACACTCTGTGATGAGCTGCATGATCTAAAAAACATTCTCCATATTCTTCATGATGATAAAAATATGATGACATTATTAATTTATTATTGATCCTAAACAGTTTGACATAAAACTGATTGTCAGACCGTCATCAGTCAGAGACTCCATCGACAAAGTCCTGCTCCTGAAGTTCAATGACTCAGTGGACTGAGACAGAATCCTCCTGAGACCCACAGAGTCCTCCGTCATCCTGAGGAGAGACAGACAGGTGAGACAGACAGATCAGAGACAGAAAGATGAGACAGACAGGTGAGACAGACAGGTGAGATGGACAGTGTTGTTTCTGGGCTATCTTCATCCAAGATGTCGGTGTATAGTTTGGTGATAGAAAGAATTCTGCGGAGGCAAGGCTGGGTGGAATAATAGAGCAATCTTTATTGAAACAGATCTCAAGCCTGCGTCCGATCCAGTGTGGCCACACCCTGGTGTTCCCCAATATCTGGCAAAGTTCTGCCCAATACTTCGCCTTCTTGCTCTATCAGAAATCCCCTCGCACCTCGGCTCTCAGGAAATCTACAAGCAGCCACCCCAACTTCTCTGCCTGTGCGGGCCTTTTTAAAGTCTCTTTGCCTGGACCTCCCTACATCTTCCAATTGGTCACTTTGGTTATTTTAAGGGTCCCACTCTACAATAGACTAAAAAAGGAGTTGGTCTGTCTCCCATAAATCACCTAACTCAGCTGTTACCACTCCTTAGGTTTTCTACCCCCAAAATGGCTCAAATGGTCACTCTGTCCTTCTCTGGGACTAGAAGCATGTAGACATCTTCCACCATCTGGCATGAAGGTCACACTCAGTTTTAGCACTTTATGGTGGCCTGGTATTCTTGCTAAAAACCCCACACACAGCTGAATAATGACTCCTAAGACTCCTGGACCTGTACACCCAACACTGGCCACATTCCTTAACTCACACAAGGAAAGGCAACTGGACATAGTTAAATCTACACTAAGTTAGAGCATGGATCAGAATGTGTCGCCGTCCAGATACCTCAACAGGTCAGAGACAGACAGGTGAGACATATAGGTGAGACAGACAGGTGAGAGATAGACAGGTGAGAGACAGACAGGTGAGACAGACAGGTGAGATAGACAGGTGAGAGACCCTGACAGCATTTAGACAACCAATCAGGTGGCCTCTCAGTCTCACCCTGCGATGTTATTGGTGGAGACACTCTTTGCGAGTGAGAGGCCGGAGCGAACTCGTCTGGAGCCGAGCAGAGACTGACGAAGACTGTCGGAGGGATAAATGGCTGAGCTGGGACGCTCCTTCATCATCGGAGCTGAAAACACAGAAGAAGAAATGAAACAGATGTCAGGATCAAACTCCAAAGTGGGTCGCAGATACGTTTTCAGTGGGTTGCGGGACTTTTGCCCGGCCAAAAAAGAAGGGGAGTGCTGTCTACTCACACTCCCTAACAGTAGGTGGCGATAATGCCCTGTAATGCTAATTGACACCTGCCATTTCACAGCATAGAAGAAGACCCACAACGTTTGTTTTTAAATGCTAAGTGAGCATGGCGAAACGACAGACAGGTAGAGAGACAAACGGACAGACATGTTGGCTTACTTTTTGTACGTAGGGCAACGTTCTGCAGAGCTGAACTGTTTCTCACCAGCGTTAGCTTCTGTTGCTGTTAGAGGGAGACAGACAGGCAGTGAGACAAGTAGTTATACAGACAGACAGACAGACAGACAGGTAATCAGTAAAGACAGTAAGACAGGTCTTACCCTCTGTTTCATCTTGGCACAGCTGGCCAGACTGTCTCTGCAGCGGTTGTGGATGGTGACATTACAGGCTGACAGACAGACAGACAGACAGACAGACAGACAGACAGACAGACAGACAGACAGACAGACAGACAGACAGACAGGTAAGTGGTTAGAAACATGTTGTTCATTCTTTTGTTTTGTATTCATTTGTTTAATCATGTTGTTGGGAGGTTTATTGATCAAATTGTTCCTCCCTATGATTCTACATAAACATCAGATCAGTAATTCAGTTATACAGTCTGGATCCATACAGTCTGTTAGGGTTATACATTTTGGATCTATACAGTCTAGATCTATACAGTTAGGGTCTAAAAAGTCTGGATCTATACAGCCTGGATCTTTATAGTTAGTGTTATACAGTCTGGGTCTATACACTCTGGATCTATACACTCTGGATCTATACAGCCTGGATCTTTATAGTTAGTGTTATACAGTCTGGGTCTATACACTCTGGATCTATGAATCCCACCACAGTCACATTGGGCTCTGCTTATCAGTCGATTGATTACCCACCTGGCTGATCAGACCTGATATTCAACATTTATTTAACATTGGATGTATTTTTTCATCTGATTGCCAATAAAATATGTTGATAATAAAATGTGGCGGCTG
>CM077788.1:35084936-35122436 GCA_039737535.1 Lagodon rhomboides | reverse complement strand
CATCCTCATCATCACCATCATCTTCATCCTCATCATCATCCTCATCATCACCATCATCATCACGTCATGTAGCATTAATATGATGTATATGAGGAACGATCAGCTGATTTCAGACACAACATACTTTATAATCAAGTCTGTAGTTTACAATCTGAGGTCAGAGGTCAAACATCCACCTTCATTCCTGACCGACACTTCCTGTATGACCACACACACACACACACACACACACACACACACACACACACACACACACACACAGTGTCTCCCCTCCCCCCGCTCGTTTCCTCCTACAGGACAAAGCGGCCACGCTGCTGCTAACGGACTCACACTCAAACACACCGAAACACACTGAAAGTCCGATTGTACACACCGACACACACACACTGAACACACACACATTCTGTGTACAAACACCGAACCGGGTTCAATCTGAACTGAGAGAAAAAGTCCCGTTTCCCGTTTCTGAGATGAACTTCACACGCGCGCGCGCGCACACACACACACACACACACACACACAGAAGACAAACACTCATCGATCACTCATCAACCGTCCATCAGAACTAGGCCTATCGATAACCCGTCCAGCCTGTGCAGTAACGGAACAGACGGGTTACAGATGTGTGTGTGTGTGTGTGTGTGTGTGTGTGTGTGTGTGTGTGTGTGTGTGTGTGTGTGTGTGAGCGGAAAAACAAAGCGGAACAGACACAAAGTTCATCTGTTTCTCATCGATCACTTCCAAACCGTCTGATCACCTCCACATCATCGATTACTATCATTATCGATCCTTAAAGTCCGCGTGCACGCGCCCACGAGCCGTTTTCTTTCTGTTTCCCGGTGAACTCACCTTCAGGTTGATTTCTTTCATCCTGTCCTGTCTCCTGCTCTCCAGCAGCCGGGACATCCCAGATCAACAATCAAACCGATCACTGATCGATCCGCTGATCACGCGCTGATCTTTAATTAATAATCCGGAAGACTGTTGGGTTCTGGTCCCGGAGCAGTCCGCAGTGTGAGCCCGGGGGTCGGAGCCTCTCTCTGACGGACAGCTCCGCTCTCTACTTCTGGCCAATCACAGCTCGGCCCGCCGCTGCTGCGCTCAGCCTATCCGCTCACCGCACGCACTTCAAGGCCCGCCCACCGCATCTGTCAGGGAGCGCTTGTTTTTATGACGCCGGGACAGTGTCGTGGCGGTGTGGGCGGAGACAGTCTCTATGACAACGTGTCAACCTATCACGTGACACGCAGCAGCCGATCAGAGAGCTGCGAGAGGTCACGTGAGTGATGAACACGAACGATCTGGACAGGGTCGATTACCCCCCCCCACACACACACACACACACACACACACACACACACACACACACACAGGCAGTACAGTATACAACGTGCTGCTGTGTGACGTGGAACCACCGAGTACTGACTCCGCCCACCGGAGAGTGCCGGTATGGAAAAGAAACAAATCTCCTCCCTCTGCACCGGAAACTACAGAACAAAAATACATAAAAGACG
Organism: Lagodon rhomboides; assembly: GCA_039737535.1. Taxonomy (NCBI): domain Eukaryota; kingdom Metazoa; phylum Chordata; class Actinopteri; order Spariformes; family Sparidae; genus Lagodon; species Lagodon rhomboides. The sequence continues at coordinate 35,120,922 of CM077788.1, read as the reverse complement.
AATTAATTCAGTGACACCCCCCCATCAGAACCAGGACCTGATCCACCTGGTCCTGGCCCACCTGGTGCTGATCTACGTGGTCCTGATCCACCTGGTCCTGGCCCACCTGGTGCTGATCTACGTGGTCCTGGTCCTTCTTTGTGTAAAACTATGGAACAGATTGAATGTGGAGCTGAAAACTTATCCAAACAAAAACCAGTTTAAAAACATACAAAAACATTTTATTCACTCAGAAGAGCTTCAACACTCACAGAGATCAGGACGCTTTATTTTAGGTTTTATTGTCATTTTCACATTTTTTTTTTTCAAATATATAGCCTGTTTTCATCTGCACTACTCTTTTGTTGTTTCATTTGTTTATGAAAAAACATCAATCCTGATCCTGATCCTGATCTCTGATCCTGATCCTGATCCTGAACCTGATCCTGATCCTGATCCTGATCCTGAACCTGATCCTGATCTTGATCCTGATCCTGATCCTGAACCTGATCCTGATCTTGATCCTGAACCTGATCCTGGCATCACAAACCTGCTATGTTAACACAAACGATCCCTGATTGGACTCGAATTGCAAAAGAAGGACAGATAGATAGATAGATAGATAGATAGATAGATAGATAGATAGATAGATAGATAGATAGATAGATAGATAGATAGATAGATAGATAGATAGATAGATAGATAGATAGATAGATAGATAGATAGATAGATAGATAGATAGATTGATTGATTGATTGATTAGGTCATCATGACATATTATCATATTGACAGATTATTGACAGATCTAAAATGTACGGAGCCCCTAAAGGGACATGGATGGACTTTTTTTTTTTTTGCGAGATCTCGCAAAAGTATTGCGGGATCTCGCAATACTTTTTGCGAGATCTCGCAAAAGTTTTTTCTCCATTCAGTGAACCGGAAGTAAAACACGTAGCCTAAAATAAGAAGAAGAAGAAGAAGAAGGGGGAGGAGGAAGTAAAATAGACACAGCATGGAGGAGCCTACCCATCATCTGTGGGAGAAGTTTATTGATTTCTATTTCAGGATTGTACGGTAACAGAGCACGGATGATGTGTACGCTCCTCCATCATGTGTGTCTGTTTTACTTCCGGTTCACCGAAGTAGGACAGAACTTTGCGAGATCTCGCAATACTTATTGCGAGATCTCGCAATACTTTTTGCGAGATCCCACAATACTTTGCGAGATCTCGCAATACTTTTGCGAGATCTCGCAAAAAAAAAAAGTCCATCCATGTCCCTTTAGGGGCTCCGTAAAAATGGACCCCAGGAGGACGTTAATTTACCTGAAGTAAGTTTTCAGGTGAGACTGAGGGGAAGAGCCAGGTGTCATGACAACCAACTGAACTGTGTGTGTGTGTGTGTGTGTGTGTGTGTGTGTGTGTGTGTGTGTGTGTGTGTGTGTGTGTGTTGAAGCTGGTGCTGACTGGTACATAAACAAACTGCAGCTGAGACATACAAAGAGACCAGTGTCTCCTCTGACACCTCCTCCTCTCTCCAGACAGACAGGCAGACAGACAGACACACAGTCAGACAGACAGGCAGTCAGACAGACAGTCAGACAGACAGACAGACAGTCAGTCAGTCAGACAGACAGACAGACAGACAGACAGACAGTCAGACAGACAGACAGACAGACAGACAGACAGTCAGACAGACAGACAGACAGACAGACAGACAGACAGTCAGACAGACAGACAGACAGTCAGTCAGTCAGACAGACAGACAGACAGACAGACAGACAGACAGACAGACAGACAGTCAGACAGACAGACAGACAGTCAGACAGACAGTCAGACAGACAGACAGTCAGTCAGACAGGCAGAGGGCGCTGTGTAATCACGTTATTGATCACAGTGACAGGTTGTGTTTGTGCTCTGAACTGACGTCATCAGTGTGTTTGTGTTTGTGTGAGTGTGTGTAGTGAACACAAAGTTTGTTTTGATGTGGAGGTTGTTTATTAGCAGCTCTGATAATTGTGTGAAATGTAATTTAATGAGTTTTATTAACAATCGAGGAAAACTTTTGTTTTTATTTTGCCGGATACTTAATCAGCCGGACTCTTCCCCTTTAAGAGGACTTTCACCTTTAACTCACCTGACGCGACCACACCTGAGCTTCCAAAGAGTTTCACAACAACAACAGAACAAGAAGAAGAAGAAGAAGAAGGCTTCGGGTGAGAAGTCGGACATTAAGAAGGAGAAGCAGAGGAAGAAGGGGACGACGGTCGGATCATCTCGGTGAGTTTGATTTTTAACGTCGGTCAGTTTCCGTCCGTGTCCGACTCAGTTAGCATACTTTTATGTTAGCATGCTAACACGTTGGCACTGAACTGTTGCTCCTCTAACATTGATTATTGATCAGTTTGTTCTTACCATTGATCAGTAACATCTGCACGGAGGCGATGACGTGTTAAAGTCCATCAGACTCCATTTAACTCGTTTTTTTAATAATCTGATGTTTATTTTGAATGACGTCACGGCCCCAATGTTTAAATTAGCCTGACGTCACTTGTGGTGGGCGGGGCTCTCCTTCAGAACGGAGCAGCAGCTGTTCTTTGTTTATTAATATCGTTATTATTAATTTAAATGAAGGTAATCATGTGATCATACAGATTTAATTAAACTTTATTGTCACTGTGCAGAAGAACAACACATCACGGTTCATTATGTGATCAATACAAACCAGAGCATCAGCAGAACATGTGATCAGCATGAGAACAGCTGTGCAGGCAGAGCAGACCTAATATCAGCAGGTGATAACATTAATCAAACTGCAGCACTCTTTGTTGGTTCATTATTTATCTCAAACATAATTGAACTGGGATCAGACGCCTGTCAGTGTCGAGGAGACGCCACATGAGCACCAATCACAGCACAGTTCACTTGTTACCTTCACATCCATTTACACGATATTCAGACATGGTGAACAATTTATACTTTCATAATTTAAACAATTCTGTTTTAACTGCTGTGTTTTTATGTGACAGCTCAGAAAGTGGTGAGACATGTTCCCCTGTATCTCCCTGAATACTGGGAGTGACACCTTCTACTGTCTGTCCTCACCTGTCTGTCTTTTCCTGTCTGTCTTCACCTGTCTGTCTCTACTGGCTGTTAAGACATGACAAATGTCATGATTTTGATGTGGTGACATCATGATTATTTTTACCTGATAAACTAATAAACTGTACTGTTCTCTCTGACACAGACAGACAGACAGACAGACAGACATGTCTCTGCTGACAGACGATGAGCCAGAGCAGCCAACAGGAAGCACCAAGATAAAGGACAGCGGGGGGACGAAGGAGAGACGGGCAGAGGGAGAGGACGACGTGGTGAGGTTCGCTATGAAAGAGTCCAGCACCCTGCAGTGGCCTGGAGACAGACAGACAGGAGGGCAGACAGGTGGACAGACACGTGGACAGACAGGTAAAGGTGACAGGGTGAGTGTGAGGTCAGATATTTCTCTTCGAGAGGCAGTGAGTTGGACAGAAAGTGAGAGGGAGCTAATGGCTGAGGGAGAGAGGAGAGGGGGAGGGGCAGGTGACTATGATGGGGCGGGGCTAATGACACACCTGGAGGAGGAGGCTGAGCCTTTAGAAAACCGCCTGCCAGAGAAAGCAGCTCAGGTGTTCAGTCCAGCGGTGACAGTCCTCCCGTTGCCCTCCTCTCCTAGAGAGGGTGAGACATTCTGGGAAATGGAGTCAGAGAAGAGCCCCTTCCTGAGTCCCCGAGGAGCGCCACAGGACTACAACCAACATGGCTACCAGTACGAGTGGACCGAGGACCCACCCCCTGCCACATGTAAATAAACCTGCATACACCTGTACCTGTCCCTCCTCACCGGATTTTAATGGACCCCATCTGAGTTCTCATAATACCTGCCCTCCACTCAGCTTTGCTTCTATGTGGCCACTCGCGATATTGCAGCTAAAAATTCCCCTCAGGGTCACACGTGGGCGGGGCCAGAGAGGGAAGCTGCACATATTCAATAGTTGCGTTCTTGATCACATGCATCTGCGCCTATATGCACGAGACTTGAGAGGATCCGCCGGAACTCGTCATAAACACGTCAAGTTCCCACCAGCTCAAGTCGGACACAGGTGCACTTCACGGACTTTGCACAAAGAATATGTCCAACCCACTACACTGACGTCAGAGACATTACCGACTGGTGTGTAGATAGATAAGTAATCACAATGGAAGTCAACCAAGGGATTTAGTTTGCCAGCTGGAGTTTCATTGAAAACAGTCTGAAGTCTTTCCCTCATAACAAACTGGGTGACGAAGTGAAAGTTCACGAAGTCGTGTAATGTTATGAAGCATAGTTTGGGAGAGGGCACGCCTCTTTGGAAGGAGGTATTTAATTTCTCACGTGGGAAATTCCACGTGGTAATTCTAACCAACTGGGGCAACGTTGAGGGGAGGGTCTTCTGTCCGCACTTATATGAGACCATCTGCACAGAAAAGCAAACGGAGGGAGGTAACCTGGAGATCCCGCGAGGTTTTAAAGTCATGTGACATGTCGCAAAGGGAAGTTGTCACCAGCATCTCTGACGTTTTTAATCCCAGAATGCACGGTGATGCAGGCAAATGCATGCGCATGCTTGATTGGAAACGCGCCTATTGGCAGCTTTTTGGCTCCGCCCCCTGATGCTGTGCCGTACCTCTCAAAGAAGCAGACGGACTGTGAGGTCACGGTTTGAGTCAAACACAATCAAAGAAGACAGCCAATCAGAGCTGGAGGAGGGCCGGTCTTATGAGAACTCAGGTGGAATCCACAATAACACGCCATCACCTCCTCAACAGATAGCTCCTGTCTGTCTCTCTACCTGTCTGTCTCTACCCGTATCTCTCTCTCTCTCTACCTTTCTGTATCTATCTGTCTGTCTCTCTAACTGTCTGTCTCTCTATCTGTCTGTGTCTCTACCTGTCTGTCTCGCTACCTGTCTGTCTCTACCTGTATGTCTCTCTGTCTGTCTCTACTTGTCTGTCTCTCTACTTGTGTGTATCTGACCTGTCTGTCTCTACCTCAGGTGGGCGGGGCTGTCCCAGCAGGGATGTTCTTAAGGTGGGCGTGTCACTGATGACATCAGCGCTCTTCTTCCCCTTCCTGGTGTGGGGGGGGTTTGTCTTCCTGCCATTCGATGCCCCGCTGCTGGACGGCGCCCCCCTCAGACTTGTCTACACGCTGCGCTGCTCCGTGTTCGCTGCCGCCCCCATCGTCCTCGGTGAGAATGACACCACCAAAGAAGAAGTGTTTCCATGGCTAAGATGTCTCTCATCGCATCATGTCTCACCTTCCCCTGTCTGTCTCTCACCTGTCTGTCTCTCACCTGTCTGTCTCTCAGGTTGGCTGGTGCTGGGTGTCAGTCGGCTCAGGTATGGTGTGATTCGGCCTCTGTTTGATGACACGGTGAAGGAGGCTGAGCTTCAGGAGGTTTCTGTCCATCAGCGCTTTGTCTCCGACTCAACCTCCCTGTTCCTGATCTACTTCCTGCAGCTGGTCGTCATGGCGATATACCTGAGCCAGGAGCAGCTGAAGCTCGTCCCTCTGCTGACCGTCGTCTTCGCCCTCGGGCGGTGAGACTTTAACAAACCTTTTATTAAATTACTGAGGAACGTTCTAACGTTCTGTCTCCTTTTATAAAGGTGCGTTTGTTTCATGTCTGCAGGCCAGTTCAAACTTTTATAAAGGTGCGTTTGTTTCATGTCTGCAGGCCGGTTTAAACTTTGAAGAAGGCACATTTGTTTCATGTCTGCAGGCCGGTTCAAACTTTTATAAAGGTGCGTTTGTTTCATGTCTCCAGGCCGGTTCAAACTTTTATAAAGGTGCGTTTGTTTCGTGTCTGCAGGCCGGTTCAAACTTTTATAAAGGTGCGTTTGTTTCGTGTTTCCAGGCCGGTTCAAACTTTTATAAAGGTGCGTTTGTTTCGTGTTTCCAGGCCAGTTCAAACTTTTATAAAGGTGCGTTTGTTTCGTGTTTCCAGGCCAGTTTAAACTTTGAAGAAGGTGCATTTGTTTCGTGTCTGCAGGCCGGTTCAAACTTTTATAAAGGTGCGTTTGTTTCGTGTTTCCAGGCCAGTTCAAACTTTTATAAAGGTGCGTTTGTTTCGTGTTTCCAGGCCAGTTTAAACTTTGAAGAAGGCGCATTTGTTTCGTGTCTGCAGGCCAGTTTAAACTTTTATAAAGGTGCGTTTGTTTCATGTCTGCAGGCCAGTTTAAACTTTTATAAAGGTGTGTTTGTTTCGTGTTTCCAGGCCAGTTCAAACTTTGAAGAAGGCGCATTTGTTTTGTGTCTCCAGGCCAGTTCAAACTTTTATAAAGGTGCGTTTGTTTTGTGTCTCCAGGCCAGTTTAAACTTTTATAAAGGTGTGTTTGTTTCGTGTTTCCAGGCCAGTTCAAACTTTTATAAAGGTGCGTTTGTTTCATGTCTGCAGGCCGGTTCAAACTTTTATAAAGGTGCGTTTGTTTTGTGTCTCCAGGCCAGTTTAAACTTTTATAAAGGTGCGTTTGTTTCATGTCTGCAGGCCAGTTTAAACTTTGAAGAAGGTGCGTTTGTTTCGTGTCTCCAGGCCGGTTCAAACTTTTATAAAGGTGCGTTTGTTTCATGTCTGCAGGCCAGTTTAAACTTTGAAGAAGGTGCGTTTGTTTCGTGTCTCCAGGCCGGTTCAAACTTTTATAAAGGTGCGTTTGTTTTGTGTCTCCAGGCCGGTTCAAACTTTTATAAAGGTGCGTTTGTTTTGTGTCTCCAGGCTGGTTTACTGGGTGGCCGCAGCTTTTGGCAGCAGCATCCGTGGGTTTGGTTTCGGCCTCTCCTTCCTGCCGAGTCTTGCCATGATGGCTGCTAACACCTACTTCATCTTCACAGTGGAGGCAGCAGGGTCCATCTTCAGCCTCCCACCTCTTCCTGAGGAGGTGTTGGCTCCACCTGCCGGCAGACAGAGGTTCTGGGGATGAGAGCAGATCACTGATCAATAATCTTTCTGTAGGGATGAAATGCATTTAGTTTGACAAATGTTTTTGAATCAAAAGTGTCTTTTTTTTAAAAAAAAACTTTGTTTTATTTTTAAATATTTCAAGAGGTTAAAGAATCAGACCCTTTGCTGTACAATGCAAAGCCCCGCCCACTCATTTTGTAACCTCACCCACTTTGTTTATATCCCTGCCACTACATCTGACGTTGGTTGTTCTGGGGGGTGGAGTCTCTTTTCGACTGAGGTTGATATTGAACAATTTTCTGTTTACTTTGTGTAGACTTCCTCGTCAGTCTGTGTCTGTCGTTGTTTTATTTTGTAAAATCACTTTTATGATCATTAAACTTTTTATGAAAAATTTAAGTTTCCGTGTCACAAAGTGAAACATGTCATTTACTTTTCAAACTTTTACTCTCTTGAAGACTTTGACCTTGTTTTTAAATATAAATAAAATAAACATTCCTGTGTGATAATTCTGTTTTATGTTCTTTTCTTTAGAAACAAACACTTTTTTTTTTATAGTTTAACTCTGTGACAAAATTTGTTATAATGAGTAATTATTAATTAAGGTGTCTATTATTGATTATTAGTATTGATTAGAGATCAGTCAGTGTTGAAGACTGACTATAGTTGAGTTCAGTCACATGAAGTTGTTGGTGTTTCCAGTTGAACCGGTCAAACCGACAGTCGACACCAAACAAAGTGACACCTGAACACAGGAATTACTGACAGTCTAATTTCAAAATAAAACCAAGTTTAAGCATTTGATGAGTTTTAATATGAAAGTCTGATCTAAAAACGTTTTTGTGAATAATTTCACTTATATCTATAACAATAATGCTCATATTCTCATATGAAAGTGTTTTTGTATAACATCTTTAATGTGATGAGTCAAACAAAAAAAGAACTGAGGAGAGGAAGTTACGATACAGGTGAGAAAATTAAAAACAGGTGATCGTTTCAAACTGTGACCAGTTTAATCTCATTTCATTTCCTGCCTTCTGTGTGAATAATCACTTAATATACGACTTATGCTCTTATTGTTAAAACTGTGAATGAGTCAAACAGTGAGTTGAGCTGCAGATTTTAAATATTAAATAGGTCTTAAATATTAAACAGGTTTTAAATATTAAAGATTTTTAGAACGTGTTGTTAGGTGATGAACTGAGCTCAGATCAGATGATTTAATCAAATCATTGTTCAAGTCCGAAATGAAAAAATGTTAGTTTTCTTTGAACAGGATGAAAAATGATATTGAATCTTACTTTAACAGCGAACACAGGACAATCTCTTTAACTGGGCTTTTATTTTGAAGGCTCAGGTGAGGTGCCTGCAGGTAGGCTAAGCCAACAGACACTCAGTGTTTGTCAGAGATGTTTGTTGACTTCAGTCTTCTCCGGTTAAAGGAGGTTCTGAACTGATGAAAACTGTTTGTTTCTACAGAATCAACACATTTTAACCGAGTTTGAAAGTTAAATTTGAGGTTTTTCTGAATGGAGTCTCTGCCTGTGAGGAGGAAGTCGTGTCTGCTGCGGCTCAGAGAAAACTGTCCATTCAGGAAGCTCCGCAGACAAACATACGGTCAGTTCATTCAGTTTTGATTCAACTCTAACAAGCTGTCTGTTGATGAACAGATTAAAACATTGAAACTGATTCTGAACCGAACAAACTGAGTTTAACTTAAGTTTAATGTTCAGAGTTTAACACAGAAACAGAAGAAAGTTAAATGTTGAACCAGAATCTGATAAAAAAAAAAAAAAACTAACTGAAGCAAAAACACAAAAGTTTCAAATAAACATTAAAATCTTTACAACAAAAACATTTAATGAAAATAAATCAGACAACAAGGACCAGAACCTCACGGAAAGTCAGACCACCACAGACCACCTCAGACTGCCACAGACCACCTCAGACCGACACAGACCACCTCAGACCGACACAGACCACCTCAGACTGCCACAGACCACCTCAGACTGCCACAGACCACCTCAGACCGCCACAGACCACCTCAGACTGCCACAGACCACCTCAGACTGCCACAGACCACCTCAGACCATCACAGACCACCTCAGACTGCCACAGACCACCAGATGTAACAAGTCATCCAAGGTCAAAACTGACCACACCTCCTCTGACAGGTGACCACTCCTCCTCTGACAGGTGACCATACCTCCTGCTCTGACAGGTGACCACACCTCTTCCTCTGCTGACAGATGACCACACCTCCTCCTCTGACAGTTGACCACTAGCTGAGTGTCGATGCCGTGTCACATCAGCTCAGACTGACCTCTGACCTTTCATCACTTTCTTCCTTGTGAACAGATGTGTCAGCAGCGACCTCCTCTCCCATTGGCTCATACTGGAATAACATAGACCCGCCCACCAGCAACCAGCCAACCAGCACAGTCTACTCAGAGCCCCTCCCTCCTCTCTCCAGTTGCCAGAGGGTCTGTTCTCCAAACCAATCAGAGGCAGCTGCAGGTGAGTGTGTCTCAGTGATGTCCAATAAAACCAGAACATGTTGAACTGAACTGATGTTTTTGTTTCTGATGTCAGACGTTTACATGGAGGAGGATCCTCCTGCTGCAGAGAACCAGCAGAACCCACAGAACCAGCAGCTGGAGAACAGAGCTGAAGACAGTATGGGTGAGACAGATGTGGCCTTCCTGTAGTCTGGTGTTGGAAGCATGTGTGTAAACCTGCAGGATGGTGGAGCTGCTTCTTCCTTACTGTTTAATTAGCCTGCTAGCTAACAGCCATCACACATGAATCACCACAGTGTTCTTCTTCTCCTTTTAAAAACTGTTTGACTCTTTGATTCACATTTCTTTTGATTTAATTTGAGTCAAAGGGGCTACAAATAGAATAAATCCAATTATTTGGACAGTCCACAATCACAGCAATATGAATATAAAAAAATGTGTTACTACACACCATTGTCCAAACATTTATTATGAGCAATTGTAGTCGTCAGCTTAAACTAATTCAACAGATTTCAGCTTTTCCTGCTGTTCTGTATGTGGTTTGACAAGTCGAGTTGCTGTAACTAACGATCAAAGATGGCAGCTGTACTCATGCATGCCCCAATCACATCAGGTTGTGACAAGCGCCATAGTATCTGTGCTGTAGTTGCTGCGGTAGTGGACCAATCACACATTAAACTGAAGAACACTTGATGTGATTGGCTATGAGAGAAACACACAAAGTCTTTTTACCTAAACAAAAACAACTAAATGACCAATCTTTGGACTGGACATGTTCTACTTGGTTGCTTGGTTAACTGCAGGAGGCGTCCTTACTGCAGGAGGTGTCCTTACAGCAGGAGGCGTCCTTACTGCAGGAGGCGTCCTTACTGCAGGAGGTGTCCTTACTGCAGGAGGGTCCTTACTGCAGGAGGTGTCCTTACTGCAGGAGGGTCCTTACTGCAGGAGGGTCCTTACTGCAGGAGGTGTCCTTACTGCAGGAGGGTCCTTACTGCAGGAGGGTCCTTACTGCAGGAGGTGTCCTTACTGCAGGAGGCGTCCTAACTGCAGGAGGTGTCCTTACTGCAGGAGGCGTCCTTACTGCAGGAGGTGTCCTAACTGCAGGAGGCGTCCAAACTGCAGGAGGCGTCCTTACTGCAGGAGGTGTCCTTACTGCAGGAGGTGTCCTTACTGCAGGAGGCGTCCTTACTGCAGGAGGTGTCCTTACTGCAGGAGGTGTCCTTACTGCAGGAGGCGTCCTTACTGCAGGAGGCGTCCTTACTGCAGGAGGTGTCCTTACTGCAGGAGGTGTCCTAACTGCAGGAGGTGTCCTTACTGCAGGAGGCGTCCAAACTGCAGGAGGTGTCCAAACTGCAGGAGGTGTCCTTACTGCAGGAGGTGTCCTTACTGCAGGAGGCGTCCTTACTGCAGGAGGCGTCCTTACTGCAGGAGGTGTCCTTACTGCAGGAGGTGTCCTAACTGCAGGAGGTGTCCTTACTGCAGGAGGCGTCCAAACTGCAGGAGGTGTCCAAACTGCAGGAGGTGTCCTTACTGCAGGAGGTGTCCTTACTGCAGGAGGCGTCCTTACTGCAGGAGGTGTCCTTACTGCAGGAGGTGTCCTTACTGCAGGAGGTGTCCTTACTGCAGGAGGTGTCCTTACTGCAGGAGGCGTCCAAACTGCAGGAGGTGTCCTTACTGCAGGAGGTGTCCTAACTGCAGGAGGTGTCCTTACTGCAGGAGGGTCCTTACTGCAGGAGGTGTCCTTACTGCAGGAGGCGTCCTAACTGCAGGAGGCGTCCTTACTGCAGGAGGTGTCCTAACTGCAGGAGGCGTCCTTACTGCAGGAGGCGTCCTTACTGCAGGAGGCGTCCAAACTGCAGGAGGCGTCCTTACTGCAGGAGGCGTCCTTACTGCAGGAGGTGTCCTAACTGCAGGAGGCGTCCTAACTGCAGGAGGTGTCCTTACTGCAGGAGGCGTCCTTACTGCAGGAGGTGTCCTTACTGCAGGAGGTGTCCTTACTGCAGGAGGCGTCCTTACTGCAGGAGGCGTCCTTACTGCAGGAGGCGTCCTTACTGCAGGAGGTGTCCTAACTGCAGGAGGTGTCCTTACTGCAGGAGGCGTCCAAACTGCAGGAGGTGTCCTTACTGCAGGAGGGTCCTTACTGCAGGAGGTGTCCTTACTGCAGGAGGTGTCCTAACTGCAGGAGGTGTCCTTACTGCAGGAGGTGTCCTTACTGCAGGAGGCGTCCTTACTGCAGGAGGTGTCCTAACTGCAGGAGGTGTCCTTACTGCAGGAGGTGTCCTAACTGCAGGAGGTGTCCTTACTGCAGGAGGTGTCCTTACTGCAGGAGGTGTCCTTACTGCAGGAGGTGTCCTTACTGCAGGAGGTGTCCTTACTGCAGGAGGTGTCCTAACTGCAGGAGGTGTCCTTACTGCAGGAGGCGTCCTTACTGCAGGAGGCGTCCTAACTGCAGGAGGTGTCCTTACTGCAGGAGGCGTCCTAACTGCAGGAGGTGTCCTTACTGCAGGAGGCGTCCTAACTGCAGGAGGCGTCCAAACTGCAGGAGGCGTCCTTACTGCAGGAGGTGTCCTTACTGCAGGAGGCGTCCTTACTGCAGGAGGCGTCCTTACTGCAGGAGGTGTCCTTACTGCAGGAGGTGTCCTTACTGCAGGAGGTGTCCTTACTGCAGGAGGTGTCCTTACTGCAGGAGGCGTCCTTACTGCAGGAGGTGTCCTTACTGCAGGAGGCGTCCTTACTGCAGGAGGTGTCCTTACTGCAGGAGGCGTCCTTACTGCAGGAGGCGTCCTTACTGCAGGAGGTGTCCTAACTGCAGGAGGTGTCCTTACTGCAGGAGGCGTCCTTACTGCAGGAGGTGTCCTCACTGCAGGAGGTGTCCTTACTGCAGGAGGCGTCCTTACTGCAGGAGGCGTCCTTACTGCAGGAGGTGTCCTTACTGCAGGAGGTGTCCTTACTGCAGGAGGTGTCCTTACTGCAGGAGGTGTCCTTACTGCAGGAGGTGTCCTTACTGCAGGAGGCGTCCTTACTGCAGGAGGTGTCCTTACTGCAGGAGGGTCCTTACTGCAGGAGGTGTCCTTACTGCAGGAGGCGTCCTTACTGCAGGAGGCGTCCTTACTGCAGGAGGTGTCCTTACTGCAGGAGGTGTCCTAACTGCAGGAGGTGTCCTTACTGCAGGAGGTGTCCTCACTGCAGGAGGTGTCCTCACTGCAGGAGGTGTCCTAACTGCAGGAGGTGTCCTTACTGCAGGAGGTGTCCTAACTGCAGGAGGCGTCCAAACTGCAGGAGGTGTCCTTACTGCAGGAGGTGTCCTAACTGCAGGAGGTGTCCTAACTGCAGGAGGTGTCCTCACTGCAGGAGGTGTCCTCACTGCAGGAGGTGTCCTTACTGCAGGAGGTGTCCTAACTGCAGGAGGCGTCCAAACTGCAGGAGGCGTCCTAACTGCAGGAGGTGTCCTAACTGCAGGAGGCGTCCTAACTGCAGGAGGTGTCCTAACTGCAGGAGGTGTCCTAACTGCAGGAGGTGTCCTAACTGCAGGAGGTGTCCTAACTGCAGGAGGCGTCCTAACTGCAGGAGGTGTCCTAACTGCAGGAGGTGTCCTTACTGCAGGAAGTGTCCTCACTGCAGGAGGTGTCCTTACTGCAGGAGGTGTCCTAACTGCAGGAGGCGTCCAAACTGCAGGAGGTGTCCTTACTGCAGGAAGTGTCCTCACTGCAGGAGGTGTCCTTACTGCAGGAGGCGTCCAAACTGCAGGAGGTGTCCTCACTGCAGGAGGTGTCCTTACTGCAGGAAGTGTCCTCACTGCAGGAGGTGTCCTCACTGCAGGAGGTGTCCTTACTGCAGGAGGTGTCCTAACTGCAGGAGGTGTCCTTACTGCAGGAGGCGTCCAAACTGCAGGAGGTGTCCTTACTGCAGGAGGTGTCCTAACTGCAGGAGGTGTCCTAACTGCAGGAGGTGTCCTCACTGCAGGAGGTGTCCTTACTGCAGGAGGTGTCCTAACTGCAGGAGGTGTCCTAACTGCAGGAGGCGTCCAAACTGCAGGAGGTGTCCTCACTGCAGGAGGTGTCCTTACTGCAGGAAGTGTCCTCACTGCAGGAGGTGTCCTTACTGCAGGAGGCGTCCAAACTGCAGGAGGTGTCCTAACTGCAGGAGGCGTCCAAACTGCAGGAGGTGTCCTTACTGCAGGAGGTGTCCTCACTGCAGGAGGTGTCCTAACTGCAGGAGGTGTCCTTACTGCAGGAGGTGTCCTTACTGCAGGAGGTGTCCTTACTGCAGGAGGTGTCCTAACTGCAGGAGGCGTCCAAACTGCAGGAGGTGTCCTAACTGCAGGAGGCGTCCTAACTGCAGGAGGTGTCCTAACTGCAGGAGGCGTCCAAACTGCAGGAGGTGTCCTAACTGCAGGAGGTGTCCTTACTGCAGGAGGCGTCCAAACTGCAGGAGGTGTCCTTACTGCAGGAGGTGTCCTTACTGCAGGAGGCGTCCTTACTGCAGGAGGTGTCCTTACTGCAGGAGGTGTCCTAACTGCAGGAGGTGTCCTTACTGCAGGAGGTGTCCTTACTGCAGGAGGTGTCCTTACTGCAGGAGGCGTCCTCACTGCAGGAGGTGTCCTCACTGCAGGAGGTGTCCTTACTGCAGGAGGTGTCCTTACTGCAGGAGGTGTCCTCACTGCAGGAGGTGTCCTTACTGCAGGAGGAGTCCTTACTGCAGGAGGTGTCCTCACTGCAGGAGGCGTCCTTACTGCAGGAGGTGTCCTTACTGCAGGAAGTGTCCTCACTGCAGGAGGCGTCCTAACTGCAGGAGGTGTCCTAACTGCAGGAGGTGTCCTAACTGCAGGAGGTGTCCTCACTGCAGGAGGTGTCCTTACTGCAGGAGGTGTCCTTACTGCAGGAGGAGTCCTCACTGCAGGAGGTGTCCTCACTGCAGGAGGTGTCCTCACTGCAGGAGGTGTCCTTACTGCAGGAGGTGTCCTTCCTGCAGGAGGTGTCCTTACTGCAGGAGGTGTCCTAACTGCAGGAGGTGTCCTAACTGCAGGAGGAGTCCTCACTGCAGGAGGTGTCCTCACTGCAGGAGGTGTCCTCACTGCAGGAGGTGTCCTTCCTGCAGGAGGTGTCCTTACTGCAGGAAGTGTCCTCACTGCAGGAGGTGTCCTTCCTGCAGGAGGTGTCCTTACTGCAGGAGGAGTCCTAACTGCAGGAGGTGTCCTTACTGCAGGAGGAGTCCTCACTGCAGGAGGTGTCCTCACTGCAGGAGGTGTCCTCACTGCAGGAGGTGTCCTTCCTGCAGGAGGTGTCCTTACTGCAGGAGGTGTCCTCACTGCAGGAGGTGTCCTTACTGCAGGAGGTGTCCTTACTGCAGGAGGTGTCCTAACTGCAGGAGGTGTCCTTACTGCAGGAGGTGTCCTTACTGCAGGAGGAGTCCTAACTGCAGGAGGTGTCCTAACTGCAGGAGGTGTCCTTACTGCAGGAGGTGTCCTTACTGCAGGAGGTGTCCTTACTGCAGGAGGTGTCCTTACTGCAGGAGGAGTCCTTACTGCAGGAGGAGTCCTCACTGCAGGAGGCGTCCGAACTGCAGTAGGTGTCCTAACTGCAGGAGGTGTCCTTACTGCAGGAGGTGTCCTTACTGCAGGAGGTGTCCTTACTGCAGGAGGTGTCCTTACTGCAGGAGGTGTCCTAACTGCAGGAGGTGTCCTTACTGCAGGAGGTGTCCTTACTGCAGGAGGTGTCCTTACTGCCGGAGGTGTCCGTACCTTTTAAAACATCACTTGTTCATTTTTACCTCAACTTTTTACTTCCTGTTTCAGATCTGGACGATGACGTTGACCCAGAAACTGGAGAAAGAGCACAGGGATGACCCCGCCAACCTCCTGTCAGTCACAGTGATCCTGCTCACCACCTGTCAATCACAGCAGCTATTTCAAAAGCTCAAGTCATTAAACTTTTATATAAACTTTATTTGTATTCGTGTTAAATGCCTTTTCTTTAGATAATCGATCAGCTGATGATCAGTTGTCATATTATTGAATTCTGAAGATCATTCTGAGGTCTGAGGTCGTCGTGGACAATAAAGTTGGAGTGAAAGCTGAAGTAGTTGGTGTGTTTTAAATGTAAACTGTCATCAGATCAACAACAACAAAAAACAAACACCTGTGTTTGATCTAAGAAGGTAAATCTAAACTCCGGTGTGACAAATCAAAAACTCAAGTTAGTCAAGTTTTACAACAAACAGGAAACAAACAGTGTCAACGGTTTACTGAAAATGTCATTCAGATTTTTAGCAGCTGCAGCGTCGTTTTCATTCCACGTTTCGTCATGGAAATGTACCTGGAGACACCAGGGGGGTATTCCAGAAAGCGAGTTTTGCAAAAACTCTGAGTTTATTAACCCTGAGATGAGAGAAACTCTGAGTTTTCAGTTCCAGACAGAGAGGTAACTTACTGCGGTAACTTCCTGTGTGAACCTCACCTGCTCACTGGCAGGTTTACCTGCAGAAACCCTGAGTGTGACGGAGCTGTCTGACAGTGGCTGTCCTTTCCTTCTCAGTCCGATCATGTTGAAGCTGAAATAATTCACATAGTTTTACACCAGGAGGAGAGTTTAGATTCATTTAGATGAGCTCTCACTCCCTGACGTGGACTGAACAATAAACCGCTTCTCATCAGTCCGTCATTTATATTCTCCGGCCGCACAGCGAATATCAGGCTACACGTCATCGCTGACGTGCTCTCAGATCTGAACAATCCTCTTTGGTTTTTTTTAATCACTTCGCAGGTTAATCAATCACCTTCCAGCAGCCAGAATAGAGAAATAACTCACATTTCATTTGGCTTTCTTTATTTCCCACAGATAGCTACAAAAGTAACCATCAGTTTAGCCTTTTGTATTTTTCCAACAACGTGATTTCAAAGTCCGTGTTTCTAGTTTGTCGCCACATTGAGTATAAGATTAAATGACTTCTAGTTCAATCTGTAGACAGGAAGTGAAGAAATGGAAAGACGACCGCATTGAAAACTCTGTCAGTGATTTTTATTACCGCCGCAGCTGTGTTACTTTTTTTTTTGCCCAGAAAATCAGAGTTTGTTGAACCTCCTTTCTGGAATACCCCCCTGGTGTAACAGGTATCAGGTAGAATCATTGACCTGTACAGGTTTAAATTGGTCTGATCCACCAGCACTTTCGCTCGAGTAGGGCCAAGCCGTGCCCACCCAGCCTCCAAGCAGGCCACGTTGATGACTCAAGACTGTATCCAACCCACAGCACCCATCTCCTGTCTAATGAGTCAATACGAACTCATGTCTGTGCAGGAAACCTGAGAGAAAGAGGTTTATAAAGTCAGTGTGTTCAGCTCTCAGGACTTCTGTAGCTTCTGACTGAATCTCTTTAGTTTCTCTCGACCTTTTGTTCTTTAAATGCTTGCTGTGTTTTACCGTTTTATGTGTTCACGTTCAGCTGGTTCTGGAGTCATGTTTAGCTACTGCTGCTGAAACGCGTTTCCTGTGATGCTGCTTCATAATAAAAGCCTTTAAATTATTAAATAATAAGTGGGCTTCTAATGTGGAGGAGTCATACTGTAGGAAATGAACCGTGGTTGTAATTGTATTAGCTCAGCCACTTTGTTAGCGGTGATTCTTCAATACCGCCAGATTAGGACAAGGGTGCCATTGTTTTGAGACTCACCTTCAAGCAGGTAGACCAGCTGTGATGGAAAAGCAAAACCCGGCTGCACCGAGTCAAACTGAGTGGAGTCGGGACGACAAACATGATGGAATAATGGCAAAACAGTGAAAACAGATTTGAATGAAGAAACGGTTTTATTGTAAAAAAAAAAAAAAAAAAGAAAGAAAAAGAAAAAACTCACATATTTACAAAAACATTAATTGATCTTAATTTTCATATTTACATATTACATATTTTTTTTCATTTACAGGAAACACATCTATGACATTTACTGAATTATTTCCCTATAAAAATCTCATAATATCACACAAACATTTTGCTACTGATGAATTAGCAGCTCTTCTGATTGGCTAACGTCATGCTACAGTGCTTCTGACGCTTAATATCAGTCTTCTTCCTCATTGGCTGTCGGTGTCTCGGTAGACGGAGCCTCATCCTCAGAGCTGGTCTGACGAGCCGCCGTCCGAAACAAACGCATCAAATCTCGAAACCTGCGAGATACCTGGAGATACAAGGAAAAGTTACTGACCAGAGCGAAAGATCGGCCAATCACAGCCCCAACAGAAGTCGGAACAGCCAATCACCTGACTGGGAGTCTTGTTGCCGAGCAAAGTAGAGATGGCCTGGAATGTGGTCTGATTTGCTCCTTCCTGCTGACAGGTCGTCAAAATGACTCTATCTGCTTCTCTGAAAACAACAACAAAAAAAACATCAACAAACAAAACAACGACATCAACAACCACAACATCACTGACAAACAAAACAAAACAATATCAACACACACAACAACATCAACAAATACAACAGTAACAACAATAGCAACAAACACAACAACATCAACAAACAACATCAACAAACATCAACAAACAAAACAAAAACAAACACAACATTATCAACAAACAAAACAAAAACAAACACAACAAAGAAAACAGCAACATTATCAACAAAACAATATCAACAACTACATCAACAAACAACACAACAACATCAACAAACAACAACATCAACAAACACATCAACATTATCAACAAATAAAACAACAAACACATCAGCAGCAGCAAACACAACAACAAGGTTAACCAGTCAATACTCAATCAAAAAAGTAGAGGTCAGAGGAGCAGAGAGGAGGTCAGAGGAGCAGAGAGGAGGTCACAGGATGTCAGAGGAGCAGAGAGGAGGTCACAGGATGTCAGAGGAGCAGAGAGGAAGTCACAGGATGTCAGAGGAGCAGAGAGGAGGTCAGAGGAGCAGAGAGGAGGTCACAGGATGTCAGAGGAGCAGAGAGGAGGTCAGAGGAGCAGAGAGGAGGTCAGAGGAGCAGAGAGGAGGTCAGAGGAGCAGAGAGGAGGTCAGAGGAGCAGAGAGGAGGTCATAGGAGCAGAGAGGAGGTCAGAGGAGCAGAGAGGAAGTCACAGGATGTCAGAGGAGTAGAGAGGAAGTCACAGGATGTCAGAGGAGCAGAGAGGAAGTCAGAGGAGCAGAGAGGAGGTCAGAGGAGCAGAGAGGAGGTCACAGGAGCAGAGAGGAGGTCACAGGAGGTCAGAGGAGCACAGAGGAGGTCAGAGGAGCACAGAGGAGGTCAGAGGAGCACAGAGGAGGTCAGAGGAGGAGGTGTACCTGGTCCACAGGATCACTTTCTCTCCGCTCGCTGTCAGAGAAATGTTCTTGGCACAGACAGGGAGGTCAGGAGGAGGACTGGGCCGTGGCGGAGCAGAGGTGGAGGAGGTGCAGATGGACGGAGAGCTGGTGGAAGAGGAGGAGGAGGAGGTGATGGAGGAGGTGATAGTTGTGGTGGAGACAGAGGGAGAGGAGGAGGTAACTGAGGTTGAAGTGAAGGTGGAGGAGGGGATACAGCAGGTGGAGACAGATGAGGGGACAAAGGGAGAGGAGGCAACAGAGGAGGTAACTGAGGTTGAAGTGAGGATGGAGGAGGTGATAGAGGAGACGGACGAGGTGGAAACAGAGGACGAGAGAGGGGGACAGGAGGTGACAGGGTAGGTAACAGAGGTTAAGGTGGAGACAGAAGTGTGGGAGATTATGGAAGAGTTGGAGAGGTTTGACGAGGAGCTGGAGGAGGTGATGGGGGACTGCAGCGCCTCCTCTCTTCGGCTCCTCTTTACCAACGGGCTCTGCTCCTTCTCACTGTTCTTCTTCTCCTCCTCATCTTCATCATTCTCTTCTTCATCCAGCTCCTCCTCCTCCTTTTCATCAGTCAGAGGGAACGAGCCTTCCCATGATGCACTTCTCTGAGCTGTGAGAGGAAACAACAGAGTTACACAGCCCACCTGTGTGTTCATTGAAACCAGTTGACAGGTGATCCTAGTACAAACCTGGCTGTGGACTGTCATTGCCCCCCTTCAGGTCCAGGTCTTTGTCACCTGGTTCATCGTGGGCGGAGCTTAACTGGGAGTACATAGGGTCCAGTCTCTTCATGGCTCTGGAAACACCCCCTGAGGTCTGACGGAGAGATCAACAGGTGAGTCAAGGGTGTCTCTACCTGTAACTCATTCACACCTGATAAAACATGACAGACCTTGTTGCCGTGGCAGCGAGGGCATCCTTTCCTCCTGAGTCTGCGAATCTTTGCATCACGACAGAGGCAGGGCCAGTCTTTATCTGACCAATCACAGTCCTGGAAACACATCACACATCAGTCTGAGAAGAAGTCCATGAGTGAAAGCAGACTAAAGGTTTTCTCCCTGTGTTTTCAGACCTTGTAGATTCTGTGAGCATCCATCTTCCTCCTTTGGCGCCGGCTTGTCATTGGCTGGATTTTATGCCCCTCTTCTTCCTCTTCAAGCTCTGGGAGCGTCACTTCTTCAAACCCACTGGTGGCTCCGCCTCCGGACACCTGGCCAACGCCCTCACCACCATCTGACCCACCCCCTGCGTCTTCTGGCCAATGAGCTTCTTCAAACTGTCCGGGGCGGGCCACAGGTGGGCGGAGTTCTTCAAAAAACACCCAGAATTCAGCTTGCAGATGGGCGTGGCCTTTTAGCAGCGTCGCCATTTGAGCTTTTAGCTGAAACACACAATCAGCTGATTTTACCTTCAATACACTGAACTTGGATTCAATACTTGATCAATAACTTGAACAAACCTCTGATCACACATTTCGACTTCTTTTGGTTTTTTTTTTTGCCACTCACATTTTTATTGAAGTTTTTACATATAAATGAAAAAATATATATTTTAATTATGTATTCCATTGCAGCATTTGGTAGAAAATTAGGACCTATGTGCTAAGTAAGAAACAAAAAACAGAAGAAAAACAGTCATGTTAGCGGAATCTGCCATCCAAAACAAAGTACACACATTCGAATCTGTCGATCCTTCGCTCACTGTCGCACTGCATCTACACTCCCACTCAGACAGAAAGACATCCTCTCTCCCTCTCAGCCGATAGCTCATTCTCTCCATGATGCAAACCTCTCTTATGATCTCGAGCCACTGAGGTGTAGTGGGTGGTTCAGCCTTGCACCAGTTCCTTGTTATTGCTTTTTTACATGTGACCAATAATATTTTGGTTAAATATCTATCTTTTCCTGGGACATAATTATTCAAACTTTCAAGATACATAACTTTACATTCCCTGAGTATGACAAATCCCAAAATGTATTTCATCATGTTATGTACACTTTCCCAGAATGAGTTAAGTTTATGACCCTCCCAGAAGATGTGTGTGGTTTGCTTCTCTCTCTCCACATAACCGCCAACATGCATGATGGGAACCAGTTTGTTTACTCTTCAGTTTAGGTGTAATGAAGGAACGGGTCAGGTTTTCCACCCAAATTCCCTCCATGTTCTTGAATTTGTAGTTGTGTGTTGCCATTCTTCCAGATTAATATTTACGTTCAGTTCCCACTTCTCTTTAATGTACAGAGTAGAAGCAGCTTCTGAGTCTCTCAGACTTCACACATTTCGACTTCTAAGTGGATTTGTGGTGGTTAATTGTTGACGGACATTAAAGTCGACCTGCCCTCTCAGCTCACTGTAGCTGTTGATACTGGTTAAACTGGTCTGTGTACAGGTGATAGTAACCACAGGTATGCTGGTATGTTGTACCTCGTGGATGCTGGTTGGACTCAGGTCTGGACCGGTCTGCAGAGCCTTGATGATCTTCTGATAATGTGTCGGATTATCTCCAAAACTGATCTCCAACTGTCGCAGGAAGCGACGGCTGCGTTCAAACGCCTGCTGCTCCTCAAACTGTCGGGACAGAGTGACATAACAAACACAGAAATGTTCACTGACGTCACAGGTGAGTCAGTCTGTGAAACACCTGTGTTCCTACAATGATCCTGCAGTGGTTCACCTGTGATCCTGCAGTGGTTCACCTGTGATCCTGCAGTGATTCACCTGTGATTCACCTGTGATCCTGCAGTGGTTCACCTGTGATCCTGCAGTGGTTCACCTGTGATCCTGCAGTGGTTCACCTGTGATCCTGCAGTGGTTCACCTGTGATCCTGCAGTGGTTCACCTGTGATCCTGCAGTGATTCACCTGTGATCCTGCAGTGGTTCACCTGTGATCCTGCAGTGATTCACCTGTGATCCTGCAGTGGTTCACCTGTGATCCTGCAGTGATTCACCTGTGATCCTGCAGTGATTCACCTGTGATTCACCTGTGATCCTGCAGTGTTCACCTGTGATCCTGCAGTGATTCACCTGTGATTCACCTGTGATCCTGCAGTGATTCACCTGTGATCCTGCAGTGATTCACCTGTGATTCACCTGTGATCCTGCAGTGATTCACCTGTGATCCTGCAGTGGTTCACCTGTGATCCTGCAGTGATTCACCTGTGATCCTGCAGTGATTCACCTGTGATCCTGCAGTGATTCACCTGTGATCCTGCAGTGATTCACCTGTGATTCACCTGTGATCCTGCAGTGATTCACCTGTGATCCTGCAGTGGTTCACCTGTGATCCTGCAGTGGTTCACCTGTGATCCTGCAGTGATTCACCTGTGATTCACCTGTGATCCTGCAGTGGTTCACCTGTGATCCTGCAGTGATTCACCTGTGATTCACCTGTGATCCTGCAGTGTTCACCTGTGATCCTGCAGTGATTCACCTGTGATTCACCTGTGATCCTGCAGTGATTCACCTGTGATTCACCTGTGATCCTGCAGTGATTCACCTGTGATTCACCTGTGATCCTGCAGTGATTCACCTGTGATTCACCTGTGATCCTGCAGTGATTCACCTGTGATCCTGCAGTGATTCACCTGTGATCCTGCAGTGATTCACCTGTGATCCTGCAGTGTTCACCTGTGATTCACCTGTGATCCTGCAGTGATTCACCTGTGATCCTGCAGTGATTCACCTGTGATCCTGCAGTGGTTCACCTGTGATCCTGCAGTGATTCACCTGTGATCCTGCAGTGATTCACCTGTGATCCTGCAGTGATACTGTTCTGCTCACCAGTCCACACTGAAGTGCCTGCTCAGGATGAAGGAATGCAGCAAAGTCTCGAAGGAGGTCTGTCCTGTCTCCAAGGATGCAGCGCAGCTTCCTGAACAACAGAATCACTTCCTGTCCATCTCCTGCCTGCTCAAACTCGTTCAGCAGAGACACAAAGTCTTCCACCTGCCCAGGTATGTCCTGTAGTGCTTCGCGCACCTGCAGAGTAACAGTAACAGTCAACTACAGATATCTGCATCAACATGACCTCACCTGCTCTTTGATGCTGCTGCCAGAACTGTTGGTATAGAAATGCTTCTGCTTATAGAGAGCTGGAAATCTAAATCTTTGAAGAGGAGACTCATCTGATAGATTGAATCAATCATTTTGCGATTGCTGCTGATGAACAGCAACAGATGAGAAACACTCAGCTCTGTGACTTCATGTACAAGAAGGTCATGTTTTGTCGTCTCACCCTGTTCAGGTAACTCTGGGCGAACGCCACATCTTTGCTCTCTCTGTGTGGGTCATTGTCCACAATTTTTTCATCGTACAACAGTAACAGTTTATCAGCGTCTTTACTATGACGCTCCTGGCGGCTCCTCCTCAGACCGCGAAGAGGTCGGCTTCGACCTGCAGAGACAGACAGGACGAACTGTAAAAACACCGTCTGGACTCGTTAGAGCAGAGATGAAGAAATTAAGCAGATCTGACCTCGTCCTCGACCAGGACACCTCCCTCCTCCTCTGGGTGTCCCCTCTTCTGTTGGCAACTCCTCGTCTCTTCCCTCCTTACTGCTCCTCCCCTCTCCTGACCCCTCCCCTTTAATGCCCTCCTCTTCCTCCTCCTCTTCCTCTTCCTGAGAGCCGGGGGAGGTCGGAGAGTGATCCTCCTCCGAGTCTCCGTCTGCACAGAGCCGCCGCTCCGCAGCCAGCCACGTCAGCTGCTTCATGGTCTCCTGAAAAGGTCAAACAGTGATGTCTGATCACATGTTGTCGAGAGTCTGAACACGTCTGAACATATCTGAACCCGCCACAGTGTTTTCAGTCAGTGTCTTCTTCTGCTTTTATTTTTAAATGGTGGATAAAAAAAGCTTTCCATTACCACCACTGTAGATCAGAACAGTTCAACTCTTTTGTTTTTGTTTCCACTCAATAAAAGTGACATGTAGTCTGACTCTCAGCTGTTACAGTGTGTCCTCTTCATCACATCTGCCGGCCTGGATCTACTCTGTTTGACTTGGCGTGGCAGGGATTTGCATTTCCACCACAGCTGGGCTACCTGCTTGAAGGTGTGTCTTAAACCAATGACGTGCTTGCAGAAGAAACACCGCTGAAAGTGGCCACAGATGTTTCATGTTCTGTAACTCCTTCACTGCTGCTGCAGTGATGTTTACCTGTAACTCTGGAACAGACAGCACCGACTCCTCTGACGCCGATGACATCACTTCCTCCTCGTCTTCATCCTGTGTGAGGTCATCGAAGTCCTCCTCCTCCTCCTCCTCGCCCTGCCGGTCCTGATCTTCATCCTTATCCTTCTCTCCCTCCTCCTCCCCCTCTCCTCCACCGTCCTCCCTCAGTCCCTCCTCCTCCCCCTCTCCTCCACCATCCTCCCTCTGTCCCTCCTCCTCCCCCTCTCCTCCCCCACCTGATTCCTCATCTCCACATCCTCCTTCTCTCCCCACTTCACCCTCTCCAGCAGTGTCTTCTCCTCCACTCAAACTGACCACACCCTGAACAGTCCAATCCTCCTGCTCCACCACCTCCCCCCCCGCCTCTTCCTCCTCTCCTGCACAGGACGACAGAGGGCTCAGTGTTGAGGAGGAAGCAGAACTCTCCTCCTCCTCCCGTCTCTTCTCCTTCGTAGGGGGGTGTGGCCTTGTGGACACCTGCTCATCCTGCCCTTCACCTTTCGGTCGATGGATGTGTTGCCCCTGAGCATGCTGGGAGCTGATGGCTGGTGGAACTGTTGGTGGAGCCGGTGGAGTCCACATCATCTGAAGGAGGAAGTACCCCGGCTTCACGGCCGCTGCTGTGCAAAGCATTCTGGTATTTGTAGGGTTGATCAGGGCGGGGAGGGGACAACTCTCCTGTCGCATGGAAACGCTTTGCGGCGTTCTCTGGCCAATAGGAAGGCAGGACTGAATGATGTCAGCACATACGGGGTGGGTGAGGACTGAACTACTGACACCTGGAGGGGGAAAGGACAGGGCTGCCTGTCTATCCACCTGTCTGTCTGCCTGTCTGTCTGTCTGCCTGTCTGCTGGGGCTTTGGCGAGTGGCGGCAAAGATGCATTATGGGCCAAGGTAAAGAGGCGTCTGTGGCGGGGATGTGGGGGGTGGGACTTATTGAGCCAGTGAGGGTGGAGCCTAAGAGTGCAGCCAGGGGGGAGGGAGGGGGGGTAAGTGGTGGAGGTGAGTCGGGTCTTTTGGATGATCAGCTGACTGTTCTGTAGGTGAGAACATCAGAGAACCATCAGGTGACGAGACTGTGACATCACTCTGAATACAACAAGAGGAATCAAATTCACTTCATTAGAATTATAAAGTGAACAGCTGACGAGAAAGAAAACACATGTGATGATCAGACACACACCAGAAACACCACAAACACACCAGACACACACCAGTTAAACACAACCAGTCAGATTACGTCAGCATGAATCCGGATCATGTTTCATTGATAACGCGAGCTGAGAGACGTCAGTTCGCGTCCTCAGCAGCAGGTGTTTGTGTCAGAGGCTGTTTGTCTGTGAGACCTTGAGCCAGTTTGGCCTGTTGGAGGTGTTTCGGTCCACTGGGGGGCGCCGGTCTCCTGGCTGAATTCTGCTGCAGGCGAGCGGCAGCGTGGGGACAACACGCTGTGTCAGAAATGTCTGAAGACATGATTAGACAGGGTTTAGACATGTTTCTGACAGAGACTGGCTGATGATGTGAGTGATGTCACAGTGATGTCACAGTGATGTCACCTTGATGACATTGTTGTGTGGAGCTCTCGGTCCGCTCATCTCTCCGATGTGTTTCCTGAAGCTCCATCGACTCTTACAGAGCAGGTACGAGCTGATCAGCTGATCCATCTGGAGCGTCCCCTCGAAGTGCTTCAGAGCCAGAACGATCAGCCTGCACAGAGGCATCATGGGAGATTATGATGGTGAAACTTTGTCATATTATCAGATCATCTGGGCTGGACAGTTTGTTTTCAAATAGTACTGAAGTGATGCAGGAAATATAAGTCGATGTTCCCGTTTCATGTTTCATATTCAGATCCAAATCCCCCCGTGAACAGCAAACATAAAAAACGTGTCCTCATGTCCCCACACTCTTAAAGCTGTTTGTTGTGTTGCTGTCCACACCGTGAACACCCTGTGTGTTTGTGTTATTTGTGTATTAGTGTGTTTTCACCCGTTCTCTCCTGGAGTGTAAACGCTCCGGTGATGTCGGGTGTGTTCCAGGCTGCAGACAGGAAGTAGCTCTGGGTAAAGGAAAATGGGTCTGGTGGCGAACAGCCACGCAGTGTTGGCGGGCAGCACAGGGAAGGCATGGCCTAAACAGAACCAGAACTAGAACTAGAACCAGAACCAGAAGACCTGATAGAACAACTTAACATGACAACAGTGTTTCCCACACATAGACTTTACATGGACGGGCTGCCAAGGTATATTACCTGCTACCAAGTACTTCTGGCGACCCATTTAAGCATTTTATACTTTCATTTCTTTAATCTGTCCTAGAGAACGACGGTATCAGAGATCGATTAACCCGGTGATAAAAACCCCTCGGCCTTCTCACACCTGCTCTGCAGACAGACAGAGACGCTCTCTGGTGCTACCTGCATCATTTAATGTAGCCCACCAGAGAAACAGAGAGGAGAAGCAGTCAGTGTGCTGCAATACAGTTAAAGCAACCCTGTGTAATGTAGACAAACTCTTAAAGTGATTCTGAGGACAGACAGTCGATTTTTGAGTCTCATTCTCAAAAACCAAGCCCCCCCACAGGTACACAGCCATGCTGTGGGAAACACTGCGAGGTGAGATAAACTTCTGTGTGATGGGATGTTTAACATGTTGACAGAGCAAGAGTTTATTTCCCTCCTTACTGTTTGTAGCAGGAGTCATCCTGGGTAGCCAGCGCCTGGAGGCAGGAGGAGCAGGAGGAGCAGGAGGAGCAGGTGGAGGCTCTGCTGTCAGCTCCACCTCCTGTAGAAGGTCCAGAGCCTCCTGCAGATTACAAACTCTGAAACTGCTGCAGAGAAAAAACTCCTCCTGACGGCGCGCAAAGTGCTGCAGCTCCTCCTGAAGGAAGACGAGATCGTCAGCATAGATGTTTACAGACTGAGCAGGTAGTGTTTGTGTTGTTGTTTACAGACTGAGCAGGTAGTGTTTGTGTTGTTGTTTACAGACTGAGCAGGTAGTGTTTGTGTTGTTGTGTACAGACTGAGCAGGTAGTGTTTGTGTTGTTGTGTACAGACTGAGCAGGTAGTGTTTGTGTTGTTGTTTACAGACTGAGCAGGTAGTGTTTGTGTTGTTGTGTACAGACTGAGCAGGTAGTGTTTGTGTTGTTGTGTACAGACTGAGCAGGTAGTGTTTGTGTTGTTGTGTACAGACTGAGCAGGTAGTGTTTGTGTTGTTGTTTACAGACTGAGCAGGTAGTGTTTGTGTTGTTGTTTACAGACTGAGCAGGTAGTGTTTGTGTTGTTGTTTACAGACTGAGCAGGTAGTGTTTGTGTTGTTGTTTACAGACTGAGCAGGTAGTGTTTGTGTTGTTGTTTACAGACTGAGCAGGTAGTGTTTGTGTTGTTGTTTACAGACTGAGCAGGTAGTGTTTGTGTTGTTGTTTACAGACTGAGCAGGTAGTGTTTGTGTTGTTGTTTACAGACTGACCAGGTAGTGTTTGGTGAGGCAGGCTTCATGGTTCAAGGTGTCCACCCGGCGACAGAGCAGGTGAACCTGAGTCAGCAGCTGCACATGCTGAGAGACAGAAACATTTCAATCACTCTGTTTCAGGTAAACTTTACCTGGAAATCTGAAGTTTGTTGTTTTGGTCTGAAAGTCTGACAACTATCAGGAATTTGTTTATGTTGGATATGAAGAAGAGCTGATCATAGATGAGGGGAAGGTGATGTCAGACTGAAGAACAACATGGTACCTGCTGTATCTGCTGCTGGAGCTGCAGTTTCTGATTGAAGTCTAGGTGGAAGGTGGGGCAGACCCGACCTGGCAGTACAAAGACGGAGGTGATGGTGTCGGGTTGTGGTCCTGGTGCATCCTTCAGGGTTGTGTTGTCACGGTGATTAGTCGTGTCCTGCAGAGCTCTCCTCTGCTGCAGAGCTTCGTACTGTTTTCTGACTGTTCGTCGTCGTTCCGTTAGCATGCTGGCTAACGGTGCCTCAAAACTACAGATGGCAGAAAGGGACAAAACTGCTGTAACACACAAAGTCTTAATGAAGTTCCCTCTCCACCTACCAGAACAACAGTAACCAAGCTGATTTCTCACACAGGCTCCGCCTCCATGATGGCATAGCTTATGATGTGACATCAGGGGACTGAATGCTGATGGTATCAGAAAGCTGTTGTTTGGATAAGTTTCAGGAATGGGACATTTTATGTTACAACGCATGTGAAAAGGAAGTCGGTGGAGCCTAAAATGATGTGTCCCCTCAGCGGTTTCTTCTTCATGTGTTCTGTATGAAGAAGCAGCAGCAGAGGCCATTTCTCTTCCTCCCAACCCAAACAGTCACAGCACTTCTCTGCTGCACCGTCCCAACAGGAGGACCAACATCTGCAACCCTAAACCCTAACACCCCCCCAAACCCCCGAGGATGACTGACATCACAGTCGTCCAGATATGAGACTTTTTTGTGACTTATAAAAACATTGTCGTGTTGAAGATCTGGTCTTAAATCCTGAAGTGTGAATTTTACCTTAATGTGTCTGTGTACTTGTGTTTGCATTGATGTGTGTGTTTATCCGTCAGTGAACAAATGTTGAGCAATGTTACCATAAAGCCTGCGGGACATTGAATTTAGGT
Source organism: Lagodon rhomboides (assembly GCA_039737535.1). Taxonomy (NCBI): domain Eukaryota; kingdom Metazoa; phylum Chordata; class Actinopteri; order Spariformes; family Sparidae; genus Lagodon; species Lagodon rhomboides. Next base: position 35,092,351 of record CM077788.1, on the reverse strand, counting down.
CCAATCTGTGTCTGGACCTCCTTCTCCTCCTCTTCCTCCTGCTCCTCCTCCTGCTGCTCCTCCTCCTGCAGCTGTACAGTGAACAGAGGTCAGTCCAACAGCAACAAGCGCTGTCGCAACACATCATTAAGTTCTGACTCAACTAAAATCAACTACAACTTGAACTTGGTGTCCACATTGACAGTTCCTGAGTTCTTTAAATGATGATTAATGTTGATTCTACTGAAACAGTTCTTATTAGGGACTTGATCCTCCAACACAAAAAACTTAATGTACTGCTTTTACAGAAATACAGACAAAATACCACGTTTATTAACAGCCAGGTAAACAATAGCAACTGTTGGTAAATTATAGAAACTGTTGCTAAACAACAGAACCAGTTTAACGTCTTCTATGAAGACTAAAATCATCAGTCAATCTCAGCAGAAACAACAGCTGGTACAAAATAACTCACTGTATCAAAGAGCTCGTCCAGCAACTCGTTCACTTCCCTCTCTTAAAAAGAAGAAGAAGAAGGACTTGTAAAACTCATGGGAGGTCATGAAGAGGTCCTGGGAAAGCTCTAGTCCAACATAAAACCTACTAGTGATCTGAACGGCCCGGTCTGTCCTGTAGTCCTCCAGGTCTGGTTCATCCAGGTCATCCAGGAAGTTGTACTCAGGATCGTCATCATCATCAGCTTCCTCTGAGAAATCAAACACGTTTAGTCAGCTGTCAGAGAGAACAGCACATTGTGGGAAACACATTAGTTGGAAGGGACTTTGACTCAACATTCAACCATAATTTGACAGTCAATTATTTTGTTCTGAATCTAATCCGATGTGTGTTAATGGATCCTGGCTTTGAATAACTGTTGAATAAACAGAGGGTGTACAAAGTTTACTGTGCTGCGGTTGGTTACTCTGTTTCACAACATGCAGACAAAAGGAGGCAGACTTTTAATTTGACCTCTGACCTTCGATGTCAGGGGCCATGAGACCCTGCAGCCACGTAGTCCAATGACGGTCCCCCTTTCGCTGGGAAGCGCTCTGCTCGTACATGTCAGCGGTGATATCAGGGGCAAGAAGCTCCGCCTCCAGCTGGCCCATAGGAATGTTATCCAGACGAAGTTTTGAGCGTGTGCGGTACGCCAAACAGCTCGAGTCTTCAGCACCACCATCATCATCATCAGCAGCTTTTCTTACAAGACACTGAAACAGAGGTAGGTAGGTAGGTAGGTAGGTAGGTAGGTAGGGAGGTAGGGAGGTAGGGAGGGAGGTAGGTAGGTAGGTAGGTAGGGAGGTAGGGAGGTAGGTAGGTAGGTAGGGAGGTAGGTAGGGAGGTAGGGAGGTAGGGAGGTAGATAGGGAGGTAGGGAGGTAGGGAGGTAGGGAGGTAGGTAGGTAGGTAGGTAGGTAGGGAGGTAGGGAGGTAGGTAGGGAGGTAGGGAGGTAGGGAGGTAGGGAGGTAGATAGGGAGGTAGGGAGGTAGGGAGGTAGATAGGGAGGTAGGTAGGTAGGGAGGTAGGGAGGTAGGTAGGGAGGTAGGGAGGTAGGTAGGGAGGTAGGGAGGGAGGGAGGTAGGTAGGTAGGTAGGTAGGGAGGTAGGGAGGGAGGGAGGTAGGTAGGTAGGTAGGGAGGTAGGTAGGGAGGTAGGTAGGTAGGGAGGTAGGTAGGTAGGGAGGTAGGTAGGGAGGTAGGGAGGTAGGGAGGTAGGTAGGGAGGTAGGTAGGTAGGTAGGTAGGGAGGTAGGTAGGGAGGTAGGTAGGGAGGTAGGTAGGGAGGTAGGGAGGTAGGTAGGGAGGTAGGGAGGTAGGGAGGGAGGTAGGGAGGTAGGGAGGTAGGGAGGTAGGTAGGGAGGGAGGTAGGTAGGGAGGTAGGAGGTAGGGAGGTAGGGAGGTAGGTAGGGAGGTAGGTAGGGAGGTAGGGAGGGAGGGAGGTAGGTAGGGAGGTAGGGAGGTAGGGAGGTAGGGAGGTAGGGAGGTAGGGAGGTAGGGAGGTAGGGAGGTAGGTAGGGAGGTAGGTAGGGAGGGAGGTAGGGAGGTAGGTAGGGAGGTAGGGAGGTAGGGAGGGAGGGAGGTAGGGAGGTAGGTAGGGAGGTAGGGAGGTAGGGAGGTAGGGAGGTAGGAGGGAGGTAGGGAGGTAGGGAGGTAGGTAGGGAGGTAGGGAGGTAGGGAGGTAGGTAGGGAGGTAGGGAGGTAGGGAGGGAGGTAGGGAGGGAGGTAGGAGGGAGGTAGGGAGGGAGGGAGGTAGGGAGGGAGGAGGTAGGGAGGTAGGAGGGAGGTAGGGAGGGAGGGAGGGAGGTAGGTAGGGAGGAGGAGGGAGGTAGGAGGGAGGTAGGGAGGTAGGGAGGGAGGTAGGGAGGTAGGGAGGTAGGAGGAGGGAGGTAGGGAGGAGGTAGGGAGGTAGGTAGGGAGGTAGGGAGGTAGGGAGGGAGGTAGGAGGGAGGAGGAGGTAGGTAGGGAGGTAGGGAGGTAGGGAGGGAGGTAGGGAGGTAGGGAGGGAGGGAGGTAGGGAGGGAGGTAGGGAGGTAGGAGGGAGGTAGGGAGGTAGGGAGGGAGGTAGGGAGGTAGGAGGGAGGGAGGGAGGTAGGGAGGTAGGGAGGTAGGAGGAGGGAGGGAGGTAGGGAGGGAGGGAGGTAGGGAGGGAGGGAGGTAGGGAGGTAGGGAGGTAGGGAGGTAGGGAGGGAGGTAGGGAGGTAGGGAGGTAGGTAGGGAGGTAGGGAGGTAGGTAGGTAGGTAGGGAGGTAGGGAGGGAGGGAGGGAGGTAGGGAGGTAGGTAGGTAGGGAGGTAGGGAGGAGGGAGGTAGGTAGGGAGGTAGGGAGGTAGGGAGGAGGTAGGGAGGTAGGGAGGTAGGAGGAGGGAGGAGGTAGGGAGGTAGGGAGGTAGGAGGGAGGTAGGGAGGTAGGGAGGTAGGAGGAGGGAGGTAGGGAGGAGGTAGGGAGGAGGGAGGTAGGTAGGGAGGTAGGTAGGGAGGAGGGAGGTAGGGAGGTAGGGAGGAGGGAGGGAGGTAGGAGGAGGAGGAGGTAGGAGGAGGTAGGGAGGAGGGAGGGAGGTAGGGAGGTAGGGAGGGAGGTAGGGAGGGAGGGAGGAGGTAGGTAGGTAGGAGGAGGTAGGGAGGAGGGAGGGAGGAGGGAGGTAGGGAGGAGGGAGGGAGGTAGGGAGGAGGAGGGAGGTAGGGAGGAGGAGGAGGAGGAGGAGGAGGGAGGTAGGGAGGAGGGAGGAGGAGGGAGGTAGGGAGGTAGGAGGAGGAGGTAGGGAGGTAGGGAGGTAGGGAGGGAGGTAGGGAGGTAGGGAGGTAGGGAGGTAGGGAGGGAGGTAGGGAGGTAGGGAGGGAGGTAGGGAGGTAGGGAGGGAGGTAGGGAGGTAGGAGGGAGGGAGGGAGGTAGGTAGGTAGGTAGGGAGGTAGGTAGGGAGGGAGGTAGGGAGGGAGGAGGTAGGTAGGTAGGGAGGTAGGGAGGTAGGGAGGTAGGGAGGTAGGGAGGTAGGTAGGTAGGTAGGGAGGTAGGTAGGGAGGTAGGGAGGTAGGTAGGGAGGTAGGGAGGTAGGTAGGGAGGTAGGTAGGGAGGTAGGTAGGGAGGTAGGTAGGGAGGTAGGTAGGTAGGTAGGTAGGGAGGGAGGTAGGGAGGTAGGTAGGGAGGTAGGGAGGTAGGGAGGTAGGTAGGTAGGGAGGTAGGTAGGTAGGTAGGGAGGTAGGTAGGGAGGTAGGGAGGTAGGTAGGGAGGTAGGGAGGTAGGTAGGGAGGTAGGTAGGGAGGTAGGTAGGTAGGTAGGTAGGTAGGTAGGTAGGTAGGGCGAGACGAGTATGCAGATGAACGGGGAGATGGTGGGCGGGACAACTACCTGGTTAAAGGTGTAGGCAGAGCTGCCGTCCAATTCCTCTTCCACAGCATTAAGTCTCTCCAGGAAAGAAGACTCAGGAGCAGTTTGGAGTTGCTGAGGAGTGCAGCTTGAGGTCATCACCTCTTCCTCTAGGTATGCTAGAGAGCCCTAAAACACAGGTCAGATAGTATGTCAAAGGGTCTGAGGTCAGAGCACCTGTCAGAGATCAGAGTACCTGTCAGAGATCAGAGTACCTGTCAGAGATCAGAGTACCTGTCAGAGATCAGAGTACCTGTCAGAGGTCAGAGCACCTGTCAGAGATCAGAGCACCTGTCAGAGATCAGAGCACCTGTCAGAGATCAGAGCACCTGTCAGAGATCAGAGTACCTGTCAGAGATCAGAGTACCTGTCAGAGATCAGAGCACCTGTCAGAGATCAGAGCACCTGTCAGAGATCAGAGTACCTGTCAGAGATCAGAGTACCTGTCAGAGATCAGAGCACCTGTCAGAGATCAGAGTACCTGTCAGAGATCTAGGGGTGTAACGATACATGTATTTGTATTGAACAGCTTCGGTACAGGACGTTCGGTTCGGTACAGGGCTGTGCACGGGTGAGTTCACGGAACAGAAGTTGCGTGTGTTTATTTTCGCCTGCAGCTACACGTGCAGCCCGTTTACATCATGGCTAACGCTAGCGAGAAACCAGCAGAGCTTAAAGACCCTCACTTGTCGCTAAAGTCTCCTGCTTGGGAACACTTCGGCCTCCTAGTTAAATAATGCGACGGAGAAAGACAAGTGGATAAAACGAGGGCAGTGTGCCGACATTGTTCAGCTGATCGGGTATGTTTCCGGTGTGACATTTTGACTCGGTGTTAATTTTAACTGGTGAGGGTCCCAGGTGTGCTGGAGGTGTGGTCTGGGAATCCCGTCTCCAGAGGGGTCCTCGGCCATGTCCGCTAACCAGGAAAAACATTCCGATCGCCCTGCTCATCGATCCAAGTCATGTATATGTATTTTCATTTTGACGTGGCTTGAACACTACTATTTTACACAGAGATGTCGGGGGCTGCGACCTGCAAACCACTGTTCGACGAGCGCTACAGAGCACACAGTGACAGTGTAGGTGACTGTGCTGATGCCTGTCCAAAAAAACGCGACTGTCAATAAATCGTCCAAAAGTGCATGTTGTCGTCCTTATATCTTCGTAATGAAAGCCTGTACTCACAAATAACTCATGGGTGGAGTCAATGTGGACAAGTTCATCTTTCTGGCAAAAATGATGAAGGTTGAGTAAAACTGAACAGGGCTACATGCTGGAACTGTTAGTGCTGCACTTTACTTGTGGAAAAGTTTTGTTAAAAGCCTTTAACAAGCTGTGAGGAATTTATTTTTATAATGTTTCATATATTTTTTGTTTGAGAATATTTTATTTATTGGAAAGCTTATTTTATATATATTTTGTTTATTTGAGAATAATTTATTTAACTTATTATCAGGCAGCACTTTATGTTTGCATTTTGTTCCCATACTGTACCGAAAATTAACCGAACCGTGACCTCAAAACCGAGGTACGTATCGAACCGTGATTTTTGTGTATCGTTACACCCCTACAGAGATCAGAGCACCTGTCAGAGATCAGAGCACCTGTCAGAGATCAGAGCACCTGTCAGAGATCAGAGCACCTGTCAGAGATCAGAGCACCTGTCAAAGGGTGAAGTACCTGTTGGACTTTATTAGTTCTCTGGTTTGCCAAAAGTTCGGGCTGAGAGCCCTGATGCATTCTTGGAGGTGAAGCGAAGCTGTCTGCATCACTGAGGAAGGTCTGCAAACACACACACACACACACACACACACACACACACACACACACACAGCTAGAGTGTGTCCTGCAGCATTTCCATGGCAACAGTCCCAAAGAGACAGACAGACAGACAGACAGGCAGCTCTGGGTGCTGTCAGGTGAGGAGGAGCCTATCAGCTGATGTCCTGACCCGCCCTGAACAGCTAACATCTTCTTCACTGTTTGTTCACAGAGAGACCAACATCCAGTCCGATCCTGAACTTAGTCTGGACTGATGAGGACCGGACACCGGTCCTCCAGGGGTCACGGTCCCCAGACTGTGTCTGACTCCGTCCTCAGCGATCAATGCTTACACACAGTGTGTCTGAAGTGATGTTCAGGACCAGAACCTGGACCAGGAGCAGAGGCAGGGTCCCCACGTGAAACCCCTGACTCTGACCCCACAGGAGGAGAACCGGCACCACACAGAACCTGCAGCATGGTACTGTTCAGGTTCTAATGATCTTTTTATTGATCCATCTTCACTGTTTACTGATCAAACTGTTTGATTATCAGCTCACCAACAAGAAGACAATAAATCAAAGGTCAAACAAACAAACCTCCTCAGCCGTGTCCTCCTCCTCCTCCTCCTCTTCCTCCTCATCAGGACAATACTCTTCATCAGACGAGTCTTCATCTTCCTCAAGATCAATGTCAACGAACTGAGGAGGCTGCCGGAGAGACGGGCAGTCAGGCAGACAGTCAGGCAGAGAGACAGGCAGAGAGACAGACAGTCAGGCAGAGAGACAGGCAGAGAGACAGGCAGAGAGACAGACAGAGAGACAGACAGTCAGGCAGACAGTCAGGCAGACAGTCAGGCAGAGAGACAGGCAGAAGGACAGGCAGAGAGACAGACAAGCAGGAAGAGCAACAGGCAGACAGGCAGAGAGACAGGCAGAGAGACAGACAAGCAGGAAGAAAGACAGGCAGAGAGACAGGCAGAGAGACAGACAGTCAGGCAGAAAGACAGGCAGAGAGACAGACAAGCAGGAAGAAAGACAGGCAGAGAGACAGGCAGAGAGACAGACAAGCAGGAAGAAAGACGGACAGTGAGGCAGAGAGACAGGCAGAGAGACAGACAGAGAGACAGGCAGAGAGACAGACAGTCAGGCAGAAGGACAGGCAGAGAGACAGACAAGCAGGCAGAAGGACAGACAGAGAGACAGACAGTCAGGCAGAGAGACAGGCAGAGAGACAGGCAGAGAGACAGACAGACAGAGAGACAGACAGTCAGGCAGAGAGACAGGCAGAGAGACAGACAGAGAGACAGACAGTCAGGCAGAAGGACAGGCAGAGAGACAGACAAGCAGGAAGAAAGACGGACAGTGAGGCAGAGAGACAGACAGTCAGGCAGAGAGACAGACAGTCAGGCAGAGAGACGGGCAGTCAGTCAGAGAGACGGGCAGACAGGAAGAGCAACAGGCAGACAGGAAGAGAGACGGACAGAGAGACAGACAGTCAGGCAGAGAGACGGGCAGTCAGGCAGAGAGACAGACAAGCAGGAAGAAAGACGGACAGTCAGGCAGAGAGACAGACAGTCAGGCAGAGAGACAGGCAGAGAGACAGACAAGCAGGAAGAGCAACAGGCAGACAGGAAGAGAGACGGACAGTCAGGCAGAGAGACGGGCAGACAGGAAGAGCAACAGGCAGACAGGAAGAGAGACGGACAGAGAGACAGACAGTCAGGCAGAGAGACGGGCAGTCAGGCAGAGAGACAGACAAGCAGGAAGAAAGACGGACAGTCAGGCAGAGAGACGGACAGACAGGCAGAGAGACGG
>CM077788.1:35059936-35082436 GCA_039737535.1 Lagodon rhomboides | reverse complement strand
AGACTTCACCTCAACTCTGTATAGCATGACTCAGAAGCCCTTTTCACACAGAGACGATGCTTTATCTCCACAGCGGATGTTCGCCAATTCTCCGCCTTTGTTTGTTCACACAGAACGAAGCAGCTCCGGCGTAAAGCCGCACCAGTGTGTCAATTCACACAGCACGCCGGCGCTGCGGATTCCAAAAGAGGGGTGACAGTTCACATCATGATGATGACGTCTGTGTGTTTTCAAGGTGTTTCCCAGGTGTTCTCCTGTCAATCTAAGCATGTGCTCGACTGTTTATAATCCTATGGATGCTGTTATAATGTGTAGTGATTGAGATCCTGACCCATCAAACATCCTGGAAAGTGTCAAAGTTACGTTTTTCACTGTAAATGACATAATTACATAATCGCCATCAGTAAACTGGACGCTGTCTGACTCGCAGGGACGGAGGCTGTTTTCTGGGGGAAAGTTTGGTACAACAACACAACAGTGAAGGAGACAAACACATGGTGAGTCAAAGGTTTTTGCCGGGCCAGACACTGTTTTTCAGGCAGAAATGAACCGTCGGTAGGACAGACACTTCGCCATGTATAACTGTGGTAATATTTTCCTCATAAGTTGCCAAAGACAGTTACAGTTACTACATTACTGTTGTTTGGTTTTGTAACGTTGCCTTGTGAGACATTTCTCTTTTATTTGTTGAGTGAAGGACCTGATTAGTTATCTGACTGTCAGGTCATCAGATCCCTGCGCTCTGACGCCGCGCCTCCAGTTTATCCGTTCACACAGACGCCGGCCTGCCTCTGCTGTGGCTCTGACACTACCTCCGGACGCAAATCAGAGCTGCAGTGAAATTTCCCACAAAGGAGGATGCGGAGCTAAAGGCGTACTCAGAGGGCCGTGTGGATCGTATCTGACTCACGGTCTGGTTCATCCGTCACATAGGACTATAGTTCACAGAACACTGTCTGATCTCGTGATGTGATGACCTGCAGTGAAAAGAGGTAAAAGTAGGAAAATAATTTCAACTGCTTCAGTCTCAAGTGAAATAATCATCTGTGAAATCAGACTTTAATGTTCACGAGCTGCAGATTGCTTCTAGCTTCTCTCCTCTCTGCTGCCTCAGACTCGGGCAGCAACAGGGTTACACAGAACTAGATATAAGCAAAGAAACTTTACTCCAGCAAAGTTACACAAAGAGAAATGCTGTCTTTATTTATATATGATTGGTAATGAGATAATCTTAAAATAATTTAACGGAACGTACTTTTGGATTAAATTATCTCAGTACTGAGTGATTCAACAGTTAATTTGTAACTGTGACGGAGTACATGTTGAGAGTTACCCTCCCACACCGCCGGTAATCAATACAGACATATTAGAACTGTAATATAATGACGGCAGGCAGGTGACCCTGTTCATGACCCGGGTTAGAGTCATAATCATGCTAACTGAGCAGCGGCCATGATGCTTCTGTGTGTTGGTGTCATTATAGTTTTAATAACAACAGCAGCGATTAGCTGACCGGCAGCTAACGTAGCTAAGCTAACACAGCAGCAGCAGTCAGTCCTACTGAGCCTGCGCAGTGGCTGCTTCTGTGTGTGCAGGTTTGTGGCGCGAAGTTGAGCTGGAGATCAACAATAAAGAACCGGAAGCATCAAACATGAGCCTGAATGTGTTCATCATGAATGAAAATCACCTTCACACTGATGTCAGGACCGTCAGCCATTCGTTACTCCGTCATGTTAACTCCGTTAGCCTCCGAGAGCTGTTAGCTTCCTCTGCTCTGCTACCCTCTCTCAGGCCAATAACAAAAACATTTCCGGTCCGGGTCCTTCAAAATAAACGTCATTGTAAAAACAGCATGGCGCCGCCTGCTGGGCCGGATGTTGTATCAGGACTCCTCAGTGACGCGTCAGAAAAGTGGACTCAAACGATCAGAGGGAAACGTAATGACGTAATGATGACAATCAATCTATAAATACATTTTACTCTATAAATATATAGATAACCAACATTATGGTTTTAAACTGCTGTTTGTACTGTAACTTTCGGAGGTACATTTTATGTCTTCTGAACAGGTGAAACATCACACACTTGTGGAACAATCACACCTGTGGAACATAACACATAACACACCGGTGAAACGATCACACCTGTGGAACAATCAGATCTATGGAACATCACCCACCTGTGAAACGATCGGGCATGTGAAACAATCCCACCTGTGGAACATAACACATAACACACCTGTGAAACGAACACACCTATGGAACAATCACACCTGTGGAACATAACACATAACACACCGGTGAAATGATCACACCTGTGGAACAATCTCTTTTTTTTCAACTTAGATTTTATTAGTTTTTTTAACAGAGAAACGGTTAACAGTACAGTTCATCAACATCGTTGCCAGGCAGCATTATTACATCCACAACTTCCATGTAACAAATTTTACAGTCAGGGTTATGGACAAGGGGGATTGAACAAGTTTCCATGTTTGATAGTGTTCAGGGCTGATAGGGAAAAACAAACAAATGAAACAAAACAAAAGACACCACCTCAATACTTATATTAACAAATATCCTCTCCATTTTGACCATTTTGTAATGTATAAGTCATTCTCCAGTCTCAGTAAGAAAGTCAGTCTCTCCATCTCATGAACCTCCGCGACAACCTCAAGCCAGTTGTCTACCGTTGGTGGATCAGTCTGTAACCATTTATGAGTTATTGCTTTCTTTGCTGCTACTATCAGTATTTTCAGAAGATATTTATCATTTCCTGTTATTTACTCTGGCAGGTCACCCAAATAAAGTGATATACATGTAAACAGAATCTTCCTCCCAAGAATATGTTGCATAATTTGCCAAGTACGTCCCCAAAATAGTTGTATCTTTGGGCAGCTCCAAAAGATGTGGTGGTGGTCTGCACCATCATCCCCACATTTTCGCCAACAGTTTTGGTCTATTAATGTCAGGTATGTCTTCATTTTAGGAGTAATGAAAAAACGGACAAGGTTCTTCCAACAGAATTCACGCCAATACATAGAGCAAGAGGTAGAGAAGGCAGTTTCACACATTCCCCATTGCTGATTAGATATCTTATCATTTAATTCTTTCTCCCATCTCTTCTTAATATAAGACGTAGTAGCCCCCCTTCCCTTCATTATTCCCTGGTAAAGTATAGAAACCACTGATTTAGTGCCACCCATGTAAGCTTTAACTGTTAATTGTATTATTTCATTGGGAGCCGCAATTGCCTCATTTTTCCCAATTTTCTTCAAAAATATTGGCGTAGCTGTAGGTATCTAAAAAAACATATTTTTCTAAATGATATTTATCTCTTAGTGTCTGAAAATTTTGTTATGTATTTTTCACCATTATGGTACAGTAAGCAGTAATAGCTTTTTTCAACCAACATTTAAATCTAGAATCCATTCAGTTTGGTTTAAATTCTGTGTCATGTGCAACCTATCTAAGTTTGTTCAGCTGGGTCCACAAATGTAATTGCTTTATCACATCAAACCAGGTGTGCAAAGTGAATGAGGCAAGTGGACTCAAGTGGTCCTGACAAGTTATTGTTAATTTATGATCTCCAATCATTGCCTGAATTGGGACACCATTACATTCTCTCTCCATCTCCTTCCACCTTGCCTCATATCCACTGTCACACAAGAGAATTATAGTCTTTAGTTGGGCAGCATAGTAATAATCTCAAAGACTAGGTAGAGACATACTGCCTCCCACCTAACTGGTGGTTAAAGTACTATATTTATTCCTTGGTTTCTAACCATTCCAAATAAATCGCGAAATGTGTTTGTCCCATTCATGAAATTGACTGGTTGGGATTTTAACTGGTAATGACATCAATAGGTACAGCAATCTAGGTAGAATAGACATTTTTATAGTATCTTCTGACCAACTATTAAGATCCTCTTTAATTTTCTTGTCTACAGTTTCATGTTTTTTTTTATACAAGTCACCAGGACAATGTGTTAACCAAACCCCCAGCTATTTGATTGTTTTTTGAGACCAGTCAGTAGGGATTCTTTGCTTAAGCTCAGGCGAGGGATTGTAATTAAATGTTAAATGATGCCGATGACTCTCCGCCATCGGCATCGATCACACCCCCCTTCACTGGTTCCACTTCTATCTCCCAGTCACTACAGGTGTACCCCAGGGCTCTGTCCTGGGGCCCCTTCTCTTCATCACTTATCTCCTCCCCCTTGGCACCATCTTCCGTAAATTCAACATTCATTACCACTGCTACGCGGATGACACCCAGCTCTACCTTTCCAGTAAACCAAACTCCACTCTCCCACCCTCTTCCCTCATTGCCTGCTTATCCGAAATTAAATCCTGGTTCACTTCCAACTTCTTGAAATTAAACAGTGAAAAAACAAGCATCAAATCTACACTATCCAAAATTGACCGTTTCCCCCTTCTCATCGACAGCTCCTCAGTTTCCCTCTCCCCTCAGGTTAAGAGTCTGGGTGTCATCCTTGACAGCACTCTATCATTCAAATCTCACATCAATAACACCACTCGATCTGCCTACTTCCACCTACAAAATATCAACCGACTCAGTCCCTCCCTCACCCCCAACACCGCCTCCATCCTTGTCCACAGTCTCGTCACCTCCCGTCTAGATTATTGCAACTCCCTTCTCTTCGGTCTCCCTCACAAGTCTCTCCATAAGCTCCAACTGGTCCAAAACTCTGCTGCACATGTCATCACCAAAACCGCTTCTTCCCACCATATCACCCCCATCCTACAGCAACTTCACTGGCTCCCAGTCACATTAAGAATCCAATTCAAAATCCTTCTGTATACCTTCAAAGCTATCCACAACCTCGCCCCTCCATACCTGTCTGACCTCCTCCACATGGTCACTCCAGCAGGCTCCCTCAGATCCTCCTCCTCTCTCCACCTCACTGTGCCCCCTGCTCACCTCAGCACCACAGGGAGCAGAGCTTTCAGTCACTCTGCTCCCCGACTCTGGAACTCTTTACCATCAGACATCCGTAATACCGACTCTCTCCCTCTTTTCAAAACAAAACTCAAAACCCACCTGTTTAAAATTGCTAACCCACTCCACCACCCCTAACTCTAACATCCCCCTCATTCTGCACAGTTTTATTCATCTGCTCTTTTTATTTATTCATTTTTACTAATGTTTTGAATGTTGTTTACTGTATGTTTCTTGTGTTTTCTTACAGGTCTCTGTAAAGTGTCCTTGAGTGGTGTGAAAGACGCTTTCTAAATAAAATGTATTAGTATTATCATTAATATCCAATCTCCCAGACATGATGGAGGCATATAGTTTGTAATCCTGATTTAAGACTGAAATTGGTCTGTATGAGCTACATAACATTTTATTCTTGCCTTCTTTTGGAATGACTGAAATAACAGCTTCACTCCATGAAGGCGGAGTTGTCCTTTTATCAAGTGTCCAGTTAAAGGAGTTTGAAAGTACCGGAATTAGAACATCCTTGTTTTATACCACTCAGCCAGGAGACCATCACTCCCTGGTGTTTTACTATTTTTTAATTTATTCAGTGTTGTTTCCAATTCTTTATTCGTAATCTATGGCGTTAGGCATTTATTTGGATGTACACCAATTGAGGGGATGTCTAGGGAATTTAGGAATATTTTTATGTTCTCTGTACTTTCTTGTTTAGGTTGTCAATAGAGAGTCTTGTAATATTTTTGAAATGCGGTCTCAATTTCATCTAAGTTGTTATATATTTGCCCTGTTTCGGGATCTAATATCTTATAGATTGACTGGAAGATCCACACCTGTGGAACAATCGAATCTGTGAAACTATCGCACTTGTGACAAACAAACTGACTGTGGATGGATGGCGCTAGTGTCCCTGCCACCTGTCAAAACTGCCCACCTGTGCTGCTGAACAGTGCATCAGAGATTGATGTCCTCCCAGGTCCTGCTCTCTATCACCTTAGTTCCACTGGCCACAGTTTTCTACGGACCGACATGTTTAATATCCTTGTTCAGATCAAAAACAGGAAGTTCAACAAGACCTGCTTCAGAATTCAGTTACACCCTTCAGTTTCCTGTTTAGCTCAATCTGACTTACATCGGTGTTTTAAATTTAGGAGCTCACTGCAACAGACTTATTTTAAATGATTTGATCAGCTTGTTGTGTTTGAAACATTAACAGCTGGGGATGAACTATGTCCTCAACTAATGACTGTGTGAGTACAGGCAGATCTGATATGCGTGATGGAGGTTCAGATGCTCCCCATGAATCATATTCTCATGTGTCAATGAGGAGAAGTTTTTCCTGCCACAGCCCTGTGGTTTCTCTCTATAATCCCCAGCTCCTTGTCCTCGGCCCATGTCGCACATTATGTGATGACTTCCTGCGTGCAACCACTCATTAAAAGATCCGGCTGGGATCCATCAGAATGCAACAACTACAGAGTAATTTCAAACTGACTGTTGACTGCAGAACTCTGTGAGAGGAGTCCATCCTGCTCCCTGCAGCACTGAGACGAACAACATTTATGAAAAATGCACCACAGCACTGACTGATCATCAGCAACCCCCCTCATCACCTTTTCATGGAGCCAAACAGCCAATCAGAGGGCTTGTTGACGTGTCCACATGAAACATGAACAAATGATGGAGAGGGTCACATGACAGACAACAACTTGGACTTTAGATCAAAACTGAACCAGCATTTTATATCTACACAATCTGTCTGCTGCTGTTGATGAGGATGATGATAATGATGATGATGATGGTGATGATGGTGATGATGATGATGATGGTGATGATGGTGATGATGATGATGACGATGATGATGATGGTGATGATGATGATGATGACGATGATGATGATGGTGATGATGATGATGATGGTGATGATGATGATGATGATGATGATGATGCCATCAGATGTTTATAATAAAACACACAAACAAATTATTTCTTTATGTTTTATTCCTCAGTTCTGTTTGTCCCATTCAAGACAGTCAGCATCATTCATTAAAGAACAGTTTTAACCAACTGAAACACACCAGCATCATCAAACCACAGAGTCACTGACAGAGTCACAGTTACTGACAGTCACAGAGTTACTGACAGAGTCACAGTTACTGACAGTCACAGAGTTACTGACAGAGTCACTGACAGAGTTACTGACAGAGTCACTGACAGAGTTACTGACAGTCACAGAGTTACTGACTGACAGTCACAGAGTTACTGACAGAGTTACTGACAGAGTCACAGTTACTGACAGAGTTACTGACAGTCACAAAGTTACTGATTCTCCATTGTAATAACAGAACAGATGACACTGAGAAACAATTTATAGACAGCAGACAGTGTTGACTGTTGATGTGTCAGTTGATGATGACGTGTCAGCTGATGATGACGTGTCAGTTGATGATGACGTGTCAGTGGGTGTTGATGCTCTGCTGCTGGCAGCGAGAGATCAGTTTGGTGACCAGTTTCTGAAGAACTTCTGCTCTCATCTTACTGATCTGCAGAACCTCCTCATGGTTCACCTTTTCCTCCCGACTGTAGTCCAGAGAAACCTACAGCACCACAAAGGTATGTCAGCCTCGTCACACAGCAGCATCACAGCAACATCCCAGCAACATCCCAGCAACATCACAGCAACATCACAGCAACATCACAGCAACATCACAGCAACATTACAGCAACATCACAGCAACATCACAGCAACATTACAGCAACATTACAGCAACATCACAGCGGTAAAACTCACTCTGTGCTGCAGATTTTAATAACTGACCTTGTTGGTGATGAGGGACAGACCAAGAACTCTCAGTCCACAGTGCTTTGCCACCGTTACTTCAGGAACCGTGCTCATACCTGAGGAGAAGCAGGAGGAGGAGGAGGAGGAGGAGCAGGAGGAGGAGGAGTACGACATTCTTCTTTATTCTTTATTCTTAGTGAGTTTTTTAAAAAAACTCCTTCATTATAATCACCTGCTGATCACATCAGTTATTGGAGCCTGGTTCTGGTGTGAACAGGTGTGAAAAGATGTAGACTTGAATCACATGACTTTGTTAATTATCTTGATTGTGATTAGCAGTTTGCTGAACA
The DNA here is from genome assembly GCA_039737535.1 of Lagodon rhomboides. NCBI lineage: Eukaryota > Metazoa > Chordata > Actinopteri > Spariformes > Sparidae > Lagodon > Lagodon rhomboides. Next base: position 35,074,349 of record CM077788.1, on the reverse strand, counting down.
GCAGGGTTCCACTTTGTCTGATTAATATTCAAACAGCAGACATATCTAATGAGCACCTAGTCCCTGTTGGAATCTGATCTCTGGTCTGTCGTCACACTGAGGGCCAATCACTTCCCTCTCTGCTCACTAATTATCACCTGTCTATCACTAGCCCTTTTTAGATAGAAAAGGTGGCACATGTGCAGCAAGGTAAAGGCTGCAATGTGCCGCCTTGTCTTTCTAAAAGGGAGGTGTAATATTCCTCCTTTTCCAAAAAGCTTGGCCGCCTCTGGGGTAGGCGTCAACATGTGACGTGACGTGAGCACGAAGTTGGGCGTGAAGAGAAGCAGGTCGAATTTGTCTTCAAAATAAGAGCTTTACATTGCACCCCATCAGAGTTTAGAACTGGGTTCTTAGTGGGGGGCTTTTAATTTGAAAGAAGCGGCCGCAAGTAGCTCGCCGCTACAACAACAACCAAGACAGCTACAGAGAGCGAGGAGACGCTAGCATCTCCCGGATCTCAGCGGCTTTCCAGCTGCTCATCTTGGTGGATGAAGTGACGAACTGACTGCTGTGATCAGCTGTTTCCTGGTTTTAAAACTCCCGGCTGTGGGTGCGCAGCAGTGCACGTCATCCACACCTCCGCCCATCTCAGCATTTGCCGGCACATTGACACCTGGGATTTACAGCAATGGAGGCGCAAATAAGTGTAACGTTACCCTCCGAGGGGCAAAACTGGTGGAACAAAACAGACCACCAATTTGTTGCCTTCTGTCTAAATCCGCGGACCCAGCTGCCAAAAGGACGGCAAATTGGTGGCTTACTGCCCAGAATAAAAACAGCTAGTAATAAGCTCCCCAGGAAGGTTCCCCTTCAAAGACCAATGACTGTCTGTCTGTCTGTCTGCATCCCCTCATCTTACCCACAGAGTCGCAGCCAAGGATCAGCAGCATTCTGGCCTCAGCGATGGTTTCAAAGTTGGGTCCGCTCACCATGCAGTAAACTCCCTCTCTGATGAAGTCACTGCAGCCGAGCTCAGAGCCTACGTCCAACGCCAGCCGCCGCAGATCCTTACTGTACGCATCAGACATACAGGGGAACCTGATCCCGAAACTACAGACAGACAGATAGGTGGAGAGAGACAGACAGATCCTTACCATATGCATCATACTGCTGGTAAGAGAGAAGAATTTGTAGATCCAGTGTTTTAAACATTCTGTGAGGATGGTTGAATTTTTGTGAAACTGTTGAAGCTGAGTGGTTGTCAGTCAGTTTTTCGGCAAACTCAGTTGTGGTAAATAGGCTTAATTGCAGGGTGGAGCTACGCCTGCATGAGGTAAATCTAGCACATATGGGCTAGTCACTACAGCGTCAGCTGCAGCGCCTGGACAGCTGGACAAAGACTGTCGAACAAAGACTGAGGGAGTGTCTCTGCGGGAGTCCATCAAGAGAGTCCAAGTAACTCACTGTCCACCACCCATTGCAGCCATGAGTCCTATCCAATCCCAGTCAGGACATTACATTTACATTTACATTTACAGTTATGGCATTCAGCAGACGCTTTTGTCCAAAGCAACTTACAATAAGTACATTTGTCACAAGAGAGGAACCATGACATATCACCATTGATATAGTAAAAATAAATATAGAAACAATTGTCAAGCCCTCATCTGAGGATCGTAACTGCTATTTGTCAAAGATTCTTTAAGTGCATAAATGCTGTGATTGAAGTGCTAACGATACGAACATACAAGTGCAGACACAGACAATTTTTTTTCTTTTTTTGGGGGGGGTGGGGGGTTTGGAGGGAGTCATGCTATGTGGAGTCAAGGTGTAGTCTGAACAAATGAGTCTCGAGTCTTCTGCGGAAGATGGAGAAAGACTCTGCTGTCCTGACATTGCTTGGGAGTTCGTTCCACCACTGAGGTGCCAAAACAGAGAAGAGTCGTGACTTTGCCGAGTGGGCTTTGTTTGCTCTCAGCGATGGCGGTACCAGAAGAAGATTTCACTGGAGACCCATTCCTTGAGGCTGTAACCCAGCCATTCCCCCTTACCCAACATTCTCCACCGGTACTGAACTTAAAGTACAAAAGGGGCTATGGAACTGCCAGTCTGCACTTAAGAAGGCGGACACCATTTCAGCCTATGCCTCCCTGCAGACTCTCCACTTCCTGGCCCTTACAGAGACGTGGATCCCCCCAGAAAACACTGCCATCCCAGCTGCCTTCTCAACTGCCTACTCATTCTCACACTCCCCGAGAAAAACAGGTCTACCCAGATCGGCACTAGAATTCCACGCTGTCTCTGTCACACTTCCTTTCAAGCTCAACATTATGGTGTTCTATCGCCCTCTCGGTCCTCTCCGTGACTTCTTTGATGAGATTAACAACCTCCTAAGCTGCTCCCCTGATGATGGCACACCACTCGTTGTCCTGGGTGACTTCAACATCCACCCAGAGAGGCTGCACTCATCTGAATTCATAGACTTCTTCTCCACATTTGACCTCACATTCTCCCCCTCTCCACCCACCTACCAGGCTGGGAACCAACTTGACCTTGTCTTCACAAGGTCCTGTAGAACCTCAGCACTCTGTTACCCTGCTTACTGTGTCCCACCACCACTTTGTTACTTTCTCTCTCCCCTCCACCACCTCCCTCGCCCCTACACCTCACACGGTCAACACCTGCCGCAACCTGAAAGATTACCCTCACATGGACCTGTCAGTCACTGTCACAACAGACATTTACATTACATTTATCCTGTCCTGCACCCCAAACATCACTGCTGTGGCCCGATCCTGCAGATTTGCCTTCTACAACATCCACAGGATCAGATCTTTCCTCACAAAGGACGCAACACAACTCCTGGTTCAAGCGCTGGTCATCTTCTGCCTGGACTACTGCAACTTGCTTTTGACTGGACTCCCAGCCACTGTGACTAAACCATTGCAGCGTATGCAGAACGCTGCAGCACCTCGTTTACAATCTACCCAAATTCTCCCATGTGACCCCCGACTCTGTGACCTCCTCTAGCTTCCAGTTGAAGAATTCAAGAAGATGGTGCTGGCCTTCAAGGTCGTCAATGGAACTGCACCCATCTACCTCCAAACACTGGTCAGACCACTCGCCCCAGCAAGAGCACTTCGCTCATCTACATCAGCTGGCCGGCTGGTACCGCCATCGCTGAGAGCAAACAAAGGTCGCTCAGCGAATTCAGGACTCTTCTCTGTTGTGGCACCTCAGTGGTGGAACGAACTCCCGACCGATATCAGGACAGTGGAGTCACTCTCCATCGTCCGCAAAAGACTCCACAGTCACTTGTTCAGACTTCACCTCGACCCCGCATAGTAGCATGAAAAAAAAAAAAGTATATGCACTTGTATGTTCTTATCGTAAGCACTTATTTACTTAAGGTATCTTTGATAAATAGTAGCTACGATGCTCAGATGAGGCATTGAAAATTGTTTCAATTTATTTTATTCTTACTTTATCAATGGTAATTTGTTGTGGTTTCTTTGCCTCTCTGTCTCTCTGCCTGTCTGTGTGTCTTCCTGTCTCACCGCTCGTCGTTGGGTCCACACAGCGGATGCTGTCCAGCGAATCCTGGCAGGTTGATGTGGTCTTTGATGACCATGATGTCTCCGACCTTAAAGTCTGGACAGATTCCTCCAGAGGCGTTTGTCACTAGCACAGACTCCACCCCCATCAGCTTAAAGATCCTCACAGGCAAAGTCACCTGAGACAGACAGACAGGTCAGACATCATGATGGCATCATGATGACATCACTGTGAGGGACTCACCTGACAGAGGGAGTAACCTTCGTACAGGTGGAAGTGACCCTGCATGAAGACACAGGAAGTGTCCTCGATTGTCCCAAACACCAGGCAGCCTTCATGACCCGCCACTGAGAGACAGACAGACAGAGACACAGAGAGAGAGAGACAGACAGACAGACAGACAGACAGACAGACAAATCAAGAGACAGACAGACAGACAGACAGACAGACAGAGACACAGAGAGACAGACAGAGAGAAAAAGGAAAGAAGATGGAAGGTGGACAAAATAAAAGATGAGAAGAAAAGGCCCCATCAGGCTACGGTGGGCGTGGCTGACTCACCTGTGCTAACGGGGAAGTTGGGGATGTCCTGATACCTGAAGGTCTGTTTGTTCGCAGCTCTGTCAGCCAGAAGACCGAGTCCAGAACCACAGATCACCGCCACCTTCGGACGGTGACTCGTTTGGTTCAACAGCCACTCAGTGGTCAGTTTGTAGTCCTCGAAGGAGCAGCAGCTGGGGGGGAGAGAGGGGGAGGGAGAGAGAGGGAGAGGGTGAGGTGGGAGAGAGATGGGGGAAGGTGGGAAAGGGGGAGAGAGAGGGGGAGGGGGGAGGTGGGAGAGAGAGGGAGAGGGGGAGAGAGAGGGTGAGGGTGAGGTGGGAGAGAGATGGCGGGAAGGTGGGAAAGGGGTAGAGAGAGGGGGAGGGGGGAGGTGGGAGAGAGAGGGAGAGGGGGAGAGAGAGGGTGAGGGTGAGGTGGGAGAGAGATGGCGGGAAGGTGGGAAAGGGGGAGAGAGAGGGAGAGAGGGAGAGAGAGGGAGAGGGTGAGGTGGGAGAGAGGGGAGAGGGGGAGAGAGAGGGAGAGGGTGAGGTGGGAGAGAGAGGGAGAGGGGGAGAGAGAGGGTGAGGGGGAGAGAGATGGGGGAAGGTGGGAAAGGGGAGAGAGAGGGGGAGAGGGTGAGGTGGGAGAGAGATGGGGGAAGGTGGGAGAGAGTGGGAGAGAGAGGGAGAAGGGGAGAGACAGGGGTGAGAGAGGGGCGACAGGGGGAGAGAGAGGGAGAGGGGGAGAGAGAAGGAGGGGGAGGGGTGAGAGAGGGGAGATGGGGGAGAGAGAGGGGGCGAGGGAAGAAAGAAGGGGGAAGGTGGGAGAGAGAGGGAGAGAGGGGGAGAGAGAGGGGGAGGGGGGAGAGAGAGGGAGAGGGGGAGAGAGATGGGGAGAGGGGGGAGAGTGAGGGGGAGAGAGAGGGAGAGGGGGAGAGAGAGGGGGAGGGGGGAGAGAGAGGGAGAGGGGAAAGAGGGGGGAAGGTGGGAGAGAGTGGGAGAGAGAGGGAGAAGGGGAGAGACAGGGGGAGAGGGGGAAGGGGTGAGAGAGGGGCGACAGGGGGAGAGAGAGGGGGCGAGGGAAGAAAGAAGGGGGAAGGTGGGAGAGAGGGGGAGAGAGGGGGAGAGAGGGTCTGTGTTTCGTGATCCACAGAGCATCACACTAGAGACTTTGGACGAACGAGCCAGTTAACTTCCTGCTTAGCACCCAGCTAACTTCCTGTTTAGCGCCTGGCTAACATCCTGTTTAGCGACCAGCTAACTTCCTGTTTAGCGCCTGGCTAACTTGAATAGAGATCAAATAATTTACTGCTGCGGCTCTTCTAGACTTTCTAAATGTAATTGGACCAAATGGATCAGACACTGACAGTAAACGGGTCATGTCTCAGTAGACGGGTCATTTCTCAGTAAACGGGTCATGTCTCAGTAGACGGGTCATGTCTCAGTAAACGGGTCATGTCTCAGTAAACGGGTCATGTCTCAGTAGACGGGTCATGTCTCATGAACGGGTCATGTCTCAGTAAACGGGTCATGTCTCAGTAGACGGGTCATTTCTCAGTAAACGGGTCATGTCTCATGAACAGGTCATGTCTCAGTAGACGGGTCATTTCTCAGTAAACGGGTCATGTCTCATGAACAGGTCATGTCTCAGTAGACGGGTCATGTCTCAGTAGACGGGTCATGTCTCAGTAGACGGGTCATGTCTCAGTAAACGGGTCATGTCTCAGTAGACGGGTCATGTCTCAGTAAACGGGTCATGTCTCAGTAGACGGGTCATGTCTCAGTAAACGGGTCATTTCTCAGTAGACGGGTCATGTCTCAGTAAACGGGTCATGTCTCAGTAGACGGGTCATGTCTCAGTAAACGGGTCATGTCTCAGTAGACGGGTCATTTCTCGGGTTGTGAGAGCTTCTGTCGTTAGCTGATAAGACAAAGTGTGTTTGGGCCTCAGTGTGTCACATGATGATGTCATTAAAGTAACACCTCTAACAGATCCGGGTTCAGAGCCTGGAGTTGTTCATGGGGGGTTGCTTTAATCAAAGACACTATGCAGGTGCATCATGGGAGCTGGAGTCCTGTGTGATCAGACAGTCACAAGTTTGATTCTGTTTTTAAGTCTGAAAAATGTTTCTGAAGATGAAGATGATGAAGATGATTGACAGGTCTTCAGTAGCTGTCAGCAGAGTTTCAGTGTAGAAAGTTAAAGTTTAGCTTCAAGTTCAGAATTCAGCTGATAAACTGATCAAAGTCTGACTGACGACGTCTCCTTGTTCTTCATGTGACTGTGAGCTCACAGCTCCAGTGTGCACTCTCTATACTCTATACTATATATACTGTATAAACTCTCTATACTCTATACTATATATACTGTATAAACTCTCTATACTCTATACTATATATACTGTATAAACTCTCTATACTCTATACTATATATACTGTATAAACTCTCTATACTCTATACTATATATACTGTATAAACTCTCTATACTCTATACTATATATACTGTATAAACTCTCTATACTCTATACTATATATATGTATAAACTCTCTATACTCTATACTATATATACTGTATAAACTCTCTATACTCTATACTATATAAACTGTATAAACTCTCTATACTCTATACTATATAAACTGTATAAACTCTCTATACTCTATACTATATAAACTGTATAAACTCTCTATACTCTATACTATATATACTGTATAAACTCTCTATACTCTATACTATATATACTGTATAAACTCTCTATACTCTATACTATATATACTGTATAAACTCTCTATACTCTATACTATATATACTGTATAAACTCTCTATACTCTATACTATATATACTGTATAAACTCTCTATACTCTATACTATATAAACTGTATAAACTCTCTATACTCTATACTATATAAACTGTATAAACTCTCTATACTCTATACTATATATACTGTATAAACTCTCTATACTCTATACTATATATACTGTATAAACTCTCTATACTCTATACTATATATACTGTATAAACTCTCTATACTCTATACTATATAAACTGTATAAACTCTCTATACTCTATACTATATATACTGTATAAACTCTCTATACTCTATACTATATAAACTGTATAAACTCTCTATACTCTATACTATATATACTGTATAAACTCTCTATACTCTATACTATATATACTGTATAAACTCTCTATACTCTATACTATATATACTGTATAAACTCTCTATACTCTATACTATATAAACTGTATAAACTCTCTATACTCTATACTATATATACTGTATAAACTCTCTATACTCTATACTATATATACTGTATAAACTCTCTATACTCTATACTATATATACTGTATAAACTCTCTATACTCTATACTATATATACTGTATAAACTCTCTATACTCTATACTATATATACTGTATAAACTCTCTATACTCTATACTATATATACTGTATAAACTCTCTATACTCTATACTATATAAACTGTATAAACTCTCTATACTCTATACTATATATACTGTATAAACTCTCTATACTCTATACTATATAAACTGTATAAACTCTCTATACTCTATACTATATATACTGTATAAACTCTCTATACTCTATACTATATATACTGTATAAACTCTATATAATCTATACTACTCTATATGTACAGTGTGTATATATATATATATATATATATATAATATATATATATATATATATATATATATATATATATATATATATATATATATATATATATATATATATATATATATACTGTACACTCATTATATTCTGCGTAAGTTTAACATATGTGGTCATGTTTTGTGATTTGATTTTTGAATGTGTAATGTAATCAGTAACTGCAGCTGTCAGAGTAATGGATTACAGTACAAGTATATTAGTACAAGTATAATGTAGTAAGAATTGAAGAAACTCAAGTAGGATTTTGAAGTACTTCAACTTTAAGTATTGCAGTAAATGTTAGTAATGAATGTCATGGTGTGTGTGAAGTCAAACACTGTTGATTTGATGATCAGTGAAAATGTAAACGCTCGTTAGTAAAGCAGCTTGTTTCTTTCATTAATGTTTAAATGATTTAATATCAAACAAACATGTTGATGAGTCACTTTGATCAAAGTATCAACAGGTTGTTTAATGATGAACTTCGAGCTGATCTGCTGAAACTTTCTGGTTTATTCAGACGAGTCAGAAAAATCTGATCTGAGGTCAGAAACCATTATACATTAATACAGTGCAGTGTGTGTGTGTGTGTGTGTGTGTGTGTGTGTGTGTGTGGGGGGGGTCTTACCAGGAGCTTCCTTTGGTGTGCATCGTCCGTCCGTCCGTCCGTCCGTCCGTCCACAGTGACACAAGGAGTAGAAGAAGGAGACGAGGAGCAGGCAGTGAGACAGTGACAGTGCGCTCTCCTCTGATTGGCTGAATCAAACAGTGGAGTTCGTTGACTCTGGATCTGTGAACTTTGACCTCTGCAGTTTGTACAGCTGAGGTCAAAGTTCAGCAGGAGCTTCAATGACAGACATCAGAAATATGAAGATCAATACTGTGACTGTGTAGGATTATTACTGAAGTGTCTCGTCAGATCAGTGAGATCAGTATCAGCCCCAGTAATTGGTTTGCAAATTAATTTTCACTTTGTGTTTAATCAGTGGGTTTCTTGATAAATGGAGTGGAACATAAAGAAACATCCTGACGATGAGTGACGGCTGCGACTCAACCACATTAAATATGAAATCAAATCAAAGATCATGAAACTCGTTAGTAAAGTGCAGAACCACATTCTGTTTGCTTCTCTTTAGAACTCGTTTACATTCCTTAAACTAACGACTGTTACCATGACGACTGTGCTGAGAGGTCAAAGGTCAGACAGTTTGTTTGCTTCTGAAGTCCGACTGAGATCCAACAAACACAGACAGACTTTCACCTCTTCAGGCTTCAACACTGAGACCAACACAGAAAACTGAAGCTGAGAGACACGCAGCTGTTTTATTACCACACACACACACGTCGTCAAAGGCAGGTAGAGAGAATAGAGGGACAATATTAGCAGGAAGAAGGAAACATGACAGGAAGAAGAAACATGGCAGGAAGAAGGAAACATGACAGGAAGAAGAAACATGGCAGGAAGAAGGAAACATGACAGGAAGAAGGAAACATGGCAGGAAGAAGAAACATGACAGGAAGAAGAAACATGACAGGAAGAAGGAAACATGACAGGAAGAAGAAACATGACAGGAAGAAGAAACATGACAGGAAGAAGAAACATGACAGGAAGAAGGAAACATGACAGGAAGAAGAAACATGACAGGAAGAAGGAAACATGGCAGGAAGAAGAAACATGACAGGAAGAAGGAAACATGACAGGAAGAAGGAAACATGACAGGAAGAAGGAAACATGGCAGGAAGAAGAAACATGACAGGAAGAAGAAACATGACAGGAAGAAGGAAACATGGCAGGAAGAAGAAACATGACAGGAAGAAGAAACATGGCAGGAAGAAGGAAACATGACAGGAAGAAGAAACATGACAGGAAGAAGGAAACATGACAGGAAGAAAAATCATGTAAAAATAAATCTTTGTACTATAAAAAATGGGTTGAAAATGATATTGTTTTAGTTCAACAACTTGTGAATGCTGACGGACAGTTATTAAGGTAAGGTGAATTCCTTGACAAATTCAGGTTGCCAATTACCCCAAAAGAATATGCAGTGGTCTTCGATGCTATACCGAGGAGTGTACTGCAGCTGATCAGAGGATCAGTTGTCTCCATGACGAATCCACCAAGTAAAGCTTTGTTCCATGGAGGTAATGATATTATTAAAAATAAATGCTACAATAAATGTATTAGGAGCCTTATGCTAACGGTAACTGTGCCCTCAGCAACATTTTTTTGGATATCATTGTATGGGGATATTGACTGGAGGATAATTTGGATAGTTGGGGATAAGTTTTGCTTAAATAACAAAATTAAAGAAGTTTCGTTTAAAATAATACATAGAATATATCCAGCAAAGAAAACCTTCAAGAGATTTAACCTAGATATTGAGTATTCTTGTGTTTTTTGTGGATCTGAGGAAGAAACAATTTGCCATCTGTTTTATCACTGTATGTATACTAAAACTTTTTGGAGGGATGTGCAAAATTATATTCATAGGAAAACTGGACAAACAATCCAACTAAAAGACAAAGATATCTTTATTTGTTTTGAAGAGAAACAGACAGAAAAAGATTTTTTTTTTTTGTACAGCTGCTTCTTCTTCTAGGAAAGTATCACATACATAAGACAAAGTGGTCTGACTCCAAGCCGAGCTTTGACCACTTTCTAAACGAACTGAAGCAACACTGCACGACTGTTAGTGGACTTAAGAGCAAGAAGGCTCTGAAAACTGACTCTGTTCTGGACAAATACCACCAGGATCGGCGATCGCCTAGATGACTTATGTTTTTTTCTGACTTCTGGTATTTACTTTGTTACGGTGTTTGTTTTAGTTGTTCGTTTGCCTTTGTTTGTCTTGTTGGTGTTTTTTCTTTTTATCCTTGAATCCCCTGGCTGTAAAATGTAAAATATAAAATATGAATTGTACAACGTAATAATGATGAATAAAAAAAAAAAAAAAAAAAGGAAGAAAAATCATGACAGGAAGAAGGAAACATGACAGGAAGAGGAAACACGACAGGAAGAAGGAAACATGACAGGAAGAGGAAACATGACAGGAAGAAGGAAACATGACTAAACAAGACAGAGAGGCAGAAGATGATAAAATGAAGAGGAAGTGAAGTAAACAAAGGATGAAATGCTTTTTTATTTTGAATTCTTATCTGTCAATGTGCTTCCTTCACCTAATACACATTTGTTGGTTCTATGTTGGATTCAACATTATTTACTATTTTAAGATATTAGCTAATATATTTCAGCCAAAGAAAAGTAAACAGTTTACATCAGCAGCTGGTGACACAAAGTTGTTATAAAATAGTCATTGAATCAATTCATAACAAACAAACAAACACATCCTCTGATGAAATGTTCATATATTCAGATATAAACAACAAACCGGCTGTTAACAGGCAGCAGAAAACAGGAAGTGACATCAGATCTGTGCAACTTTACCTAGAATCATCCTGGCACATCGAAATGTTTCACATCCTGGAACTAAATACATCTACAATAAATCAAATCAAATCAAATCAATTTTATTTATACAGCCCAAAATCGCAATCACATTGCCTCAATGGGCTTTACAATCGGTACAGTGAACGACATCCTCTGTCCTCAGAGCCTCGATCAGAGTGAGGAAACACTTCACATGTTGATGGAGAGAAAAAAACAATGTTAGAAACCTGATGAAGAGCCTCAGAGGAGGATCCTCTCCAGGACAGACAGACATGCAATAGATGTTGTGTGTACAGAAAAGGACAACAAATCACAGTTTACAAGTTACATTACCAGAATGTCTGATACAAATTATAATAGATTTAAAGTGAGAGGATCCAGGAGACGACTGAGCAGACGAGGCGTCGCCAAGCGGAGCCTGAACCACACGACCTCCTGTCCACCTGCTGACCTGAAGAGGACACACAGGATCATTAGTAACAGACAGAGAGATGAAGAGGCATGAAACTTTACAGAAATATAGATATAAGGAGATAGTGAAGCAGAGGAGAGCAAGGAGCCAGCGGAGCTCAGGGTGTGACCATCCTGATCCGACAGTATGTGAGGCAGCAGGAGCCCGGAGAGGTAGATGGTCCCAGGGACCCGAGGTCCATCAGAAGGAGGCCGGAATGAAAGAGGAGGAGGAGGAGGAGGAGGAGGAGGAGGAAGCTGTAGAGAGTGAGAGAGTGACACAGCTGGCAGATTGTGGGAGCAGAAGACAAAAACAAAAGTTATAGAAATGTTAATCAGAATAAACAGATTGTTTCTGGTCGGCAGGACGATGTGAATTCTGATACTTTAGGAACTCATTGAGACTGAGACCGAGCCACTGAAGAAGCTAGCAGTCGACAGCAAGGGCTAATTAAAGGCGCTTTGAGTTTAAATTTAAATGCATCAATAGAGCCAGATTGTCTGATGTCAGCTGGGAGGTTATTCCAGAGGAAGGGAGCATGATGGGAAAAAGCCCTGCAGCCAGCTGACTTCTTCTGAACCCTGGGAACCATCGGGAGAGTTTGTATCCTGAGAGTCTGAATATCTGGTGTAATGAGATCTGACATGTACGACGGGGCGAGGCCGTGTGCAGTTTGTTTGTCATCAGCACCTTAAAGTCTGATCTTGTATTGGGAGCCAGTGCAGTGAGACGAGGACCGGTGTAATATGATCAAACCTTCTTGTATGTGTTCAGACTCCAGCTGCAGCTTTCTGAACCATCTGAAGACTTTTAGTGCTCTCACGCAGAAGACCCGAAAATAAGGCTCTGCAGTAATCCAGCCTAGACGAAACAAAGGCATGAATCAGGATCTGTGCGTCCGCTGTGGACAGGAAGGACCGGATGTTGTCTCTGTTGTGCAGGTGGTAGAAAGAGATGTTGGTAATTTCTTTGATGTGCTGATCAAAAGAGAGGGTAGAATCAAAAGTAACACCGAGATTCTTGACAGTTAAACTTTGAGAAATAACACAGTTGTCGAGAGTTACGGTCACCGGATCAACGTGGAGTCTCGGGTTTGGGTTAGAGTCTAGCAGGGCGATGACCGGCATCTCAGTTTTTTCCGAATTTAGAAGCAGGAAGTTTTCTGACATCCATTTCTTCTCTGTGTACAAGCAGGTCTCTGATTTCGTGATTTGAGATTTATCATCAGCTTTTATGGGCACAAACAGCTGATGGAGCACTGAGGTAGAGTTTGAGTCTAAAGAAAGTAAAATGTCATTTACCACTTTAGTGGAGTGAAGCTCTGAAAGCTGCTTGAAAAGGTTCCAGGAGATTATTATTAAGTAGGTAGCCTGAAGGTTGCTGGGACACGACTCTAAGACTTTAGAGAATAAGGGAAGGTTGGAGACCGGCCGAAACCAGTTTATCAACTGTGCGAGCTTCCTGGTCCAATCAGAGCTCAGACCTCAGCGCTGTCAGGACGTTGGTCAGTCGAGTGAGTTCATGTTCACCACAGTTGAATTTCCACAACACTTTGAAGTGATTTGGTGTTTGCAGGCAAGACGAGAAACTGTTGAACAGCTGTGATTGGCTGAGCTGACGACGTCACGTTGCAGCCCTGCACATGCTCAGTAGGAGTGTTTTCATCAGATCTGACAGGTGACTAATACCTGCAGTCTGATTTCCAGCTGACCTTTAAAGTGAAGTTCTGACTAGTTGTACACACACACACACACACACACACACACACACACATGTACATACATGCAGATACACACATACACACACACACATACACACACACACACACACATGTACATACATACAGATACACACACACACACACACACACACACACATATACACACACACACACACACACACACGTACATACATACAGATACACACACACACACACATATACACACACATACACACACACACACACACACACACACGTACATACATACAGATACACACACACACACATACACACACACACATACACACACACGTGTGTGTGTCAGGGAGGTAAAGAGATGTATGTCACCGTGGGAACGCTTCTGCAAGAATCCTGCACATCAGTTGCCATGGAAACTGTGTTTCCATAATAGCAACAGTCTGTATGTGTGTGTGTGTGTGTGTGTGTGTGTGTGTGTGTGTGCCTGCCTGCGTGCGTGCGTGTGTCCTGCAGTATTTTATTTTTGTCATCGACTTGAACTAATAACAACAACAATAATAATAACAATAATGATAAAAGCAGCAGGTGTGTATCCTAACTCTCCTGTGGGCAGGTGGACTCCCACACACCTGAGGACTGACAGTGACATCATACGTGTCAGAGCGGAGGACTGCAGTGGTTGTGCTGTCAGACTGTGACGGTGGACTCATGGTTCAACACACCTGATGTATATAGACTGAGTCATCCAGGAGAAGGTGCTGAATGAAGGTCTGGTCCATGATCAGGATGAAAACCACTTCATGAACGAACTTCAACATGATGACACGTCATCTCTCTCATGTTGTTGGTGGCATGAAGTCAGTCTGATGTCTTGAATGAAGCCTGCACAGCCCTGATGATGTTGAGATCAGGGCTTCCAGGACTTCGTGTTCTTCTTTACGCTGAAGATAGTTCTTAATGACACCGGCTGAACGTTTGGGGTCGTTGTCACATCTTGAAACCCGAGTCTGCTTTCACATCTTTGTCTGGGAGAAGTTTAACTACCTCGTATCTAGTTGA
>CM077788.1:34972436-35054936 GCA_039737535.1 Lagodon rhomboides | reverse complement strand
TGCTGAGTGGGGTCCCTCAGGAGCGGGTAGACGGAGGTCTGGTGGAGGAGGGCAGCTGTGACCTGAACAGGACGATCACTGAGATTAACGGCCTGTCCATCATAGAGCCGGTTAGGTCTCTGTTGTCACGGCGACATAGCATCGAGACCCACGACCCCAGTTCCCCGAAACTCATTGACCGGTCCTGCTCTGAGGACTGCGCAGCCGTCTCCGGTTCCTCCTGGGCAGACAAAGTCCAGCAACACCAGATCCTGTATCGCAGGAACACGGCCCCGGAGTCCCAGGAGAACACTGGGGGACCTGGGGCGCTCGCAGCCCGGGCGTTGGCTCACCCCAAACTAACTCGGATGGAGCACTATGAGTCGGACACCCACCTCTGTCCCGAGTCCATCCCCGGGTCTCCAGACTCTGGTCGGGTGTCTGTGGAGAGGAGGAGGTACAATGCCTCCCCCCTGTCCCTGGTCACCAGCTCATCCAGGGAGTCTCTGGAGAATATCCCCAACTCAGTATCCCCCATCACCATGCGGAGGCGTCCTCCCGGTCTCCTGGAGCGCCGGGGCTCTGGCACCCTCCTGCTGGACCACATCTCCCACACCAGGCCCGGCTTCCTGCCTCCGCTCAACATCAACCCCCAGAGACCCATCCCCGACATACGGGCCAATGGCAAGTCCACCTCCCCTATCCACTCAGGACACAAGATCCTAGTCCCAGTGGCCCCGGCCTCGCCGAAACGTGGCCCCGACTTTAAGATGAAGAAGAAGCTGATGAGGAGGCATTCGATGCAGACGGAGCAGATGAAACAGCTCTCCACCTTCCAGGAGATCCTGGCCGAGAAGGTAATCGAGTCCAATGGGGATTGATGACTGGAGGCATCGGAGCAAGGCATGATGGGTAGCTGCAGACTTCGAGGGAGGTGATTTACTGGACTGAAGAACTGATGAACAGCGATGATTTTAGAGGGCTGCACTGACAGAAACTTTATTAAAGTGAGAGAAGGTTCAAATATGCGTCAACTTTATAAAACCAGGTTCAGATTTAAACTGTAACTTCTGGTTCTCGGATTCATGTCAGTTCATAAACATCAATGTAAGAAACCAAGCAGAAGCAGAAGTGCTGCTTTAACGAAGTTTCATCATCACTGAACATTCATAACGAGACGAAAACCTTTAGAGAACCAACCGTCTCAGCTCCTCTCTGGCCGGCTGATGACGTCTTCTGCGACTCAGCTTATCAAGTCACCAGGTTTTATAGCGTAAGGCATGTCACCTGCTTCAACAGCCAATCAGCTCTTAGCAAAGTCATTTGGTCCAAACGACATCAACTCCTTTAAACTTTAAATATTTACTGTTTTAGCTCCCTGGCTCATAGCAGAGCTGACGAGTTCAGTGACACCTGATGGGATGTGATGACTGTTTCCAGGTGTGTGTGTTAAACTCTCAGGTGTTGCCATGGAAACAGAGTTACTGCTCGTGAAAAACTTCAGATTTTGATCCCAAAACACATGAAAATATAAATTAATGGTCTTTTTTTGTCTTTGGTGAGCGACACTGATCCAAGTCCATAATCAACCGTCTGCATCTACAAAATAATCCGGCAGGAACAACAGAAGTAGAGTTGTTGCCATGGAGATACCATCTCGGGTCGTCACACAGGTTTTCAGAACGCTGCAGACCAGAACAACTGAACTCGTCTCGTGGTGAATCTTTGGTCTGAGGAGGTCCATAGTCGTCTCCCAGTCACAGCAGACTCCAGTTTGAATCAACTTTGACTGTAAAACTCCAGAGTGACAAACTGAAATCGTCTCTCTACAAAGTTCATATGAAGATATTTTCTCTTCATGAGGTTTTAAATGCAGCACTTATGTTTCTGTTCCTTGTGATGTTTGAACGAACCTTCTCACCACTGGGTTCAGTCGGAGGTGTGTTTGTGTGTGCAGCTCTCTGAAGGTTACATCTGGTTCCTGATGCTTCCTCTGAACCATCCATCGTTCTCGCTGCATCACAAACTCATGAAACTTTAAACTGAAATAATTGAACTCATTCGATGTTTACAGACGCACAATTTGCACTGAGGTCGTGTCTCATGTTGACGGATGAAAACATGAAGCTTCTGCTGCAGCTGAACTGAGATCAGACGACTGACGTCTTCTCGTTAACGAAGCAACGTATTTATTATTTGAATCATTTATAATCTGCTGTTCTGACTGAAAACGTGTGAAACTACCTACTGCGCTGTATGTACTGTAATTATCTACACAATAGTCAATATAATAGCTGGTATTTCTGTGTAAATGATCCTCTGAAGCATTTCTGTATTGATCTCAATGTCACAGCTCAGTTCTGATATCATTTGTACATCAGGAAGTTAAATCAAATGTACTTTTCTTGTTTATGAAATTCCAAAGAAGTCATGTGGACAATATGAACCAAAACTGCTAAGACTGTACAGAGTGGGTAATGTCTGGTTCAACACAAGGGGTGCTGAAGAGCAGTTAAAGGAACAGTCCCACATTTTCTGTGTCCTCGTCAGGTGAACATGGATTCATCTGTGCATCCAGTTATAGGACACAGCCAGCTTAGCTTAACATAGACACATAATCAAGGGTAACCATAATTTTAACTATGTTTATAGGGTATGAACCAGTGATGACTCACAGGACTAGTTAGCTGGACAGCTAAGTGCTAATATGTTAGCACCAGTCAGTCACAATATCTGTTTACTCTTCCTGACACTTGCTCATCATTTCATTTAATAAAGTTACTAAAAATGGAAAATGAAACAAATGTGCCAACAGTCAAACTGAACATTAGCTAACAAGCTGCATTAGCATCTTCCATTGTGGACTTAGCATGGTGAGCACACAAAAGAATGTATTGATTAACGTGACCAATCACAATTTTTTAATTAGCTGATCAGTTTTATCAAATGAACTTCTGAAATGTCACATTTCTTCAGCATTTCATTCTCTTTCTAGGGAGCTAAGCTAGCTACATGCTACGTGCTAAGATCTATCAACATGTATCTTAATGTAACAGCAGTCTGTAGCTAGCTGCAGCCTGAAGAATTCATGTTTATAGTGAAACTACCAGTGTGAAATCTTTGCTCTGCCTTTTGTTTCAGCTCAGAGTTTTTCTCATCAAATCCTTCTGGCGATGATTCACGTACCTCGACCTCCGCTGTAGAGATTCAGGAAACTTCTCCTGCCTCATGTGTGCTGCTGCACAACACACTGACTGGTTTACATTAAGCACAATCAATTAAAGTTTCTTGTTTCTCTAAAAAAATATCATGAAAATAACTGAATTCTACTTTAAAACTGAACCTGAGCCAGAAAATGAAACTAGGCTCACAGTTTGCCCCTGCTTCCAGTCTATGTGCTAAGCTAGGTTAACCCTGAACACAGAGATGAAGTCGATATAAAGGAATGTGTTTTTATAAAGTTTTGTTGAGATCAGTTTTGTTGATAAAGTTTGATTTAAATATTTTTTGATGACGCTGTCGTCACAACGAAGGTAAAGTTTGAAGACTTTTCAGAATTTCACTGTTGAATGTTGTCCTGATTCTGGGCTGATGAGGGTCTGAGTGTCCTGAAGGAGTCAAGCTCCAACCTGCTGACAGCTCATCAGGTGAGTCTGCAGGTGAGACTGATATATGGTTAGCAGACCGGAGATCAACTCCTGGACTGGTTTGGTTCTGACTGGTCTGTGTGATGGACCTTGTTGTTGTACGTAGATACTTGAAGTTTAAACTAAATCAGAGTATTTTTGTACTTGCCTGTCAGCAGATTGAAACGTCTCTGATGACTCTGTGATCTATTTTTCTTCTTTCAGTCTGATTGTAACTCAAACTGTGGAATAAAAACATGTCTCATGTTCAACTCTCAAACCTGTCAGTGTCACACCAGACTCCATTCAAGAATCAGATGATTCTGCAGCTTATGGTCAACCAGCACTGGAACTGCTGTGTGTGTGTGTGTGTGTGTGTGTGTGTGTGTGTGTGTGTGTGTGTGTGTGTGTGTGTGTGTGTGTGTGTGTGTGTGTGTGTGTGTGTGTTCAAACTTCTCTTCATCAGCACAAACAACAACAGGCTCAGACTTAAGATCAGCCTGATGTGATGAAGACATTCACAAACTCTCTTCACTTATTATTCCTATATTCATTTCATGAATTCACAGATTTTTGTTGTAGGATTTTATATTTACTGAATATTTTAGTGATTTAACAAAAACCACAGAAGAAGAACAGCCGACCTGAGAGGAGAGGAGCTGCTGCATGTTAATAGCAGCTCAGTTAGCAGAGCGCTCGTCCCGCGTACAGAGGCCTCGTCCTCGCTGCAGCGCCCAGGCTTCAAGCCGGACCTGCGGCCCTTCGCTGCGTCTGTCATCCCGTTTTCTGTCATATCTCAATCTGTCCAACGAATAAAGCCGTGAAATGGCCATAAAGATTCTGTCAGTCAAAACAATGGTTTGATAAACGTCATCCAGACTCGACTTCAAACAATCAGCTAAATTCTGTTCGTACTTTATTAAACTCTCCTCTGACATCACTTCCTGTCCAGCTCCTCTCCAGTGATGTAAACATACGGGACCTCACACTGATCAGCCATGTTTCCTACAACCTACAGCTCAGGAGGAGCTTCAATTAATCAATAAACCAACCAATCAATTGGAGCTGTGATATTAATAATGCCTCATATTGATCTGGAGCAATCAGATATTTATTGAGTTAAAGTTTGACAGGAAGTTCAGACACATTATAAAGTTTCTCTTCATCCACAGACAGAAAATATTTACAGGTATTGATCATCTGTTATCAATCAGGCATCAGAACAGCTGATCACTAACAGACAAGTGAGACATAACAGAGATAGGTGTGTAAAAACGAGGCTTCACTCTGATTAAAACACGGATTTAAACAGGATGATCCCATGAAAAGGTGGAAGTAGAGTGAAGAGTCTTCACTGTACGGTAAAACTGAAAAATGCTGTGAGACATAAAAACAGAGATAGAAATGTAAAGAAGATGATTCACTCTGTTTAAAGTATTTGCTGTCTTTCTGCTCTGTTATTTCAATGTAGTAATGCAATAACATGACAATAACATGACAATAACATGACAATGACATTCATGACGATAAAGTTTATATTATTGATTAACACGTTTATCAACTAATCGGTATGAAGAAAGACGACTTGTTGCTGTAGTGACATTAAAGCACAGAGATCGGAGTATACGATGCTTCACTCTGTGCTATGTAGAGTTGTATCAGAATAGATAAAATAGTGAACTACAGAAACAGTGACAGGAGTGTAGAGAGTAGAGAGTAGAGAGTATAGTTAGAGCATCACTCAGCTCATTTCTTGAAAAACTTTTTGTTTAGGAGGAATATGAGCAGGTTGACGTTGACCTTCGCCTTGTCGAACATCTTCATCACCGCCACACCCTCGTACTGCAGCTGCAGCAGGTCCTATTAACACACACACACACACACACACACACACACACACACACACACACACACACAATGTATTTTTGGGCCTCAGTATTTGGTTTGGCTCAGTATGTAGCCTGGTTTTTACCTGGTATTTGAGCAGGAACTCTTCCATCTCGACTCCGAGAAATCGAGCTTTGACGTTGAAACTTCCTCTCTCGGGTCCAGGGATGATGTCAAAGACGACATTCTTGAACCTGGAACAGATCGGTTCAGTTGACTTTCTGTTTAAATTAAAACTATGATCAATCATGTAATGACTCATCAAATAAAACATTTAAGTGACGTTCTCGTATTTTCATTTGGTGTTGAGGTGCTGTTACATTGTGATGTCACCATGTTACATTAGAACATCAGGAGCGTGTTGTGTTGTTACATTGTGATGTCACCATGTTACATTAGAACATCAGGAGCGTGTTGTGTTGTTACATTGTGATGTCACCATGTTACATTAGAACATCAGGAGCGTGTTGTTACATTGTGATGTCATCATGTTAGGAGTGTGTTCTCACTGGGTAGCCGGCAGGTCTTGGATCTCTAACAGAACTCCCTTCTCCTGCAGCCGGGCGGCGCTGTAGCTCAGAGCAGGAAGCTTCTTCTTCCCTTTGCTCTCGGCTGCCTTCTTATTGGTCGATTTACTGCAACACAAATGGCAGAAACGTTCACACCGACCTGAATTAAGTCGGGGTTTCAATCTTCTGCCAGTGAGTCTGGCTCGTCCAATCAGACACGTTTCTGCTGGATGTTCTGTCTCATAGACTGAATCTCTGTGACGTCATGCTAGAAAACTGAGATATGTGACATCATCAGACCTGTTTATTTCTGTTGACATTTTCAGCTGTAACATTTAAAGATGACGGTCCAACCTGTGTGAAGCGTGAGCCGGGATTACTCTGAAGGTTTGATCTCGAGACGACGGACACGTCTCAGGCTGACTGACAGTCTGTGATCCGACCCGACCTACGTTAGTGTACTTATTACTGGGGCTGTCACGATTCTCAAAATCCTCGATTTGATTACATTTTCGATTCGAAGGTCAGGTTCAATTCGATTTTTCCATGTATTTTTTTTAAAGCACAGGTTGCTCTGCCATTTTAGACGAGACTTTATGCAATATAATATCTGACCTTTGTTCGCAATGAACCACACTACATTGTCAAATTTAAAACATTTATTAACAACATAATGTAACAATAACTTATATCTTCAGTCAATTGGAAACTTAAACAAAATAACGTCTCTTTTGTAGCTGCAGTCTTCTTCACAGAAGACGACACGAAGTTCACAACAAAACAAAAAAAATAAATCAGCCACGTCCAAAGTCTTCTCTGAACAATTTAGTGTCTTAACAAACTATTTCAGAACAGTTTTACATTTACCGCACAGATCATTGTTGCAAGAGTGACGTAGCTCCTTTCAGGAACAGGGCGGTGCGTCAGGTGCATCAGGTGTGAGTGGGCGAGCGAGAGTGAGGGAGCGTGTAGTGCGGACAGTGAACGAATGAGAGAGGAGAAGAGGAGTCGCAGCAGTAGCGACAGCAATAAAGTGTCCAATACAGGCTGCAGTTTGGCTGTGAATAAAGGCGACGGCTCCTCCAGATACAGCAAAGCTCCCTGGTCTTATTTCCCGACCAGCTTAACACGTGAAAGGAGGTTCACCCCAAAGGGAAACAGAAACTTCAGCCCTGGAGGAAATCATCTCCCCTGTGCTTCCCGACCACGGTCCGGGAGCCGAACAGGATGTAACACCATGCTATCGTTTGACTGGCTGTAGCTAATAGCTGCTGGCTTAGCTAGTAGCTGAGTTAGAGGAGGTTGACTCGCAGCACGTGTGTGTTTTTTTCCGTCTGACAAGCCGACTGGACGTGACGTGGAGGCGAGGCAGCATCGACAATTCCATTTTTTAATTTGAAGTTTGAGATTGTGACTTAATTTCGGTCGATTTCGATTTAAAATCGAAATCGTGACGCCCTTACTTGTTACAGAACACCTCAGCTGAGCCGCCTGTGCTTGGTCACATGGGTGCACAGTGTGTGTGTGTACCTGGTCAGGTTGTCCAGACAGGAAGTGATGTAATGTCTGTAGTAGTCCACCTGTTCACTGTGGAAGCTGCTCTTTGCCTGCAGGCTGCTGAGAGTCTGACGCAACTTCTGAAGCTCCGCCCCCCGGCGCTGACGGTGCAGACGCTGCTGGCGGATGTCCTGGAGGAAGTTTAGACCGTTTGATAATTCATTGATAATTAATTTATAATTCAGTCCAGTCAGTCTGCGGTGAGCGAGTCCACCGCTGCACTTTAATTAAAGACTTTAATATATTTCATCTAGTAAAAACTGGAACAATGCCCACAAATGTGACATCACTTCTTGTTTCAGGTGTGTCTGTGTGCGATTGGTCACCTTGGCGATCATCTGCAGGATCTGGTTTTCAGCCTGAGGTGGTCTCAGGACTCCCAGTCCCTCCAGACGACGAAGACTCCTCAGGATCTTCCTCTTCTTCTCCTCTAAGCTCAGGTTGCCGTTGGCGACCAGAGACTGGTTCCTCTTCATCTTCTCAGGTGTACGAGCATCCTGCCGCGCACGCCGCTGTACCAGCCAATCATGACACACTTCCTGTAGACAAAGAGATGATGGAAGTTTACCTGAGGTTCACTGTACCTGTGTGTGTGTGTGTGTGTGTGTGTGTGTGTGCGTGTGTGTGTGTGTGTACCTGGTCATGTGACGCAGGCGCTCTCAGGATGTCACTCAGAGAGTCACCTGACTGAGTCCTGATAATATCGATGATCAGCTGCTTCGTGCTAAAACACAATAAAATCTGTTATCTGACCCGTTCCACCCGAGCAGCACAGAACAGCACATCCAGCTCTGCACTAAACATTCCTGAACAGGAGCAGCTAACACACTGGCAGGCAAAGCTACCTGAGCATGTGCAGATAACAGGCAAAGCTACCTGAGCAGCAGTCCTCTGGTGTCTGGTTTGTCGTCAGACTCATCGAAGATGTCAAACTTGTTGGTGAGAGTCAGAGACACCTCCATCTTACTGGACTCTAATCCTGGATCTGCTGAAGAAGACTCTCCTGAAGGGTAGAAAGCACAGGCGTTACATCACGGTTCACTTCATGTAGTCTGCAGAAGGTTTGATGTAGTTGTAGCAGCTGTAGTACCGATGAGCTCCTGCAGGGTGGACACTGAGCCAAGGTCCTGCAGCAGCAGCCTCAGAGGATCAGACGGGTCCGGACACAAAACCTCCTGATGCTCCAACAACAACTACACACACACACACACACACACACACATTATTTTATATATATATCTATTTCTTATCCAGGACCTGGTCCAGATCTTGGTCCTGGTCCTGACTCTCTGTACAGACCTTGTGCGTGTTGAGCAGCTCGCTGACGGAGATGTATACGACAGGTTTGTTGACGATGAGCAGCTCAGAGTACTCATCCATGTTGAATCTGTCCTCTGGTTCAGGAACGTCACAAACACAAATCAGGAACTTCCTGTTGGATACAAACAACCAGAACCTCATTATTCCAGTCCAGAGCAGCATGGTTTGGTCAAATACAGTCCAGGACGTTTCACACAAATGTTTCTCCGTGTTCACCTTAAACACAAACTCAAATATAAGTCGTACTCTAACACAACACGTGACTCTGAGGGGGTTTGATGTTTGGACCGGGTCGTGGTTACAAGGTTAGTAATGATCTCAGAGCTCAAAGGTCACATGAGGCCTCTGACCTGAACTTTTTGTGGGTCTGACTGATGTACTGGTTCAGAGCTCTGACGTGGTATCCATCTCCATGGAAGTGTTTGTTGGCGGCGGCGTGCTGCAGCATGCGGGCGATGGAGCCCAGGATGTGACGCTGCTCCGGCTGGAGGGTGGAGCCGGCGGACCGCTCCACCACGTCAAAACCATCTGGAGCCACGACGGCAGGGTTCATGTAGCGATAGTAGACCAGGTTACCGACAATCTGAGGGCAGTCACACAGACAGGAAGTGACATCACAGCTCTAATGTAGTTTAAAACATGCGTGTTTTTCCTTCACAGCTTCAGTTCAGTGTTGATTCAGCCTGGTGTCCCTCATCTGAACCGGGTTTGTTGTCTGGAGGACAAACTATGATCCTAAATGAGCTCAAACATTTGAGATACATTCACTGATCAGATAATATCAGATGACATCATCCTGACTGACCAATCAGCAGCCGACTGGTCGAGACTCTTTTACCTTGTAGAGCTCATCATCACTGGCTTCAGGAAACTTTGTCTTCAGAGCGTCTCTGAGAACCTTCGCTGTGTAACGTAATCCATACCTACAACACACACACACACACACACACACACACACACACACATACACATACACATACACATACACATACACATACACATCACACACACACACACACACACACACACACACACACACGTGAACAGGTGGAGACGTACGGCAGTTTGTGGAGGTTGGAGGTGTTTAGGTGGAGACATACGGTAGTTTGTGGAGGTTGGAGGTGATGGCTTTGAGCACGCGGTCCGTCAGGTTCTTCAGGTTGATGATCGCAATGTCGATGCGTCTCTGGACTTCGGGGTGACTCAGAGCGTCAGCAGGTGGGACCTCGTACGGCAGAGAGCTGCAGGCCACAAACAGGTGAGTCAGGTATGGAGAGCTGACAGGGTCAGAATTCACCTGGTCTCAGAGTCAGACAGTCATTCAGTGTTCCTGACATCACTCATGCCTCCTTCAATTCGTTAGCTCCAGGCTGGATGTTACTGGTCAGGACCATGTGACCAGGTGTTAATGAAGTAAAGATGTGAGGATGTCAGGAACACGGACAGGTGAACTGTGGCCCTGTCAGAACAATAATCCTCCAGGTGAATCAGTTTGTGTCTGTTCACACCTCTTGTGTCCAGTTTGGGTCTCGGTCTGGTTGATCCAGGTCTTGTAGACCTCCACCGGGTCGGTCCTGATGCTCAGAGTCCGGTCCAGCAGTACGTCCTGCAGAGCCGGACCCAGAGACTCCCGCAGGGCGTTTTGACCGCGAGCGTGGCGGTAAAAGTTCACCAACATCTTGATGACGGTGGGGTTACCTGTGACGACGTCCTGAGGCTGCTCCACCTTCAGTCTGACATCATCACAGAAACATGTTGCCGATTAATTACACAAAACTGATTTATTATATTAAACTGAGTTTATTTAATTAAAACAGATTTAATGTTATCTATCTGTGTGTGTGTGTGTGTGTGTGTGTGTGTGTGTGTGTGTGTGTGTGTGTGTGTATTTATGTGTATAAACTGTATACATGCGGATATGTACAGTCATGTGAAAAAATTAAGACACCCTATGAAAGCCTGTGTTTTTTAACATATTTGGATATTTAATATCAATTTTAACCATACTAAGCTATTCAAGTAATATAACTAAACAATTTAACACATTCTGGAAAATGAAATTTAAAAAAATGCAATTTCTGTTGAGGAATAAATTAGGACATCATTTATTCCCACTTAAAATGGTTAAAATCACACAGGTGTATCCCGTCAGGTGCACGTGATTAGAACATCTTGACTCAGCATTTTGAAGCATTTTGCCCAATTCAAGCCTCAGACATTCCGTTTGGCTTTGGCGTGCTCCCGACTGTTGAAGTGAGAGTGAACGCCATGGTGCGATAGAAAGAGCTGTCTGAGGCCTTCAGAGAGAAGATTGCAGCAGCTTATAAGTCTGGTAAGGGATTTAAAATGATCTCAAAAGAATTTGACATCAGCCATTCCACTGCAGGGGTGATTGCAAAAAAAAATCCTGAGCCGGAACTTCTTCCTATGACGTCATTCCCCGGTATCTACAAGACGTATCACCTACAGTCAATCTCAGAGCTCATCTACGGGCAACGCTACCACAGCTGCTTTATGAAAGTGTTCGTGATTCGTGCTGTGACAGCGCTTTCCCCGCTAGTTCCACACAGTAGCCTCCTTGGGCACACCGTGCAGAAGCATGCACCTGGTTGTCGGAGCTTTTGGCACCGCCTCCCAAAGAGCTTTCCATCGCTACCCACCTCTTCTAGCCAAGCCCAGCGCCATTTGTTCTGAATGCCTCTGTCGACATCTTTAGTGTCTTCCCCTGGCTTCATGAATCTGCGGTCCACCCTGACACTACGGTGCGTCAACAGCACGAGGAGCGACTGCTCTCTGGATCTGTTTGGCCAAGGCCCGCCCTCACCGTATTTCTGATTGGCTAGTAGACCTGTCCTTAGTGTGATTGACTGAAAGTTGCGCCTCTGTTGAGACCCAGAGAACTGTATGTTAGATCTCTGGGCAAACCCGATTTCTTTTTTTATTCGCAGTCATGCCGGTACGCCGGAGATCCGGCACGGCACCGGACTGCAATCAGCCCTGCCACTGTCCGGAGAATAGTCTACAAGTGCAGGACATTCAAAACAACGGCCAACATGCCCAGGTCTGGCCGTCCAAGCAAGCTCACCCCAAGAGCAGACCGCAAGATGCCAAAAGTAGCCACCAGAAACCCTAAAATGTCATCCGGGGACCTCCAGCAGGCTCTTGCTTCTGTTGATGTGAAAGTGCACGTCTCTACTATCAGGAGGAAACTACACATGTTTAACTTTCATGGGAAGTGTGCAAGGAGGAAACCTTTGCATAAAGGCCAGACTGAAGTGTGCCACAGAGAACAAGACAAAGATCAGGACTTCTGGAATAATGTTCTTTGGACAGATGAGTCTAAAATTGAATTATATGGACACCAGAACAGAGGACATGTTTGGCAATTAACCAAATACAGCATTCCAGGAAAAGACCCTCACACCAGCTGTGAAGCATGGAGGTGGACGTGTCATGGTTTGGGGAAGCTTTGCTGCAGCAGGACTGGGCCAGCTCACCATCATAGAATCCACCATGAATTCTACCGTGTATCAGAGGGTGCTAGAAGAACATGTGAGACTGTCTGTACAAAAAAATAAAGGTGAAGCGGAACTGGACCCTGCAACATGACAATGACCCAAAACATATCAGTAAATCCACCAGGGACTGGCTGAAAACTAAGAGATGGAGAGTCCTGAAATGGCCAAGTCAAAGCCGAGATCTTAATCCCACTGAGATGCTGTGGGGTAGATCTAGTGTTAGGCATTCTGTGAGGAAGGTTAGCTGTAATACTTAATCTTGTGTTAACAGGCAGTTTGGCCCAAGTCAGCTGTGACCAAGAGGCTTGATTGCAGGGTGGAGATGAGCCTGCATGAGGTAAATCTAGCACATATGCGCTAGTCACTACAGCATCAGCTGCAGTGTCAGGACAGCCAAACAAAGACTTAGGGAGTCTCTCTGCGGGAGTCCATCGAGGAAGTCAAAGTAACTCACTGTCCACCACCGATTGTAGCCATGAATTCTACCCAATCCCAGTCAGGACATCAAACCGGAGAAGATTTCACCAGAGACACATTGCTCGAGGCCATAATCCAGCCAATCTCTGCTATCCAACTTTCTCCACCGGTACTGAACTTGATGCACTGGGGGGGCTTTGGAACTGCCAGTGTGCAGTCAAGAAGGCAGACACCATTTCAGCCTGCGCCTCCCTGCAGACTCTCCACTTCCTGGCCCTTACCGAGACCTGGATCACCCAGAAAACACTGCCACTCCAGCTGCCCTCTCAACTGCCTACTCATTCTCACACTCCGAAAGGCAAACAGGTCGAGGAGGAGGAACTGGCCTCCTCGTCTCCCCCATGTGGTCCGACCAGGTCTTTCCCCTGGACCACCTACCCAGATCTGCTTTTGAATTCCACGCCGTCTCTTTCACACCTTTCAAACTCAACATTGTGGTGATCTATCGCTCTCCTGGTGACTTCTTTGATGAGATGGAAGCCCTCCTGAGCTGCTTCCTGACGATGGCATACCGCTCGATGTCCTGGGTGACTTAAACATCCACCCGGAGAAGCTGCGCTCATCTGAATTCATCTGAATTCATCGATTTCTTCTCTACATTTGACCTCACGCTCTCCCCCTCCCCACTGACCCACCGGGCTGGGAACCAACTCGACCTTGTCTTCACAAGGTTCTGTAGAAACCTCGGCACTCTGTTACACCGCTCACTGTAGCCCCATTCACAATGGCGTTTGGATGCGGCTTCAGTGCGCCAATTCTCCGCATCCGTCCCAGTGTGAATCTCTTGGATGCGATGAGGGGTGAAATTTCGATCCGGTGCTGATCCGCCTCTGGAGGTAGTATCAGGGCCTTGACCTTGACCGATTCCCTCCCCCCGTCTCCAAAACATCGCTCATGACATCCTGCCAGTCCTCACCACTCTGATCAACTCCTCCCTCACTTCAGGCCTTTTTCCAGCTACTTTCAAGACAGCCACAGTAAAGCCCCTCCTAAAAAAAACCACCCTTGACTCAGCTGACATCTGAAACTACAGACCTGTATCTCTTCTGTCATTCCTCTCTAAAACCCTGGAACACATATTCTACAACCAACTGTCCTCCTGTCTTTCACAAAACGACCTCCTTGACCCAAATCAGTCAGGCTTCAGGACTGCTGACTCCACTGAGACGGTCCTCCTCACAGTGACCGAGTCACTCGGTGCCTCCAGAGCTTCGTCCCACTCGTCAGTCCTCATTCTCCTCGACTCATCTTCTGCGTTAGACACAGTGAACCACCAGATCCTCCTCTCCACTCTGGCTGAACTTGGCATCACTGACTCTGCTCTAACCTGGTTCACATCATACCTGACAAATCGCACCTGTCAGGTCACCTGGAGCGGCTCCGTGTCCAAACCCTGCTTTCTGGAAACTGGTGTCCCTCCAGGCTCAGTATCAGGACCGGTTCTGTTTTCACTTTACACTAGATCACGAGGCTCTGCAGTCACATCACCTGGATTCTCTGACCACTGTTACGCTGACGACACCCAACTGTTCCTCTCTTTCCATCCTCCTCCTCCAACACCCATGATGCACTGCACATCTCTGAATGTCTGGCAGACATCTCCACTTGGACAGCTGAGCATCACCTCAAACTCAACCTCAGTAAAACTGACCTCCTCTTCATCCCGGGGACAGACGGCCCTCGCATGGACCTGTCAGTCACTGTCGAGGATGTCACAGTATCTCCTTCATCGACGGCGAGGAACCTGGGCGTAATCCTTGATGACGGACTGTCCTGCTCCCCCAACATAACTGCTGTGGCCCGATCCTGCAGATCTGTCCTCTACAACATCTGCAGGATCCGGTCTTTCCTCACAAAGGATGCGACGCAACTCCTGGTCCAAGCGCTGGTCATCTCCCACCTGGACTACTGTAAGTCCCTCTTGGCTGGACTCTCAGCCTCTGTGACTAAACCGTTGCAGCGTATCCAGAACGCTGCAGCGCCTCGTTTACAATCTACCCAAACTCTCCCATGTGACCCCCCTCCTCCGTGACCTCCACTGGCTTCCTGTTGCGACCCGCATCCGTTTCAAGATGATGGTGCTGGTCTTCCAGGTCGTCAACAGAACTGCATCGGTCTACTTGCAAACACTGGTCATATCACTAGCCAGCGAGGGTTTCTTCTGTATTTCTTTTTACTATATCGACGGTGATGTCGTGGTTTCTCTCTTGTGACAAATTTACTGATTGTAAGTCGCTTTGGACAAAGGCGTCTGCTAAATGCACTAAATGTAAATGTAAATGTGGGGTAACTTGAAACGGGCTGTACATGCAAGAAACCCCTGAAACATCTCACGGGTTAGAGTTCTGCGTTGAGGAGTGGACCAAACTTTCCTCAGACTGATGTCAGGCTGGTAGACGGCTACAAGAAGCGTCTCACCGAAGTGACTAGCTAACACTCGCTGTTAGAAAAGTAGAGTGTCCTAACTTTTTCCACAGTTACAATACACATTTTTGCTGATATCTTTTGTTTAATGAGTAAAACAAGGTTAATCTTTGTTGCTTACCTGAAATTAAATCACTTTCTTAGAGATAAATAAACACAAGATTAGACATCGATATGTGAACAGTCTTAATAAAGAACTGCATATTCAATGGGGTGTCCTAATTTTTTCACATGACTGTATATATACGGTAAACATGTGTGGATATGTATATATACACTCTGTAAGTGTGTATGTATGTGTATATACTGTAAACGTGTGTATATGTATGTATATATAAATACTGTATACGTATATATGTATGTATATATACTCTATACGTGTGTGTATATACTGTATATATTTGTGTTTGTGTATTGTATAAGTGTGTATATGTATGTACTGTATGTGTGAGTGTGTGTGTAAATGTGTGTTAGTGACCTGATCTCGTATCGCAGCGCCTCAGTGAACAGCTGCAGCAGCAGAAAGGCCTCCCGACGGTCGGAGCCGTAGTTAAACAGACTGAACACCAACATCTCCATGAAGGAGGTGGAGCGACTCTGAGGCATCAGGAAGATCAGCTGAGCCAGGTACAGAGGCTGAGTCTGACACACACACACACACACACACACACACACACACACACACACACACACACACACACACACACACACACACACACACACACACACACACACACACACACACACACACACACACACACACACAGGTGGAGGTGAGTTTGTGTGGTTTACATGCTACTGGACACAATAACTGGAGTAATAAGACCAATGATATCGACAGTGTAGCTGACATCACTGATGACATCACTGATGACATCATAAACACACACCTACGAATCACAAACACTGTATTACACAGGTGTGACTGCTGTGTTCAGCAGATGAGACAGGAATGAAGAGGTGAGTAACAATGTCAGAAGGTGCTCCGTCACCTGTGTGAACACCTGCACACTGTTGGTCTCACCTGCAGCAGGTAGAACAGGTGCTGGTAGGCCTCCAGTCTGTCTCTCCGCTCTCTGCTCAGAGCCTTCAGTCCTTTACTCCTCCCGACGTCCATCATGTCCGACAGCTGCTCCTTGTTCTTCTTCGTTAGCTTCTTACAGTGACAAACCACTTCCTGTTCACACAGACAGGCTCGTTGAACACCAGCGAGGAAAGACAGGTTCAGGAAAGGTTCCTGTCATCCGTCCTCTTACCTGCAGCGTGGCTCTGTTGCGGACCAGCAGGCCGATCTTCAGGTCCATCAGGTTGAGGTCCACCTCCAGCTGCCGGTTGAAGCGGATCGTCCTTGCCACCTCCTCCCTCAGACGCAGAAGCTCCGCCTCCTCTCTGATGTCACCGTCGCCCAGGTCGAGCAGGTGAACGAACTTCCTGACCACAGACAGGGGGGGCGTGGCCGAGTGCACTGCGACAGGTGAGGGGAGGGGCTTACTAATGACTCAAGTTATTAAATGAGCAATAACATTTGATGATGTCACACACCTCAACAGACCAATCAGAGGTGAGGTCAGCTTACCCAGCATCCTGTACTCATCTCGCGCCCTGTTGGCTCTGAAGAAGGCCTGGATCTTTACCACACTGCCCACCTGTGGACACAGATGATACTGTTTTCTGATTGGCTGGCAGGTGTCTGTTGAAGATGTTCATGAGGGTTCATGAGGGTTAGCAGGTCTCCACCACTAAGAGTCTTACTGCACAATTACTATCCAGGTTTTCTATAAACTGATCAGAGTACAAGTTGTAAAGTCAGAGTTAGAACAGTGTGGAGCTAAAGTGGCCTGTAGAGACGGACTAGTGAGGAGACGAGTCTCCGTGTTCGCTGTGAGGACGTTTAATGTCCCCGACAACCTCTGGAGTCTCATTCAGACACTTGTTAGCAACCGCTAACTGTTTTTAACTCATGAAGAGCTTCATGATTAAACTGTGGGACATTAATGATGAGTTTATATGTTCAGCCTGAGACGAGGGAACAGGAAGTGCTAACATGCTAACATGCTAACTGATCTCTGGGTTTAGGACGACAGACGACATCAATGTATACACTGGAGTGTATTCTGTAACAAAGGCCAGGAACCAATAAATTATATTAATCTTCAGTTCTGATGTGAAAGAAAGATTCCAATTAGAACATCTGCAGTCCGGACAGAACACAGAACCTCAGATCTGTAGAAGAATAATCTATAATCAATAACCTGGTCAGGAACATTAGGAAAACTCACATGACGTCTGAAGAAACTCAGTCGTGCTCGATATTTTCTCCTCACCAACCACATCTTCACAAACGACTGAATCTGTTGACACACACACACACACACACACACACACACACACACACACACACACTGATGAGTTTAACTCATAAAAACAGAACGTTGTTTGATTTGTGTGACGGTTTCAGGCGGTCAGCTCTGACCTTGACGACAGCTCTCCAGTTCATGTAGAGAAACTGCAGCCGACGCCTGAACGCCCCCTGCTGGACGAATCTCCTCCAGTGAGCCTGATCACAGGGAGACAGACAGGTGAGTGTTCAGTACATAGACAGGTAGCGTGCAGTTTTAATAAACAACACGCTGAACTTCAACTGAGCTTTATAAACTTCAGTGACTGTGACTAAACTCTTGATGATGATGTCAGATATTTATTTCTGCCTCAGTTGGACTCTGGTTTCACATCTTGCTGTTGGTGTTGAGCAGAACCTGATCCTCACATTAGAACCTGAACCTCCATCACATTCATCAAACTCTCAGGACTTGCTGTAAATCTCGTGTTCTCACCTGGATGACAATGACAGCAGGTGTGTGACTCATCAGGTAACCTCGTCGGGCCTCCAGCTTCTGTCTGATCAGGAACCCTCGACTGACAGCCTGCAGACCGATGACGAGGGCGTCACTGCTCTGCCAGAGGACGCTGCGACTGTACGAGCCCGAAACACTACTGACCACTTCCTGCAGTGACATGGTACACATGACATTACTGCTGCTGACCAATCACAGGCAAGGAGACAAATCTGCCCTTGAAACTGAACAGTTTCTGACAGTCCTGAGACCCCTGAGCCCAGGTGAGTCTCACCTGTATGTGGTGTCGGTCCAGGAACACACTGTTCTGTATGAAGCCGTTCGGTTTGTCCCAGCTGCCCTCCAGTCTATTCAGGTGGAAGAAGTAGAACAAGCCGTCATCGAGGCGGACTCGAACCCACGGACTCCTGTTGTCTCCTACACACACACACACACACACACACACACACACACACACACACACACACACACACACACACACACACACACACACACACACACACACACACACACACACACACACACACACACACACACACACACACACTGCATTTCATTTACAAAAAATGTGTTGGGAACCCTCAGACTGACGAAAGATGAAGCTGCTATGTTGTGATGCTACAGGCACGATGGTCCTACTACTGAATGTTTGTCCTCATCGCTGGACTAAAAGTTACAGTAAAGAACCAGGATGAGCAGATTGCTGTGTTTTAAACTGCATAAAGCCCGACTGAGTGAACACACACGACACGTTTCACTCTGTGGCTTCAGGCTGATCACCAGCTCATGTGACTGGCCACAGAACTGTGATGTCAGGCTGCCTTTCTCCAACTTTTCTGCTTTATTGCAGAACCAGCTGTGGCAAAAACAAACTACCCTCGTGGAAATCCTGCAGTTTCACTGCGACAATGGATCAATATCAGTACCCGTCTGTATCCTGGCTGTGATGGGTCAGTACCCGTCTGTATCCTGTCTGTGATGGGTCAGTACCAGTCTGTGATGGGTCAGTACCCGTCTGTGATGGGTCAGTACCTGTCTGTGATGGGTCAGTACCCGTCTGTGATGGGTCAGTACCAGTCTGTGATGGGTCAGTACCTGTCTGTATCCGGTCTGTGATCAGATTGTAGAGTTCTCTCTGATAATCGGCAGCACAGACAGATTTGAGTCCCTGCAGCTGAACTTCAGGTAAACTCAGAACACGAAGAGTCTGATTCACTCGGTTCTCCTTCACGGCCTGATTCACTGCTGCAACTGACAGACACACTGACCCCACACACGCACACACACACACACACACACACACACACACACACACACACACACACACACACACGATTATAAACTGTTTGACACATTACATACAGAAAACTTAAATACATTATTTCAAATATTTATTTTCAAATTTGTGTGTTTGTCAATTACAACAATAAGTTTTAGATCCTTTAACTTTAAATCTGTTTCTGATCACAGATTTATCTCTTTGATCGGAATAAATCAGGAAATTGTTCCAGTTACACAAAACACTTGACTCACACTTCAGAGCTCTCTGACTCTCCTGATTGGCTCTCCTCACCGCTTCCTGGATATCAGCCAACCACAGCTCAGCTCCCGGGTCTCTGCTCACCTGATTGGACAGAAGGCAGACATGTGACTTCAAGATGGAGATGAAGATAATGACATCAGAACTCTGCTCCTGTTTCAGGTGTGAGCTCTGTTTGGGGTGACCGTGTGGATTCACCTGAGATTTGTGCCGCCTGGCTTTGGTCAGCAGGCTCAGGTATCTGCAGGTGTTGGCAGGTAACACCTCCTCCACGCGACAGGAAGGCAGCAGCAAAGCAGACAGCAGCTGATGAGAGTCTCCTCTGATCACGGCCTCGTTAATCCGACCAATAGCCAGCAGCTCTGAAGGTCAGAGGATTTTATGATCAGTGAATTTATTGATTATCTGATCAGTTGATTGATTCATGATTTGTTGTATAAATTGTCTGATGCAGAATGACGATGTCACCAGGTGAGTTGATTACAGTCACTGTGCTGTGATGTAAAGACAGAAGGGCAGCACATCAAACGTTCATCATCTATCATCAATATGTGACAGTTAGTCATCTGCACAGTAATCAATTGATCAATGCAGCTCTGAACACGAGACAAAACAATGGCTCACTCTCAGTTAAAGGAGCAGTCCAACATTTACGCTACCAACATGCGGAGGCCCTCAGGGAGGCATCCTGGGAAACTGTTAGCCTAGCTTAGCACAAAGACTGGGAGCAGGGGGAAACTGTTAGCCTAGCTTAGCACAAAGACCGGGAGCAGGGGGAAACTGTTAGCCTAGCTTAGCACAAAGACCGGGAGCAGGGGGAAACTGTTAGCCTAGCTTAGCACAAAGACCGGGAGCAGGGGGCAAACTGTTAGCCTAGCTTAGCACAAAGACCGGACAGAGGGACTGTTAGCCTAGCTTAGCACAAAGACCGGGAGCAGGGGGAAACTGTTAGCCTAGCTTAGCACAAAGACCGGGAGCAGGGGGAAACTGTTAGCCTAGCTTAGCACAAAGACCGGGAGCAGGGGAAACTGTTAGCCTAGCTTAGCACAAAGACCGGGAGCAGGGGGAAACTGTTAGCCTAGCTTAGCACAAAGACCGGGAGCAGGGGGAAACTGTTAGCCTAGCTTAGCACAAAGACTGGGAGCAGGGGGAAACTGTTAGCCTAGCTTAGCACAAAGACCGGGAGCAGGGGAAACTGTTAGCCTAGCTTAGCACAAAGACCGGGAGCAGGGGGAAACTGTTAGCCTAGCTTAGCACAAAGACTGGGAGCAGGGGGAAACTGTTAGCCTAGCTTAGCACAAAGAGTGGAAACAGTTGAACTGTCCATACGTTGGTGTTCGTCCTGTGCTGAGTTGTTGACGGAGTTGATTCCTTCCTGCAGCTGATTCCAGGTCAGGAGATCTTCGCCCGCCTGCTGCTTCAGACCAACCAGACACCTGAGATACCTGACAACATGATGACATCATCACTTTGTTTCAGTAAGTTGTTTATTTGTGACACAGAATAAACAAACACGGTTTAAAATACATAAACAAACCAAACAAACAAAGACAACAGACCAGATAGACAGGTGAGCAGACAGACAGGTGTACAAGTCGTACCTGTCCATCAGCATGTCATCCACATCAGACAGCCCTGCAGATGGACTGACCAATAAGGAGCTGAATTCCTGCAGATGTCCCACCTCTAACGACTGATTGATGAGAGCGACAGCTGACAGCATCTCCACGGCAACAAACAGCTCCTCCAGCTGCAGCTCCCCCTGGTGGAGACAGACAGGAAACATTCATGTCACGTGACGAGAACAGTGAGGTCACGTGTTGCTCTGTAACCTGAGCCCCATTCACACGCCGCTTGACTGCAGGGATCCTGCGCCAATTCTCCGCCTCCTCCGTGTGAAAGTCTCAGGGGCGACGAGGGGTGAAATTTGGCGCTGATCCGCCTCCGGAGGTAGAATCAGAGGCGCATGGATAAGCTGGCGGCACAAAGCGAGGGCGTGTCGGTCTGACGCTCTGATAACTACACAGGTCCTTCACTCAGCTAAATAAAGGGAATGTCCCACAAAGCCCACTGGTTCGTCTTCGTGCCGGTGCTGCCTGGCTCTGTGTGAACAAACAGCGGCGGAGAATTGGCGAACCGGCCTGCAGCAATAATGCGGCGTCTCCGTGTGAAAGGGGCTCCTGAGCGCCGTCTGTCAGGTGTGTGCAAGTGTACCTGAGCAGCCTGTCTCTGCAGCAGCTGCAGCTCTCGGTGATAAAGAGTCGCAGCAAACGGAAACACCTGCGGCAGCTGGAGGTCAGAGGTCATCAGACAGCTGACGGTGTGTCGAGGGTCACTGAGACGCAGCGACACATTCACACTCTGCACCGCCACGTGCACTGAACACACAGAGAGTTACTGATTAAAGATTCAGTCATTGATTTGTTCTGTTGAGTTTCAGCTCTCTTACATTAACTGATGAACCTTTTGTATGATTATGATTAATCTGCTGATTATTGTTTTGATTCATTAATGACATGATTATTCCACATCAGGACAGAGTGAAACTGTCTCAGAGTCTCTGTTGACGTCTTCACGTCTCCTTTTGTCCAAAATTCAAACAGATTTAGTTTATAATAAAACAAACCAAACACCGGCACACAGACTGGATGGTACCGGCGTCAAACCTGTGGGACGTACTGGCTCTGTCTCTCTGAGCGTCCTGGTTGGCGACGGTCACAGCTTCCTGCAGCTCGTTGGGCTCCAGAGGATCAACACAGCCCTGATCCTGACGTCAGAGGTCAAAGGTCAGAGGTCACAGATGACTCATTAGTGTAAAATCAAACACACAATTCTTTTGTCTCGTCAGGTAAAAGAGATTTTATAAAAACATCTACATGATGACGCATAAATAACAAAGTGTGTGTGTGTGTGTGTGTGTGTGTGTGTGTGTGTGTGTGTGTGTGTGTGTGTGTGTGTGTGTGTGTGTGTGTGTGTGTGTACCAGGGCCTTCTGCTGGCGGTCTGAGAGCAGCTGCTCCAGGTACCAGGGTCCGTGGTCAGTACGGAGGCCCCTGAGGGCCAAACATGGCCGCTGCAGAGCTGCAAGCAGAGAGAGTTCATCTGCAGAGTCCAGGGCTTCATCCACCTGCTCCACCGCTGACCGCACTGACACACACACACACACACACACACACACACACACACACACACACACTTGATCAGTATCATCACATTTCATTGATTTCTGAATAAAATATTTCTCGTTAATAACTCACAGTTGACGATGTGGACGTTGTCCTGGATTTCTCTCTGAGTCAGAAACTCTTCATAGATGTCTTTATCCTCTGGACCTCCACACTGACACACACACACACACACACTATAATCAATAATCAGGAGTGAATGATAACATGACGTTCTCATTCTATTTGTCTTGATGGTCCGTGTGTCTCTGACCAATCAGAGAGCAGCCTCACCCTGCGTGCCGCCTGCTGCTCCTTCCTCCTCTTGGCCTGCTGCAGCAGCTCCTGGTAGACGCCCATCAGCTCCTCCTGCAGGTCGCTGAGCAGGGCGTTAGGATTCCTCAGCGCCGCCGCCGTCACCTCCACCTGACCCCTGTCCACCGCCTCATTAATGGCGATCACCGCCGCGTGAACTGATGGGAAACAACGCAGCGGGTCACTGTGCTGCTCTCCGTCCTCGGAGCTCTCAGCCAATCAGCTCATCCGTCTTTACCTGCAGCCTCATCCACTGACAGCTCATTGGCCAGAATTCCTCCGATCTTGTTAAATGCCGGCATCTGAATCCCGAGTTTATCCAGCTCCTTCTTCATGTTATTGATCTCCTCCTCTACACACACACACACACACACACACACACACACACACACACAATTATTCCAAGATGGCCGCTGCCCCCCTGTAATCACAGCTGATTGATCAGCTGATGTTTCACTGATCAATAGAACAGCTGATCAGAACATTTTACAGTCAAACTACAGAACCAGTCATGGATCAATTATACACAAGTCCTGATAACATGAGCTGATATCAGCTGATTATTGATCAATCAATCCAATCCAACTTTATATGTTAAGCACTTTAAAACAACCAAAGTTGACCAAAGTGCTGTACAGACGAATAAATAAGACATCAGAAATCATGAATAAAAAACCTAACAGCTCACGAGGCGCAAAGTTACATATAAAATACAACAGTAAATTAAAAGACATAAAACATGAGTAAAAATAATAGCCACGCAATAGAAAGCAATCAAAATAAGAAATTAAATCAAGTAACATAAAGTCGACATCTTACTAGGTGTCAAAGGCCACGGAGCAGAGATGGGTTTTAAGTAGGGATTTAAAAACCGACAGAGAAGAGGCCTGTTTAACGTGCAGAGGCAGATCAGGAGGCTCGTCCACTCTGAGCTTCACTCAGGAGCATCGTCCCACCTGAGAGAGCGGCAGGTGTAGAAGGTGTAGAAGCTCAGAGAGGCCGGCGGGGCAACACCATTCAGGGGTTTAAAAGCAAATCAAAGAATTTTAAACTGGATCCTAAACTGAACAGGCAGCCAGTGGAGTGAGGCTGAAATGGGGGAGATGTTTACATGACGTGCAGCTGCATTCTGCACCATCTGGAGACAGACGACTATTAATGAATAACAGAAGGTCCTACAGTGGGGAAAACCTCCTTAAATCGTCGAGGAGGGACAGCATCATTTGGAGAACCTGAGGGCTTCAAATGACCAACAATCTCCTGTACAAAGGAAAGAGTCAGGCTCAGATGCTCAGAGGCAGCAGGGCAGGGACTCAGACTGAGCGGTCGCAGACTGAAGGTGGGATTAGAGCGTGAAGTGAAGGTTTTCACACACAGGTGACGCCTCCACACAGAGACTGTGGGCAGGAAGAAGTGAGTCGATAGTGTTGAACAGAACACGAGGCGTGTGACAGTTCGACAGGATGATATCTGAGAAATGTTTTCTTTTAGCATCCGTCACAGTTTCCTGACAATGACGCCAGCAGTCCCTTAACATTTGGAAAGACACCTGCAGTTTGTCCTTCTTCCACTTGCGCTCAGCTCTACGGCACTCGCGTCTGACAGCATGAGTCGTGTCATTTAGCCAGGGCTCAGACTTCGTTTTAGGCTGCCTGGATTTAATGGAGCCACAGTGTCTGGCAGGAGGAGTGAAACCCTGAGCTCAGCTCCTCTGTACTGCACACAGACTCAGGAATGATGGAGTTCTGATTGAAGGCAGCCGAGAACTGAACAGCGGTGGAAGGGTTAACAATGCGACAGCGTCGAGCAGCAGCGCGAGATTTAACTGTATTACAGGCGAGAGCAGCTTCAAATAATGCAGACATATGGTCAGAAAACACTGCGTCACATATCTCTCGGTTAAAAACAGGGAAGCCATAAGACAAGATCCAGTGTGTGTCTGTGTTCTTGTGTGGGTCAATCAATCGATCGATCAGGTCAACACTCACCTGTGAACTTGACTTTTCCATACAGGTCATAGATCTGAGGAGCCAGCCCACGTCTGTACAGGTACAGGCTACAGACAGACAGGCAGAGAGAGACAGACGGGTCGGAGAGAGAGAGACAGACAGAGAGAATGAACTCTTGACCGATGTCAGGACAGCAGAGTCACTCGCCTCCTTCAAAAGACTCGAGACTCACTTGTTCAGACTTCAGCTCGACCCTGCAGAGCACGACTATATAGCACGAACATGTAACTGAGAGAGAGACAGGTCAGAGAGAGAGAGACAGGTCAGAGAGAGAGAGACAGGTCAGAGAGAGAGAGACAGACAGACAGGTGAGCAGACAGACAGCTGAGCAGACAGACAGACAGGCAGGCAGACAGACAGGTGAGTGGACAGACAGACAGGCAGCTGAGCAGACAGACAGGTGAGCAGACAGACAGACAGCTGAGTGGACAGACAGGTGAGCAGACAGACAGCTGAGTGGACAGACAGGTGAGTGGACAGACAGACAGGCAGGCAGACAGGTGAACCCACCTGAGTGCGTGGATACAGTACACAGCTCTCGGCATGTTCTTCTTGTCGTACACGTCGGTCGTTTCTGGCTGGAAGATCTAAAAACAACGACAAGTGATTACTGATCACCTTATCAATATTGTGATGAGCTGATCAATCCTCCGATGGATCAATAACAGTGTGTCACTGACCGTGGGCAGTCCCAGTGAGGTCATGGCATTCCTCCAGTGGTTGATGTTGTCAGTATGACGGAACTGAAGACCCACCGCCTGATCAGATCAATACACAGGACTGATTATCAATATAACAAAGACAAACTGTGTCAGACATCACTAATATACTGCACTCCACCATACTGATGACATCATTGACTCTGATCGTTCACTGCTCCCCTCAGTGTGTGTGTGTGTGTGTGTGTGTGTGTGTGTGTGTGTGCGTGTGCGTGTGCGTGTGCGTGTGTGTGTGTGTGTGCGTGTGTGTGTGTGTGTGCGTTACTTGGTATCGGCGCTGCTCGGGGTCGTAGATCTTCTTCAGAGCGACTGCATTCGGAGCGAATCGATGACCCAGTTTTGCGAGAATGACTCCGTTCCTCAACGACTCCTCCAGCTCAGTGGGAGCAGGAAGCTCCTCCCCCAGACACGCCTCCATCCACCTGAGGAGAAACAACACAGGGTGATGATGTCATTTGTGGTCATTTGTGATGTCACACACCAACCACAGTAGCAGGAAACAGTGTGATGAAGAAGCGTTTATGGACCACTGCGAGCAGAGGAGGGCTGCTGCTGCTGTTTGTTGTTGTTGTTGTTGATGGTCATCAGCTGAGTGTGACATCACTGACCTCTTGGCCTCCTCCAGCCTGCACAGATACTGATAGGCCACGTTCTGGATCCTCTGCTCATCCATCTGCTCTGCTGTCAGACGCTCATCTGAACACACACACAGACACACACACACACAGAGACACACAGACACACACACACAGAGACACACAGACACACACACACAGAGACAGACAGACACACACACACACACACACAGAGACAGACAGACACACACACACACAGAGACACACAGACGGACAGAGAGACACACACACGCACACAGACAAACAAACAGAGAGACAGACAGACACACACAGAGACACACACACAGAGACACACACACGCACACACACAGAGGGACAGAGACACACACACACACACAGAGACACAGAGACACACACACAGAGACACACACAGAGGGACAGAGACACACACACGCACACACACAGAGGGACAGAGACACACACACACACACAGAGGGACACACACACACACACACACACACACACACACACACACACACACACACTCAGTGATGTTGTATTCAGATAATAACAACCTGATATTAATTTTAAACAATTAAACTTATTATCAGCCTTAAAAACTGTCAGAGTCTAAATTCAAAAGATCAAATCAGAAGAGAAACATCCACAACTCTGGTTTATGATCTGTGTCCTCCTTTAATGAGAGACAACATGAAGACGTATGTTGAGCTGTGAGGAAACAGCGTGAAGTCCAGCAGGGACAGACCATCAGCCGAACCAGCAGCCGAACCAGCAGCCGAACCATCAGCCGAACCATCAGCCGAACCAGCAGCCGAACCAGCAGCCGAACCAGCAGCCGAACACAGAAACACTTTCAGAAAGTAAAACGTGTAGAAACTCACAGCGTCCATCGCAGTCCGCCATGGTGCCTCTCCGTGTCTCTGTCCTCCGGCGGGTTGGTTCCCTTATCGTCTGTCCTCTCAGTGAATATAATTTGTCTTTCTAATCTCCACGGATTAAATTTCAGATTAAACTACAGACGGTGAGATCAGGTGAAACTATTCGGGTCCAAACCGTCGCTGCTCGGAGCAGTTTCCTGTCTGTAGTTTGAAAGCTCCCGCCGCCCTGTGATTGGCCAAATTACCAGCCTCTTCTTTCATTGGCTGGAGCGCTGCCGCAGTGGATTGTGGTCTGTGTATTTTCCAGTCGGTAAAATAAAGATAAAAGCAAACTTTGAGTTTTTTAAGATCCGCTCTCACATCAGAAGTCTAATTCATGTCATCACTTATTTTATTTATTATTTCTTGTTCATATTTTAGTTGTGTCCATGTTGCCATAGCAACCGGGTCCACTACAGTCAGCGGTTGATCATAGCATGTGATGCTAGCTGCTTCGTCAAACAAGTCACAAAATATATGGATGTTATATCGATCGAACAGTTATTGATTGCTAGTGAACGGCCCAGAGAGAAGGAGCTTCAGCTGGAAACTGTGAGTGTTGGTTCACTGTTCACGAGGCGAACAGCGAGCAAAGCTGCTGGTCCGAACAGAGGTAAGTGATGACAGGCGGCAGACTTTAACAACAACAACAACAACAACAACAACAACAACAATAATAATAATAATGATGATGATGATGATGATGATGATACAGCTGTCACGTGTGAAGGATTCACGAAGGAGAAACTTTTAGATTTGATGGTAAATATTTTAGTTTTATTGATATTGGATGAAGAAAGAAATAAGAGTTATAAGAGTTATTTTTAACATGATTTTGACCTCTGTTTTATCCTGACAGAGAGACAGACACTGAGAGACAGACACAGAGAGACAGACACTGAGAGACAGACAGAGAGACAGACACTGAGAGACACTGAGAGACAGACAGAGAGACAGGCACTGAGAGACAGACACAGAGAGAGAGACACAGAGAGACACTGAGAGACAGACACTGAGAGACAGACAGAGAGAGACACTGAGAGACAGACAGACAGAGAGACACTGAGAGACAGACACAGAGAGAGAGACACAGAGAGACACTGAGAGACAGACACTGAGAGAGACAGACAGAGAGAGACACTGAGAGACAGACACAGAGAGACAGACAGAGAGACAGGCACTGAGAGACAGACACTGAGAGAGAGACAGACACAGAGAGACAGACACTGAGAGAGAGACAGACACAGAGAGAGAGACAGACACAGAGAGAGACACTGAGACAGACACAGAGAGACAGACACTGAGAGACAGACACTGAGACAGACACTGAGACAGACACAGAGAGACAGACACTGAGACAGACACTGAGACAGACACTGAGAGAGAGACAGACACAGAGAGACAGACACTGAGAGACAGACACAGAGAGAGAGACAGACACAGAGAGACAGACACTGAGAGACAGACACTGAGAGACAGACAGAGAGACAGGCACTGAGAGACAGACACTGAGAGAGAGACAGACACAGAGAGACAGACACTGAGAGAGAGACAGACACAGAGAGAGAGACAGACACAGAGAGAGACACTGAGACAGACACAGAGAGACAGACACTGAGAGACAGACACTGAGACAGACACTGAGACAGACACAGAGAGAGAGACAGACACAGAGAGACAGACACTGAGACAGACACTGAGACAGACACTGAGAGAGAGACAGACACAGAGAGACAGACACAGAGAGACAGACACAGAGAGACAGACACAGAGAGAGAGACAGACACAGAGAGACAGACACTGAGAGACAGACACTGAGAGACAGACAGAGAGACAGGCACTGAGAGACAGACACTGAGAGAGAGACAGACACAGAGAGACAGACACTGAGAGAGAGACAGACACAGAGAGAGAGACAGACACAGAGAGAGACACTGAGACAGACACAGAGAGACAGACACTGAGACAGACACTGAGACAGACACAGAGAGACAGACACAGAGAGACAGACACAGAGAGAGAGACAGACACAGAGAGCGACACTGAGACAGACACAGAGAGACAGACACTGAGAGACAGACACTGAGAGAGAGACAGAGAGACAGACACTGAGAGACAGACACTGAGAGACAGACACTGAGAGAGACACTGACAGAGAGAGACAGACACTGAGACAGACACTGAGACAGACACAGAGAGACAGACACTGAGAGACAGACACGAGAGACATGACAGACAGACAGAGACAGACAGACAGAGAGACAGACACTGAGAGACAGACACTGAGAGACAGACACTGAGAGAGACACTGACAGAGAGAGACAGACACTGAGACAGACACTGAGACAGACACAGAGAGACAGACACTGAGAGACAGACACAGAGAGACAGACACTGAGACAGACAGAGAGACAGACACAGAGAGACAGACACAGAGAGACAGACACAGAGAGACAGACACTGAGAGACAGACACTGAGAGAGACAGGGACAGAGAGAGAAAGGATGAAATGAGGGTGAACCTTCACAGGTCCAAATGTTGTTCCACATGTTGGTCCACATGTTGGTCCACATGTTGGTCCACATGTTGGTCCACATGTTGGTCCACATGTTGGTCCACATGTTGGTCCACATGTTGGTCCACATGTTGGTCCACATGTTGGTCCAAATGTTGGTCCACATGTTGTTCCACATGTTGTTCCACATGTTGGTTCAAATGTTGTTCCACATGTTGGTCCACATGTTGGTCCACATGTTGTTCCACATGTTGGTCCACATGTTGGTCCACATGTTGGTCCAAAT
Organism: Lagodon rhomboides; assembly: GCA_039737535.1. Classification (NCBI taxonomy): domain Eukaryota; kingdom Metazoa; phylum Chordata; class Actinopteri; order Spariformes; family Sparidae; genus Lagodon; species Lagodon rhomboides. Next base: position 35,024,724 of record CM077788.1, on the reverse strand, counting down.
GTTGTTCCACATGTTGTTCCACATGTTGGTCCACATGTTGGTCCACATGTTGTTCCACATGTTGGTCCACATGTTGTTCCACATGTTGGTCCACATGTTGGTCCACATGTTGGTCCAAATGTTGTTCCACATGTTGTTCCACATGTTGGTCCACATGTTGGTCCACATGTTGGTCCACATGTTGGTCCACATGTTGGTCCAAATGTTGTTCCACATGTTGGTCCACATGTTGGTCCACATGTTGGTCCACATGTTGGTCCACATGTTGTTCCACATGTTGGTCCACATGTTGGTCCACATGTTGGTCCAAATGTTGTTCCACATGTTGGTCCACATGTTGTTTCATGATCAATCCCACTGATTACCTGGTCCACATGTTCTGACCTGTTCATGATAACAGTTGCATGTGTTCTGCTCTTGTTCTGGTGCAGGTGGAGGATTTATTCATCCTCCCTCGTCTCTTCAGTTTTCTGTTCATGTGCTGACTCCTCCAGCAGAGGGCGCTGTTAGCTTAGCTTTAGCTCTCTCCTCCTCAGGAATATGAACTTGCAAAGAAATCTACACTCGAGAGACTGTAGCAGCAGAGTTTTCATCACATCACATGACCTTCAGCTTCAGGTGAAGTAACTTTTTCTCCTCATTTAAGCTCATCAGATAAAAACTTAAAACATTTGTTGATCTGGTTTTTTTTTATGATTTTACATTTTAATGATGTAAAAACTAATTTTCAGCAAATTTAGAGTTTGAGGTCAAATGAAAATGAAAAAAACTGACTCCATGATTATTTACTGTTTGAAGTCATCACGTAGGATCTGAAAAAATGTATCATTATATGAATTATGTTCAAATGAATAATGATCAATAAGGACAATCAGATGATTAATTAATAATATAAACAAGTATTACTGGCTGATGATGGAGCTGAATGATGTTTTCTCTTCAGTCCAGGTGAGTTCTCCAGCAGCTCCTAGATGGCGTCTGAAGCGTCTCCTCCAGGTGATGACGAGGTGAAGGTGAGGAGGAGGAGGAGGAGGGAGGTTCAGGCTGTGGACATAGAGGAGTTAACGTCTAGCGGCCACAGAGCTCTGCAGGAGGGACGGATTGAGCACGCTCTGAGCTGCTTCACTGGCGCACTGAAAGCTGCACGACAGGTAAGGTCACCAGCAGGTGAGACTGATGAGGTCAAGTAGGGAAACCAGTCCTGCTGTCACCATCGGTGATCAGATTATGGTGATCGACAGTGAGTCGGTCAGTTCACAGCTACATTAACCTGCGTCCGAGTGAGCACCTGTGATGTCACTTCCTGCTCTACATGAAACAAACCCGTCCATCTCTGGGACAAACAGACTCCATGTTTCTACTCAAAGACAGAAAGAAGTTCATGGAGAACATCTGCTGAATTAACAAGAAGGTCCAAATAATGCAGAATGAGTCAGAGACAGAGTTTCACAGAGTTTATAAAGTGTCTCCAACTCAACAACTCACTAAACTGACACATTTGTTAAGGGAGTCTGGGGACTTTCTCCACGGGGACAAAGAAGGAGCCGATATTGTTCCTGTTCAGTGTCTTTGTATTTCACTTGTAGTAAAAGTAATTGAGTAATAGCAGCAGGAGTTGATTTCCCATGATGCTCTGCTCCTCAGCTGCAAGACTCTCGGGTCCTCCGGGCCTGTTCCTTTAACCTCGGTGCAGCCTTCGTGGAGACGGGCCGTCCTCAGAAAGGTCTGGAGTTCCTGCATCGGGCCCAGCCTGGTCCGAAGGCCGACCGGCTACCGGACCTCCAGTTCAACCTAGCCCTGGCCCACAATGCACTGGGGCAGAGCCGAGAGGCCGCCGCCTCCTTCCTGCAGGCTGCTCAGCTGTACAGATCGCAGGGAGACGGAGGCAGCGAGGGCGACGCCTGCATGGAGATGAGCCGCTGCTACAGCAGAGAACAGGTCAGAACCAGGACCAGAACCTGAGCTAGGGCCAGGACCAAGACCAGAACCTGAGCTAGGGCCAGAACCAAGACCAGAACCTTAGCTAGGGCCAGGACCAAGACCAGAACCTGAGCTAGGGCCAGGACCAAGACCAGAACCTTAGCTAGGGCCAGGACCAAGACCAGAACCTGAGCTAGGGCCAGGACCAAGACCAGAACCTTAGCTAGGGCCAGGACCAAGACCAGAACCTGAGCTAGGGCCAGGACCAAGACCAGAACCTGAGCTAAGGCCCAGAATTAGATTCAAAGCCTGAACCAGGACCAGAGCTAAAACAGGTTGCGTGTGTTGCAGGACTGGTCTCTGGCGGTTCAGGGTTTCCTGCGTGCTGCTGAGAGTTACAAAGTGGCGACCATGTTGGATTCTGCAGCCGGGGCCCTCAAAGAGGCAGGAAGTCACATGATCCAATCAGATCAGTTCAGACATGATGACATCATTGCCGTACTGACAGAGTGTCTGAGTTTAACGGACAGTATCACAGACCCGAGGATTCTGGGTAATGCTGACTGATTGATTGATTGATTGATTGATTGATTGATTGATTGATTGATTGATTGATCGATCTGCTGCTCCATTCCAGGCGAGTTGTACCTGTCAGTGGGTGTGTCTTACTGCCGGCTCAGGTGTTTCCAGGAGGCGGTGCTGTGTCTTCAGCAGGCTCTGGAGCCTTTGGCTCAGCAGCCCCTCCTGCTGGCCAAAGTGCTGCAGAACCTGGGAGCTGCTCTGAACTCTGCGGGCCGGTTCAGACCTGCTGTGGGCCACCACAGGCTGGCTGCTGGGCTCTACGGTCAGACACACACTTCAAGAGTTTACCTGCGTGACATCACAGAGATCAAACACTTTCTCCACCTGTAGAGACACATTAACAGCAGGTGAGAGGACAGCAGACGTTTCTAATGGAGACGTGTGTGTGTGTGTGTGTGTGTGTGTGTGTGTGTGTGTGTGTGTGTGTGTGTGTGAGCAGGCTCTCTGGGTTGCCGTGGTGACCAGGCTCGGTGTTTCAGTAACCTGGCGTTTGCCTTCAGTCAGCTGGGTGATGAAGAGGAGGCAGCAGAAAGCTTCATCATTGCTTTGCAGGGATTCAGAGACACCGGTAACATCAGAAGCCTGGTCACTAATCAATGATAATCATTATTGACTATTTGATTGTAAACTGTTACCTTTATGACATACCTGTCTGTCTGTACCTGTCTGTCTGTACCTGTCTGTCTGTACCTGTCTGGCTGTACCTGTCTGTCTGTACCTGTCTGGCTGTACCTGTCTGTCTGTCTGTACCTGTCTGTCTGTACCTGTCTGGCTGCAGAGGACTACCTGGCTCAGGTTCAGGTGTGTGAGTTGTTAGCTGAGTGTTACCTGAAGCAGAGGAAGCAGCATAAAGCCGTTGAGCTCTACAAACAGGCTCTGACTGCTCTGTCTCACTGCCAGGTAACAGCACCTGTGGAGGGGTCAGAGGTCACACCACAAAACAGTGAAGTTCAGATTCACATCATTCTGACCAATAACAGCTCATGTTCTTTCACTTCAGGACAGTTCTGGTTCAGTTCGAGATCGTCTGGTGGAGCGTCTGACTGCAGCTTTACAGCAGAGTGTCAGTCTGCAGGTGTGATCACACCGACCGAGACGCCGCGTCACACCGACCGTGACGCCGCGTCACACCGACCGTGACGCCGCGTCACACCGACCGTGACGCCGCGTCACACCGACCGTGACGCCGCGTCACACCGACCGTGACGCCACATCACACCGACCGTGACACCACATCACACCGAGACACCACATCACACCGACCGTGACGCCGCGTCACACCGACCGTGACGCCGCGTCACACCGACCGAGACGCCACATCACACCGAGACACCACATCACACCGAGACACCACATCACACCGACCGTGACACCACATCACACCGACCGTGACACCACGTCACACCGACCGTGACGCTACATCACACCGAGACACCACATCACACCGACCGTGACGCTACATCACACCGAGACACCACATCACACCGACCGTGACACCACATCACACCGACCGTGACGCCACATCACACCGAGACACCACATCACACCGACCGTGACACCACATCACACCGACCGTGACGCCGCGTCACACCGACCGTGACGCCGCGTCACACCGACCGTGACGCCGCGTCACACCGACCGTGACGCCACATCACACCGAGACACCACATCACACCGACCGTGACGCCACGTCACACCGACCGTGACGCCACATCACACCGACCGTGACGCCACATCACACCGACCGTGACGCCACATCACACCGACCGTGACGCCACATCACACCGACCGTGACGCCACATCACACCGAGACACCACATCACACCGACCGTGACGCCACATCACACCGACCGTGACGCCACATCACACCGACCGTGACACTACATCACACCGACCGTGACACTACATCACACCGACCGTGACGCCACATCACGCCGACCATGACACCACATCACACCGACCATGACACACTTGTCTATGTCACCTCATTGATTGGCTGTCCTTTTTCCAAACTCAGAGGCCACGCCTCTTCATACCATGCCAGCCAAGACCACACCCACACAGCCAACCTGCAACCAGGTAACAGCCAATCAGCTGTCAGTGTCACTGTGCCACAACTGAACCAGAACGTAAAAGTGGAACATCATCAAAGCAATTTATCCATACTGCTGTTCTTTACAGGATGAGTGACATCACCCAGAGTCCAGGCAGAGCGTCCAACCAGCAACCAGACAATCAGAGGAGGGAGGGGCAAGGTGAGTCTCACCTGTTCCAGGGAGAAACAGGTGGAGTCAGACTGTAGAAGGACTCTGAGTGACAGCAAAAGACACGGACTAAGAGCTGCACACCTGTGAATCAGAATCAGAATTCCTTTGTTTGTCCCATAATGCTGCACTCACAGTCGTCCCTCTGATGCCGGGTCAGCACCGTTAGCTCGTCCATCTTGTTGAGGAGAGATCTAACATTCCCCACGATAACAGGTGGGAGGACAGGTGGGAGGACAGGTGGGAGGACAGGTCTGTAGCGTCTCCTCCTGCTACAGCGAGCAGCTCCGGCACAGCACCGCCTCCTTCTCTTCAGCACGTCCAGAACATCGGGCCGCACGCTGCTGAGGGCCAACAGCTGATCCCTACAGTAAACAATGGGACCGCGACAGGTGAAACTGCAAAACAATAAGACCAGAGAGAAAAAAGCCACACTGGTCTCCATTCTGCCCGGAGAGCGCTCCAAAGATTAATGATTAAAAACATTAGAAAAGGAAAATAGAAAAGAGGAAAAAGCTCAAAGGTGAGCGAGAATTGCTGTAACAGGTGATGACACTAACAGTTGGTGTGTTAACAGGATCAGAGCAGGTGGCAGCAGGTAGACAGGAAGCAGCAGAGCATGCCATGTCAGGAGGGGGCGGAGCCGATGAGACACCTGACTACATGAGCATGGCACCTGGACGGCACAGGTAACACACACAATAACAGTTTTTGATAAATCAGTAGTATTGATTCTGCAGATTCTCTGAGGTTTGTTAACATTAACGTCTCTGTGATCCCAGTTCACACCTGTCACACCTGTCACACCTGTCACACCTGTCAGACCGGCAGCAGCACCGTGAGTCACCTGACACACCTGAGTTCTCCTGTATTAACACAGTGTGAGGTGATGTTGTACCTGTGTGTGTTCTCAGGTGACTGGTGGTCGGACAGAGTAAACCCTCACACTGACAGGTAACTGACGCCTGTCAATCAAATCACAATAAACTTTATTTATAAATACAGGTTAAAAAAACAATGACTCAGCAGCTGCGAGCTCCGTCCTGATTGGTCGTTGTTTCCTTTTAGTGAAACGGCATTGGTCCAGGAGGCAGAGGCTCCACCCACCACACCAGATGACATCAGAGAGACTACGCCTGCAGCCAGTTGGAGGTCTCGGTTCTGTTCACTGATGTAGACTCACCTGCTGATCTTGTTATTGATCGTGTATTGATAATAGACTGATCATCACACAGTTCTTTATTCAAACAACGTTTTGTTTGTTTTTTTATCCACTGATCTGGAAACATATACACCAGCTGCTGTTGCCGTGGTAACCACAGGTGCCCGCCCAATCAACTCTGACTTTCAACATCAACCAATCATCAAATGTCGTTCCTCTCTAGTGTGTTTGAGTTCAATCCAGTCAGACTGAATCTGCAGGTTTCCCTTCATCATCAATACATTAACACAGTCTATTATATAAATGTGACATGATTATAAAATACATGTACATTAAATATTAAATATATGTTTGATAGATATATGTTTATGTGTGTAGGAGGGAGAAGTCACCTCAGCTGTTTGTTTGAACTTCCTGTCGTCTGATGCAGCAGAAACGTCCCGGCTCATGTTTAATTCATCGATCAGATTCATCTGCTAATCAGGGAACTGAACAAACACACACACAGTGTTACATCCAGCAGAGTGTGTCCTGTCAGAGATGATGATGACAATAAAAAGTGTTTCTAAAATGTGAAAGATGTTTATACAACGTCATCATACACACACACACACACACACACACACACACACACACACACACACAGCCCCTCTGGTGGAGCTCCTCCTCCCTGCGCTGCAGTCTGCAGGTTCTCTTCAGTGTTTCAGGAGCTGCTGCAGTCGACAGGAAGCTGAGCTGATCCGGATCAGACTGGGTTCTGTTCATCAGTCCGGGTTCTTCAGGTTCTCTGTGGGTTCCGGATCAGAGAACATGAGGAGGAGACCAGAGAAGCAAAACATCCAGAGCTGCTGATCAGGTAAAACCACAGATTCTTTCAGAATAAGAGCAGCACAACAGACAGCGGTAAAGTAAACAGCAGCTTTAATTTGAAATGTTTCCAGTGAGAAGGATCAACATTATCAAACTGTTCGCTTTTATTTTCTGTCATTTTAAACAAGTCTGAGACTGTCAATTAATAATCGACTTCATTGATCTGATTAGCAGTCAGATTTAAGTCTTTTTTTGCTTCGTGTTGAGTCGTGTCTTCACTTTTGACAATTTTTGTGAACTTTGATGGAATTTAAATAGTTTTTTAAATCTGAATCTGTTTTACTGGTTCTGATCAGACATGATCAGGTGTTTCTGATGAAAAGGACTGTAATCAGATTACAGGTGTGGAGCTTGTTGTTCAGCATCAGGTCAGACTGAATGTGACCTGTGAGAACTAAAATAAACTGTTTGTCTTTTTTATTTGGATTTATTATTATCAATGTGTGTGTGTGTGTGTGTGTGTGTGTGTGTGTGTGTGTGTGTGTGTGTGTGTAGTATGATGACTTTAATGACTTTACTTTGATCCAGAAGGACTTTCAGCCAATTAGGGGAGGGGAGAGGGGCCTAGCACTCTGCAGGTCTGCACTGAGAAAGAGGTGGAGGTTGCCAAGGTGACATCACACACACACACACACACACACACACACACACACACACACACACACACACACACAGACCACAGATCCGAAAATAGACTTTAGACAGCTCAGAGCTGTAAACTGACCTGTGAGTGTGTGTGTGTGTGTGTGTGTGTGTGTGTGTGTGTGTGTGTGTGTGTGTGATAAAACAGTTTAATCAATATAAAATAAAGATATTATTATATATTATTTAAATAAGATATTTTTTGTTTTCTCTCTGTTAGGATTGTCAACTTCATTTTACAGAACTGTATTTCCCTGCTTTTATTTTGAAGAGGGGCGGTGGGACAGTTACAGCTGTAGTATCGTTACTTTAGTTACTTAAGGACTCGTCAGACTTGACAGAGTGAAGAAGAAGAAAAAAAATGTAACATTTACAGAGAACTTGTCCTTTAATGAGCTGATTGAATCTGACTGAGTCACCTTTCATATGATCAACATGTGATGTAAACAACAAACAACATATGATGTAAACAACAAACAACATGTGATCAGACTTTAACTGTTGTTGGTGGAGTTTTTCCTCTTTCAATGGGGCTAAGCTAACAGTTTCCTCTTGCTTCCAGTCTATGTGCTAAGCTAAGCTAACAGTTTCCTCTTGCTTCCAGTCTATGTGCTAAGCTAAGCTAACAGTTTCCTCTTGCTTCCAGTCTATGTGCTAAGCTAAGCTAACAGTTTCCTCTTGCTTCCAGTCTATGTGCTAAGCTAAGCTAACAGTTTCCTCTTGCTTCCAGTCTGTGTGCTAAGCTAAGCTACCAGTTTCCTCTTGCTTCCAGTCTATGTGCTAAGCTAAGCTACCAGTTTCCTCTTGCTTCCAGTCTGTGTGCTAAGCTAAGCTAACAGTTTCCTCTTGCTTCCAGTCTGTGTGCTAAGCTAAGCTAACAGTTTCCTCTTGCTTCCAGTCTATGTGCTAAGCTAAGCTACCAGTTTCCTCTTGCTTCCAGTCTATGTGCTAAGCTAAGCTACCAGTTTCCTCTTGCTTCCAGTCTATGTGCTAAGCTAAGCTACCAGTTTCCTCTTGCTTCCAGTCTGTGTGCTAAGCTAAGCTAACAGTTTCCTCTTGCTTCCAGTCTGTGTGCTAAGCTAAGCTAACAGTTTCCTCTTGCTTCCAGTCTGTGTGCTAAGCTAAGCTAGGTTAACCACGTCCTGTCAGAAACACATGACTTTTGATTTACCAAAATGTTGGACTGTCCTTTTAGGAGTTGTGCCCTCCATCCTCACTTTGAAGAAAGTGTCATTAGATGTGACATAATTGATGACCTGTTTCCTCTTCTTCTCTGCAGGATGTCAGATAACTGGTCTGTTGCAAGTCTGTCATCACCCACCAGTTCAGTAGCCACACCCCTTCCCAACACCTCCCAGTTCCCCCCTCTCACAGACTGGGAGGCTCCCAGTTTCACCCGGGCCGCTCAGTTCCGTGTCGGTGCCACCTTCATCCTCTTCCTGTTTGCCGCCTGCAGTAACCTCGCCCTATTGGTCAGCGTGTGGTGTGGGCGTGGCCGGCGGCTGGCATCTCACCTGCGGCCGCTGATGTTGAGCCTGACGTCGGCCGACCTGATGATGACTTTTGTGGTGATGCCTCTGGACGCAGTATGGAACATAACTGTGCAGTGGTACGGAGGAGACGCGCTCTGTAAGCTGCTCTGCTTCCTGAAGCTGTTCGCCATGCAAGCCTCCGCCTTCATCCTTGTCGTCATCAGCCTCGACCGCCAGCACGCCATCCTGCACCCACTGGACGCTCTGAGTGCGCACAGCAGGAACCGACGCATGCTTCTGCTGGCCTGGGGCCTCAGCCTGTTGCTCGCATCACCACAGGTAACTCTGACATCATGACAGATAACACTGACATCACCACAGGTAACACTGACATCATGACAGATAACAATGACATCACTGTAGGTAACAATGACATCACTGCAGGTCCTGAGTGGTTGACAGTGGATTTAATATTGAGGGTCCAGACACAATCACTTCCTGTCATGAACTGACCTGCCGCCATCAGTCTGACTGAACTTTAACCAATGAATCTCAAGGCTCTCCAATGTCCAGCCAATCAGAGAGAGGAGGTGGGACTGACAGTTGCTCTTGGTAGGGTCTCAAGAGGTAAACTGGTCTCAGAGGAGGGACCAGACTAAGAGTAATTCAAAGACCTCGTATGAATCAGCCACATGAGGGCTGGAGTACCTGGATTAGGTTACCTGGAGCCAGTCCTGGGAGGGGAGCTCCCTGGGGAGGGTTTATTCCATAGGGCTTGCCTGGGTACAGCCCAGAAAAACTACATGGAGCCACCACCACCTGCATGGACAGACATTGGAGTTAAGTGCAATGTTTGCTGTCTGGCAAGCAAAGTCCTGGGTCCTGAGCACCCTGGCCCTGGCACTGCAGACTGGTCCAAGGGACATGCAACATCAACGCTCTGGTGGGGAAACTCATGGATGAGAGGGTCAGCTCTGGACTGAGGAAAGCTCTGACTGTTTGTTTTTTTTGTGTACATCTGCACAGAACAGCAGTACCTGGAAATCCCTGGGTGGCATCCTGGAAAGGGTTTCATCTGGGGACTAGTTTTCCTGGGGGACTTCAATGCTCGCATGGGCAACTGTAGAATCTTTGAGGGAGGTGATTGGGTGGAACAGACGGCTGGATCCTAAACTGAGAGAGTAATTTCGGCCTGCAGCAGACTGGTACAAGGAGGCTAGAAGGGCTGCAGCTTCAGCGGCTGCTGAAGTAAACCTGGTGTGGGAGGAAGTCAGGGAAGCAAGAAGGACTTTCTGTTGACCTGAGGCAGTTTTGGCAAATCATTTGATGACTCAGGAAGGGAAAGCAGGGCTGGGCTCAGGCTGTGTTTAGCAGCGGAGAACTGCTGACCTGGACTGAGGATATTGTCAGGCAGGGGAAAGAATGCTTGAGGAACTCCTGAACCTGACTAAACTGTCTTCTGTAGAGGAGGCAGAGTCTGAAGACTCGGGGGACACTTGACCACATCATTGGCAGAGGTCTCTGGAAAAGAGGTGTTGTCTGATTGTTGAACCTCAGATGTTGTTGAACAATGTGGATCCATCTTGGTCATGAAACAGTGGATCACTTCCTCAACCTTGCTGCCTTGCTGGTGGGTTCATGGGAGTTTGACAACTCAGTCTACCCACGTGTTTTGTGGACTTGGAGAAGGCCTATGATTGTGTCCCCCAGGGATTCCTGTTGGGGGTAATGTGGGAGTATGGGGCACCAATACAGCTGGTAAGTCGCTTTGCACAAAAGCGTCTGCTAAATGCCCTAAATGTAAATGAGTATGTTAAGAGCTTTCCGGTCATTATATAGCATAACCTAAGTGAGAGCTGTGTCCCTTAACTCAAAGTCAAACATGTTTCCAGGTGGTGTTAGACTCCTTCAGCTTTGTCCCACGTGGTGTTAGACTCCTTCAGGTTTGTCCCAGGTGGTGTTAGACTCCTTCAGGTTTGTCCCAGGTGGTGTTAGACTCCTTCAGGTTTGTCCCAGGTGGTGTTAGACTCCTTCAGGTTTGTCCCAGGTGGTGTTAGACTCCTTCAGCTTTGTCCCAGGTGGTGTTAGACTCCTTCAGCTTTGTCCCACGTGGTGTTAGACTCCTTCAGGTTTGTCCCTGGTCTCCGATCCTGTCTGTGATATTCATGGACAGCATCTAGAGGTGCAGCCGTGGTGAGGAGAGTGTCTGGTTTGTGCAACCCTGAATTGCATGTCTGCTTTCTACAGATAATGTGATTCTGATCGGTTGACCTTCAGCAGGCACTGGGCAGTTTACAGGGATTTAGAGAGGCCTTGATTCTCTGCTGGTAGTCGGTGGACTACCCTCAAATTTGAACGTGACATGGACAGACGGTTTGGTGCTGCGTCAGCAGCAGACGTTCTACTGGACTGTTGTGGTGAAGCTGGAGCTGAGCTGGAAGATAAAGCTTTCGATTTACTTGTCAATCTACATTCCGACCATCACCTGTGGTCATGAGCTCTGAAAAGTGACTGAAAGAATGAGATTGCGGATACAAGCAGCCAAAATTAGTTTCCTCTGTAGAGCCAGGCTCTAAAACAGTCACCTGAGGTGGTTCAGGCATCTGATCAGGATCCATCCTGGGTGACACCGTTTGCCATGTTTTTCAGGCATGACAAGCTGCTGGGCTCTGGGGCTGACCCAAAACATACACATTCATACACACATGCAGACACTTGTGCAGTTTTTTCTCGTGTCTTGTGAATATTTCATGGAGCAGCTGCAGAAAATTTCTCACAACTTTAATGTTAATATTAATATGAATGAGATGTTAATCTGAAGGAAACTGAAGGTCAAACTGAAGAAATTCACAGTGAACCTGCACTCGTTAAATCCCTGCAGGAATGTTGGAGGGATTAAACCTCCTGCTGTTAGCACGGGCTAACGGCTCCCCTTGGTTTCTATAAGGAATGCTAGCAACGCCTAGAGGCCTCTTGCAGCTGGAAAACAAACAGTTCAGTTTCATTGAGCAGCAGAAATAGTTTAATAATCACACTGAGAACTAAAACCAGAATCATTTAAAATAAATACATTCAACACTGAAAGAGACGTTCCTGCCCTGATAGGGTAAGAAAATCTGTTTCACTGTTGAGCAGGTGAACTCCAGCTGAACTCCAGGTGAACTCCAGGTGAACTGCCAGGTGAATGTCAGGTGAAGTCAAGGTGTCAGGTGAAGTCCTGACAGTAGCACCAACAGTTCTTCACTCTGAGCATTTCTGATCTCTTAACTGAAAAATCTGGTCCCAGACCGTCACCTGGACTCCACCTGGACTCAGGTAGCAATGAGGATCTGATGTGTGTCTCCCTGCAGCTGTTTATCTTCCGGGCGATCCGGGTGGAGGCCGTGGACTTCACTCAGTGTGCGACTCACGGCAGCTTCAGCCGCCGCTGGCAGGAAACACTGTACAACATGTTCCACTTCACTACGCTCTACGTTGTCCCCCTGCTGGTGATGAGCTGCTGCTACAGCCGCATCCTGCTGCACATACACCTGCAGCACCTGAGGGACAGAGGTAAGACTCACCTGACACACCTGTACTACACTACACAGTGTGACATCACTAACGGAGCCCCTACCTCTCACAGCAGGTGAGTCCTACCTGCGTCGCAGTGGCACTGACATCATCCCAAAGGCTCGGATGAAGACTCTGAAGATGACGGTGGTCATCGTGCTATCCTTCGTGGTGTGCTGGACGCCGTACTACCTGCTGGGGATCTGGTACTGGTTCCAGCCCGACATGCTGCGCGTCACTCCTGAGTATGTCCACCACGCCCTCTTCGTGTTTGGGAACCTCAACACCTGCTGCGACCCCATCATCTACGGCTTCTACACGCCATCCTTCAGGGCCGACCTCGCCGCCTGCTGCCACAGAACTGACAGTGAAGCGTCACTACGGTCTCCAGACCGACTGTCTGTCCGGCAGGGTCCTCGCAATGGCAAGCATGAAACGGACCCCGCCACCAAGAACCAGGCTGCAGGAGACTAACACCCAGGACAGGAGTCATATGATGTCACATTCTGTACCGGAACACTGTCAGGGTGAAAGACTGGACTGGATCAGCTGAAGATGGATCTGGACTGTGTGTGCTCCCCGGTGGACAAAAACACTTCCTGCAGCTTCAACAGGCCAAAAAAAACGAGCCAATGAATGAACTACAGCCGCTCCACCAGGAAGACAGCTGATTGATTAATGTTAAAGATGATTTATGTTTAAGATGATTAATGTTAAAGATTATTAATGTTAAAAAGGAACTAAAAAACTTATGTAAATCTGCTGTGTGAGTTTCAAACATGTCAGCTGATATGATCATTAATCAATCAATCGATAAGCTGCAGTGAAAATTATCTTTTTTAACACTACTGAAATTTTGTGGAGACAAACTGAACATTTGGTTCAAACTCATCATCAGGATGAACTTTATTTGTCCTCATGAGACTGAAACTCAAGATTAAGATGAAACTGATTTAAATTATTGAGGCGATGATGAAAATAATCAGTTTCAGTTGACGGACGAGTGAACACTGAATATAAAGACAGACTGTTTCAGTCAGTTAATAAACAACCAGAAGTCTGTTTTCTACTTCAGTTTTATTTGGTTTTCATTTGTCTAAACATCAGAAAGGAAACAGTTCAGATACAAAGAACAACTCGTCTTCACTAATCCGTCTAAAGTTAACTCTTCAGTGTGAAAACAGTCCTGGTGGATCAGACGTCGTCCTCCGTCAGTTCTGTTTAAAGCTTTGGGACGCTTTTCTTTTTTTTTCACACAATAATGAAAATAAAACGTTTAGAGAGAACAGAAATCAGAAATATTAAAGCATCACTTCTCTCATTGGTTCTAGCCTTCATCACTACGATCTCTACGTCTTAGTTTTAGTTCCTACAGCATGTTGACAGGTGGAGGCAGTGTGAATTCAAACTATCAGCTCTTTATATAAAACATCTGTGTAATAGGGCTCAGAAATCGCATGTATGGCTTATTATTATTAAATATGGCTAATGTCCAGTTCAATGTGTCTACCTTCAGCCGAAAACCCGACTTTTCTACAATTCAAAAGCATCTTTACATCATTCAGCTACCAACAAACATCATCAGAAAAAGTCAAACAATATAAAAACAGAGAGGTCAAATTGTAATAATCATAATATTATTATCAATAATAATAAAACATTTTCATTTTGGCAGAATTTCCTTTTCACCGCCGAACAGCAGCGACAGAAAAACAAGAACTGACAGAAGAAAGTTCTCGAAAAAGAACAGCCGACACTAAAACATTTAGTCTGTTCAAAAACACTCGACTGGTTTGAGAGCAGCTCGATCTGATGTCACCTCTGACCTTTGACCCTGAGGAGGCTCAGTCCATCTGCTGCGTCTCACTGATGTGACGAGAGTCCAGCTGAAGGGACTCGATGGACTCGAGGGGACAAGTTAATCTGCTCACAAACTAAAATCAAACGGAACAAAAACACTGGAGGTTTTTGTCAGACACTAAAGTTACAGTGAATTCTGCAGCACCTGTAGTATTTCTGACGTACTGTAACAGCCCTCGGGTCTTTGTTCTGGAGGATCGGTGAATCACAGACATTCAAACACAAAGTGAACACAGATCTGAGGTTTGTTCTTCAGCTTTTGGTCAAAGTGTTTCTATCATCAGTTTTTTGGCTCATTGAACTCTTCATGCTCAAATATATGAAAATATATATTTATCGTGTTCATCTGAAGTATTGATCTGAGGATTTCTTTTGGTTTGGTTTGTTCTTCTTCTCTGGAAACAGGAAGTGAAAACAAACATTTTGAAAACAGTGAAACTTTTTCTCTTTGGACGTCGTTCAGCTTGTTTTAAAGAATATTTGGAAGTTTGGCTGAAACTACAGAAAGCTGCTGTTCATCGACACAAAGACTTTATAAACATCAGGTAATTTTAAACATGGCCGACGAGGCTGCGCACACCTGCAGCCAGGTGACAAGAAGTAGCTGCCTCCGCAAAAATAAAACATTAAACACTTGGGGCAGACAAGGGCCCAGACGTCTCGCACTGATTCGTCCACAGTGTCCAAACTTTACTGGTCCATCTGGTCGTATCTCAGGTGTCAACTGACGCTCCTCGGTTCTGCTCAGGAGGAGGAGGCGTCTCCATGACGACCAGGACACACTCTTCATTCGGGTCATTCTCCAACATCTCAGGTGAGCTTCAGGACCCAAACTTTCCAATAGATCTGTGACTCTTTGGAGGAACTGGACCTGATTTTTGGACTGATGTCAGTTCTCAGACTCTAGAGGCTGATCTCTGTTATCCTGCAGAAGAAAAGATCTGGGGAGGGTTTTGGACTTAAAGGTCAGGACTCTGGTCCAACTCAAAATAACATCAGACCAGAAGACTCAGACCTGGATCAGGTTTCATTAATGGGCTCATTAACACAGCCCAAAACATGAGACTGAGGTGCAGCTGACAGTTGACTTTGGGACCTGAAAACCTGGATCAGGTTTCCATTGTAGCTCAGGACTGTCCTTTCCAGACCCTGCAGGTCTCTGAGTCTGTTGGAACAAAAATCTGGATCAGGATTTGGGTCCTGGAAGCAGCACTGGAGGACTCTGTTGGAGTCAGACAGGAAGTCAAACAAGAGTACAAAGCAAAAGATATCTGAGGTCTTCTGTGGTTTCAGCTTGTCTTTGAGGACAAAGGACTGATCCATCGCTGGAGGTTCAGACCAGTAACATTCAGAGTCTGAAGGGGTTCTGGGTGACGGTCAGGCACAAGACATCGGCATCGGTTCAAAAAGGTAGAAAATGGCAACGTGGCCCCGGAGGAGCCTTTTGGTTTGAGGTAGGTTAGCTTGACCAGCAGCAGGAGGCTGACGGTCATATGAAGGCGTTTGGCGTGAAGCCCGAGGTAGCTCGCTTTGGAGGTAAAGAGTTTGGTAGACAGTCAGAGGAGGGAGGAGGAGGAGGAGGAGGAGGAGGAGGAGGAGGAGGAGGAGGAGGAGGAGAACAGCCAGCTGTCGCCTTCCTCTGCATCCTGACTGGAGGCAAACTCGGTGAGACAAACAAACACTGAAGCTAAAGCAGAGCAGAGGAGCTAACGTCCTCCACAGTCACCTGCTGACCAGAGCATCATCCCTTTGGCTCTGATCTTCAGAGGACCCACACCTGCTCAGGTAGGTCTATCTGAGGACCCGGTCTCTGGTCAGACCGGTGGAAGGCTTCATCGTCTCAAGAATCTTGGCACCGATGGTGACAAACTCAAAATGACCCCAAACTGAAGGAAAAAGGTTTTGGTCACAACAGGAAGCATCCAGGACGCCGCGGCGTCGGCATCTGTTACGACACGGGAACCAGTCATGTGACTGCAGTCGTGTGACTGCAGTCGTGTTCAGACAGATGCTAATGTTAAAGATCAGATCAGAAGAATTCAGCTTTGGTTTCTGTCTGAAATCATCATGAATTGCAGTCGAGGCTCGAGGACATCTGAAGTGTTCGAGGTGTTGGAATGTTTTTGTTCCCGTGTTGAATCAGACGCTCGCAGGAAGTTCCTCACACAGACTCAACATCTAAATCAATTATATATCAATAAACTCTCATCACTCATTCATAAAGGCTGGAGTGGCTGTAAGGCTGTCAGGAGGAGAGGAGGCAACAGTCTGGAGGAGGAGGAGGAGGAGGAGGAGGAGGAAGAGCAGGAGGAGGAAGAGGAGGAAGAGGAGGAGGAGGAAGAGGAGGAGGAGGAGGAGGAGGAGGAGGAGGAGGAGGAGGAGGAAGAGGAGGAGGAGGAGGAGGAGGAGGAGGAAGAGGAGGAGGAGGAGGAGGAGGAAGAGGAGGAAGAGGAGGAGGAGGAGGAGGAGGAGGAGGAGGAGAGGGAGGAGGAGGAGGAGGAAGAGGAGGAGGAGGAGGAGGTGTGTCTGGTGTTATCCGGTGCTTGTGCTGGGCTGGGCGAGTGGAGTTGGTTCAACCATGACCATCACTGGAGGAGGGTTGGGGTCAGACCTCTGTGGGCGGAGCAGACAGGAGCGCTGTTAGATAATGATGATGTCACATGACTTCAACAATAAAAGCCCTGTTACTAAGTTCTGAATCGTAGTCAGCTGGACGTGTTTCAGTTTGTCGAGGACGCTGCTTCACTTCGTGTGTGTTACCTGGCTCAGCTCGATGCTCTCAGGTGTGTGACCTTTAGGACCTCTGACACCATTCAGGGTGGGCGGAGTCTCCCAGCTGACCTCCTTCCTGCAGAAGAGACTGAACACAAACCAGAGTGAGGATGATGATGATGACAGTGATGATGAAGATGATGATGAAGATGAAGGTCTCACCTGCGTCTGTAGCCCAGCAGGATGAAGAGCAGGCAGCAGAGGATGCAGGCGAGGCCGCTGTGGACTCCGACCAGCAGAGTGGACACGGAGCCATTGCTCTGATCACAGTTACAGCTCGGACCACCTGAAGACACAAACACAACACATTAAACTGGTTTTACTGGCGTCACAGGAGGGTCAGAGGTCAGAGGTCATCAGGTGTCCTACCTGCAGCAGTCTTTGCTCCCTCAGTTAGAGACACCAGGCGCCGGTTGGACGGTCCGTCTCCATTCCCGTTAAACGCCACCAGCTGGATCTCATAAACTGCTCCCGGCTCTGCACAGGTCAGGACACGCTGACGGTTAGCTTAGCATAGCTTAGCATAAACACTGTTAGCCCCACAGTTACTACTGATAAGCTTACTAAACATTAGATTTGTGTTGTAAGCCAGCAACTCGCAGCAGGTGTAGCTTCATCAGTCTGTCTGACATGTTACTGAAGTAGAAACAGAAACGTTCTGAGGAGACACGATGGTTTCAGCAGCAGTTAGCATTTTTAACTAGCCGCTCACCTCTGAAATACTGAAATGCACTCCAGATACATGAGAGACTCTGAAGTCTCATCTCACACAATAACATCCACAACACTGACATTTATTCATATATCATATATTTAAATTATTTCACCTTCTGCAGTTTTTTCAAACTTCCAACATTCTAATCTGATTCACACACGTCACAAACTAAAAATCACACGAGCCTCAGAAACAAAACGTTATAATGTAAAGGTCCAGAACTAAACCAGCTACAGGCTCCACGCTGACAGTCCTCATGCTAACTGTCCTCGTGCCCAGCTAGGCTAATCGTTCCTGTACTGACCCAGGTGTGAGATGGTGTGCGTGTTGATGTGTGCTGGGAAGGTCTCCTGCCCCTGGACGTCTGAGTTGGAAACCCTGCGGTACTCCAGTCTGAAGCCCTCCAGCTGCCCCGCCTTACTGGGCAGCTCCCAGTACACCTGCATGGCCGTCTGGTTCAGAACCTTAGTGAAGAAACTGGGAGAGCTGGGGACTGTGGGACAGACAGAGAGACACTGAGGACACATGAAGAACACCTGAGAACACCTGAGAGTATTTAAGGTGGACAGTCTTTAAGGTGGACTCACCTCCTCCCTTGGTGGTGGCAGTGATGGTGTTGGACTGCTGACTTCCTCCCAGAGCAGAGTAAGCCTTCAGGTAGATGGAGTAGGTGGTGGCTGCGTCCAGGTTGTCGACATTGTGTCTGAAGGTCGTCTTGCTGACGGCCTCCTGCAGCTCCGCGCTGTCTGGCTCTGAGAAGGTCAGAGGTCAGAGGTCAGAGGTCTGAATCTCGTATCTTTATTATACCTCACTCTGACCTCCCTCCGGTCGGAGTCTTACCTCCGAGTCGCCTGATGTGCAGGACGTATCCGATGATCTGCTGGCTGACGTCGGTCGCCTCCTCCCAGGTCAGCTGCAGGCTGCTGGGGCTGAGGGGCGTGGCCTGGAGGCCGGCGGGGGCCTCGGGCAGCTCGGGTCCCTGGCTGATGGCGAGGCGGGCGCTGGCCTGGTTGGTGCCGGCACTGTTCTCTGCGATGCACTGATATATGGCCTCATCCTCGGGGGTGATCCGGGTGATGGCCAGAGTCCTGCAGGAAACAGAGTACTTTTACTGCACTCAGGTATAATTCTGAGGTACTATTACTTTACTTGTATCTCCATTTTCTGCATCTTAATATTTCCACTACACTACATTTATTTGATTACTTCAGTTACAGATTACATGCATCAGAGCCAAAGTAGCAGATTTAATTCATTGATTGTCTCTTTGATCAGATCTGACTGAGAGTGTCTCACGTGTTCCCGTTGGTCAGTTTGACGTTGCCGCTTGGCGTCAGCAGTTTTCCGTTCTTCAGCCAGATGAGATGCGGCTCGGGGACGCCGGACGCTGTGCAGCTGAAGACGGCGCTGCCCCCTGCTGGTCTGGAGACGGACTGAGGCCACTGGACGAACTCCGGAGGAGCTGAATGCAAAGAAGAGGAGGAGAGGAGGAGGAGGAGAGGAGGAGAGGAGGAGGAGAGGAGGAGGAGGAGGAGGAGAGGAGGAGGAGAGGAGGAGAGGAGGAGGAGAAGGAGGAGGAGAAGGAGGAGGAGAAGAGGAGAAGGAGGAGGAGGAGGAGAGGAGGAGGAGGAGGAGGAGAGGAGGAGGAGGAGGAGAAGGAGAGGAGGAGAAGGAGGAGGAGAGGAGGAGGAGGAGGAGAAGGAGGAGAGGAGGAGGAGGAGGAGGAGAAGGAGGAGAGGAGGAGAAGGAGGAGAGGAGGAGAGAGGAGGAGAGAGGAGGAGAGGAGGAGAGGAGGAGAGAGGAGAGGAGGAGAAGGAGGAGGAGAGGAGGAGAGGAGGAGGAGAAGGAGGAGAGGAGGAGGAGGAGGAGGAGAAGGAGGAGAGGAGGAGGAGAGGAGGAGGAGAAGGAGGAGGAGGAGAGAAGGAGGTCAGTACATCATCACCATCATCATCATCACCATCATCTTACAAGTCCTGCAGGCAAAATAAATTAAAGTATGACGAAATTATCGGAGGAATCAGCAGTAAAAGTACCGTCTCGTTATGTATTTGTAATATCTGATCATCATGATTATTGATCAGAAGTACTTTATTGTTTATCTTGTGAAGGTCAATTTAAATACTTCATCTGCTAAAGTACCTTAAATAAAATAAAACTACTATTACTATTATTTAGCTACAAACTGTATTTAATGTATACTATATTTATTTTATACATTTATACTATATTTATTTTATACATTTATACTATATTTATTTTATATATTTATACTATATTTATTTTAGATATTTAAACTATACTTATTTTATATATTTATAATATTTATTTTAGATATTTATACTGTTTTATATATTTATACTATATTTTATTAATAAAAAATATTGTCACATAGAGTTCATGAACATTTAGTTCAGTTGATTCTGATTCATTATTTTTGTCTTCAGTTGTTTTTATGATTCAACTTTTCTGATACACAAAAAACAGCTGATGAATAAAACATCATCAGCTGATCATGAGAAAACCCACGCTCCAGTCTGAACTTGAACCTCTCTTTGTGCCACGCTTTGACCTCTCACCCCCCCCCACACACACACACACACACACACACACACACACACACACACACATACTCACACACAAACACAAACACACACACAGAGCAGACAGACAGGTGCTGTCTCGCCTCCGGCCAGTC
Organism: Lagodon rhomboides; assembly: GCA_039737535.1. Taxonomy (NCBI): domain Eukaryota; kingdom Metazoa; phylum Chordata; class Actinopteri; order Spariformes; family Sparidae; genus Lagodon; species Lagodon rhomboides. The sequence goes on along the minus strand of CM077788.1, from coordinate 35,004,218 downwards.
TGTCTCCACGGTAACAGAGACACCCCCCCCCCACGCTACACATACGGAGGGTGAATAGGATCCATTTATCAACGCGGGGGGGCGGGGTCAAGAGAGAAGTAAAGTTGATTTGTGAAGACGACGACCTTTCACACACTCTGAGACTGAAGTTCAAGAGCAAAACACACACACACACACTCACAGTCACACACACACTCACAGTCACAGTCACACACACACACTTTGTGCAGTTGTTGAGGTCGTTACGTACAAACGTTACAAACAGAACTGAGATGTTGAGCAGTGAAACGACTTCACAGAGTTTAATACTGACAAACGACTCTCAGTATGTTGTTCTACTCTGATCGATCTGTGATCAATATCAGCTGATCGTATCAGCTTCATCACGTTCATCACGTTCCTGTCAATGTGTTTACAACAACACTTAAATGAAAGAAAACATGAAAACATTGTTTGTTGACAGAACATCAGCTGTGTGTTGTTGTCTGTCAGGTTCTTAATGTTCTTAAAGTTCTGTTCAATAGTATGTGACATTAACATGTCTGACGTGTGTGTGTGTGTGTGTGTGTGTGTGTGTGTGTGTGTGTGTGTGTGTGTGTGTGTTCATTAGAAAAGAGATTAGCATGTGAAGAGCTCCACTTCACAATGAAGACTTTATTCACACATCTGTCACACACACACACACACACACACATACAATGAGCTGTGTGACCTCTGAACTGAACGCATCACTTCCTGCTGCAGATGAGGTCAGAGGTCAGAGGTCAGAGGCTTCGCTGTCAGTCTGGTCCGATCCGTCTGCAGCGGTTCTCCTCAACGTGTTCGGAACGTTCTTTCATGTTCGTAAATGTTCATAAACAATTCTGTTACGTTATCAGATCAGAACCAGCTCGGTATCACAGCCCGAAGAAGTCACGACAACGATATCGTGTGTGTGTGTGTGTGTGTGTGAGTGTGAGTGTGTGTGTGTGTGTGTGTGTGTGAGTGTGTGTGTGTGTGAGTGTGTGTGTGTGTGTGTGTGTGTGTGTGTGTGTGTGTGTGTGTGTGTGTGTGTGTGAGTGTGTGTGTGAGTGTGTGTGAGTGTGTGTGTGTGTGTGTGTGTGTGTGTGTGTGTGTGTGTGTGTGAGTGTGTGTGTGTGTGTGTGTGTGTGTGTGTGTGGTGTGTGTGTGTGTGTGAGTGTGTGTGTGTGTGTGTGTGAGTGTGTGTGTGTGTGTGTGTGGGTGTGTGTGAGTGTGTGTGTGTGTGTGTGTGTGTGTGTGTGAGTGTGTGTGTGTGTGTGTGAGTGTGTGTGAGTGTGTGTGTGTGTGTGTGTGTGTGTGTGTGTGTGTGTGTGTGTGTGAGTGTGTGTGTGTGTGTGTGTGTGTGTGTGTGTGTGTGTGTGTGTGAGTGTGTGTACCTTGTACGACGAGGCGTCCGAGCGCCGTCCTCCTCGATCTGCTTCCTGGTCTGTTTGCTGAACAGACGTAGACTCCTGTGTGCTGCAGCGTGGCGTCAGAGATCATCAGGTTACCTGTTCCCAACACCTGGATCCCCTCCACGCCAATCGACCGCCCGTCTGACACACACACACACACACACACACACACACACACTGTGTTACCATGGTAACTGCACTGACTGATCAATAACTGGAGAGTAAAGGATGTCTGGTTACCAAGGCGACTCCAGGACACGATAGGACGCGGGTTTCCTGTAGCAATGCACTCCAAGATGGCTGTCTGGTGGACGTTGATGGTGAGGTTCTGAGGACCGGACAGGATAACGGGCTCTCTGTAGGTCCTGGATGCTGAAACTGGATCAGAACCACAAAACATTAGACCACCAGAACCAGAACATGTTCTTCAGTGACCTGGGTTGGGTCTTACCGCTGACAGACAGCTGGGCCTCGTGGCTGTATCGTGTGTTGGCGATGTTCGAAGCGACGCAGCGAAACAAGCCGCCGTCTGTCTGCCGGACGGCGGTGATCTGCAGGACGCCGTTGGGCAGCAGCGTGTACCTGCGGGAGACAAACCGTCTCACTCTCTCCATGTTCACTTCTGATGTCTTCAGTATCAAATACAAGTTTACAAAGCTACCTGGGGTCCTCGGTGCTCAGGGGGCGTCGGTCTTTCTGCCACGTGATGTTGGCTTCTGGGATTCCATTTACCTGACAGGTGAGTCTGGCCACGCCTCCTTCCCCCACCGCCACAGACTCTGGGTGAGACAGGAACTTGGGGAGTGCTGTTTGAGGAAGGACAGACAGGTGAGGACATGCTGCTGTACGTCTGTGTCAGAGTGTCCTGGTGGAGGTCATGTGACTCACAGGCCAGCTGGATTCGTGCCTTGCGGCTGACCAACATCCCGTAGCGGTTCTGTGCGGCGCAGTCGTACTCGCCGGCACCCGTCTCGTTACTCTCTCGTCTCTTGGAGAAGTTTCTGATGAGCAGCGTCCCGTTACCGAGCACCACCGCCCTGACGCCTGTCTCCACGGGAACGCCATTCCGTCTCCAGGTGATGGAGATCGGCCCCTCCCCCTCCACCTGACAGTCCAGCATCAGGGGGCGGTCCCTCACTGCGATGACATCACTGGGCTCTTTGAGAAAGGCCAGCTCTGATGCTTTGACCACACCTGAGAGGACGAGATTAAAGACACGATGAAAAAACTGTTGACATTAATTTATTTACTGTTTCTTTGACCATTTACTTTGAAAGATTTGTTCTTTATTTGACAGTTGATAGACAGGAAATAATGGAAGAGAGAGAGAGCAGAGACAGATCCTGACCAGGTCCAGGATCAGTGACCACAAACTGACAATCCAGACAGGAAGACACAGACAATCATCACACAACAGGTGGTCACTGTTCGACAGGTGAGCTCGAGACAGAGACGCTCTTTCTCCTAAAATGTGAAACATTCAGCGAAACAAGGAACATTTACTTTGACACATTCAGCTCTGAGATCTCAGATTTCACAGAGCTGAACGAGCTCTCCAAACTAAAACTGCTCCTGGGAGAAGGAGACACACACACACACACACACACACACACACACACACACAGGATATACTGTATATATAATGAATGTAAATTAATTGATTAGTTGTTGAAACTTTCATGCCAATAAAGCTCCTTTGAATTGACAGAGAGAGAGACACGGGCGGCGACATGCAGCAAAGGTCCGGCCGGGATTCAAACCGGTGTCTGCTGCGTATGCGGCATGTGCTCTTAACCACTCGACCACCTGCGCTGCCCTCATTTTTACATTTTTATTGATGAATCAGATTTTGTTCTCCAGAAAGAATCAATGACCAAAGATCAATAAAAAGATGAAGAATAAACTGAATGAGACAGATTCTGCTGAGTCAGGAGGAGAAACAGGAAGTACTCACTGAGAGTCAGAGGATGATGATGATGGTGATGGTGGTGATGATGGTGGTGATGGTGAAGATGATGGTGAAGATGATGATGATGGTGATGGTGGTGGTGATGGTGAAGATGATGGTGAAGATGATGAAGATGATGATGGTGGTGGTGGTGAAGATGATGGTGAAGATGATGATGATGGTGATGGTGGTGGTGGTGATGATGATGATGATGATGGTGGTGATGGTGATGATGATGGTGAAGATGATGAAGATGATGATGGTGGTGGTGGTGATGATGATGATGATGGTGGTGATGATGGTGATGATGGTGATGATGATGATGTGATGGTGATGATGATGGTGGTGATGATGGTGAAGATGATGATGATGGTGGTGATGATGATGATGATGATGGTGGTGATGGTGGTGAAGATGATGATGGTGATGATGGTGATGATGGTGAAGATGATGAAGATGATGATGGTGGTGGTGATGATGATGATGATGATGGTGGTGATGGTGGTGATGATGGTGAAGATGATGATGGTGATGATGGTGATGATGATGATGATGGTGGTGATGATGATGGTGGTGGTGATGATGGTGGTGGTGATGATGATGGTGGTGGTGATGATGATGATGGTGAAGATGATGATGGTGGTGGTGATGATGGTGGTGGTGGTGATGATGGTGGTGGTGATGATGATGGTGGTGGTGATGATGATGATGGTGAAGATGATGATGGTGGTGGTGATGATGGTGGTGGTGGTGGTGATGATGATGATGGTGATGATGATGATGGTGGTGGTGATGATGGTGGTGGTGGTGATGATGGTGGTGGTGGTGAAGATGATGATGATGATGGTGATGTTAGCCATTCAAGTTGGACCTCTTCCCAACTTGAACTTGGCCGAGGTGACTTTCCCAGGCCCCGCCCCCCACCCGCCGATGTCACCACTGACCCCCCCGTCCTCCATCTTGTTCTGGTCCCAGCTGGTCTTTGTGATGTGGGAGGAGAGAACGAGATGATGGACGGCAGCAGGGCCCACTGCGACCCCCCCCCCATAGTATGAATGACAACAAAAGTGTGAACCAGACACAACAGCCCCCGACCCCCACCCCAAATCCTCCAAAACACAACGAACAGGAACCGGGCCCGTCTGCAGCTGCTCCACTTCTGAATCACTTTAAACTCCGAGTCCTTCTGTCGTCATGAAGATGTTCAGCTTTTTACATTTTCAGGCATTTCTATTTCAGGTCCAGCTTCAGGTTCAGGTTCATTGTTGAGGAACAAAATAATCTTTCTTATGAAGTTCTTGTATCAAATACATTCAAACTCTAGATGTTTTACAGCCTTTTGGTTTTCAGATGAATGTTGAAACGTCCATTCGTTCGTTTCTTCAGCTGAAAAATGTCTCATAGTGTCTCAACTTCTTCCAGACTGATGGAGTCAGTGAATGAAGCTCCAGAAGAACTCTGGTGCTGAAACCTGAACTGCTGCCATATCTGGATCAGAGGAACGTCACAGTTTCCTCTCCGACAGCCTGAAAGTGATGTCTCTGTAAGTCCACATGGACTCACTGACACTTCACTGCTACCAACAGTACTCTGACCCCAGGTCTCCACACTGGACCGAGTCCACCTGGAGGTCTCAGTCCCAAACTGTTACCTGATCACACTTCAATCACTGGTTCCAGAACTGAGTCAACACTGAGCCACGATCAGCTGGCTGTCTGTTATGTTACCTCATAGAGGAAACACCTGACTGATCCACAGAGCGAACCGAACCAACCGTGGTCAGAGTTCTGGTGACTCCTGCTAACTCCAGCTGATGTGACGGTCAGTACGGACCTGATTGGTCCACACTGACCGTCACATGTGGCCAGAGCTGGACCACATTTCACCCATCAGACTGTCAGAAGTCTAAACACGTTCATGTTCAGACAGGAGGACAGACGTCATGGCTCCCCCTGATCAGCTGATGGTGTGAACTGAACTCTGACGTGTCTCCGGCTGCACGTTCAGGATTAAATCCAGCCGCCTCCCATCTGGGTCCTCATTATAACAAACCCCCCCCCCCAAACGCGCCCTCTAAATCCCTAAATCCCCCTCAGCCCCTGCAGACGGGACCTCGGGCCCTGCAGGCGGGACCTCGGGCCCTGGAGGTCATGAGAGTCTCAGTTCAGGTTCAGCAGCCTGAAGCCCCGCCCCCTCCCTCGCCCTCTGTGGATCATTGTCGCACGCCCGATTCTGACCGTGAACTTCACCCCCCACAGACAGCATCAGTAAATCCTTCATCAGGAGCAGACGTGGTCGGACTGACGATGACTCAGAACACCACCCGCCCCCCCGACCACACACACACACACACACACACACACACACACACACACACACACACACACACACACACACACACACACACACACACACACACACACACACACACACAGGACTCTTTTACTTAATTTGAGCCAATTAAGAAGATGCCGAGTCACTTCCTGTTCAAACAGCTGATTAACAGCATAGTTCAGACTGCTTCAGCACCAGAACACCAGCTGAGTCTGTTCTCATGTTCTGCTGGAACAACATCAACCAGAACTCAGAACAGAGAACAAATCAATTTAATCTATGTAGCACAAAAAATCACAATCACATCAGTAGGCTTTAAGACGTCCTCTGTCCTCCGACTCTGGACTCTGTCCTCTGACCCTGGACTCTGTCCTCTGATCCTGGATTCTGTCCTCAGACCCTGGATTCTGTCCTCTGACCCTGGATTCTGTCCTCTGACCCTGGATTCTGTCCTCTGACCCTGGATTCTGTCCTCTGACTCTGGACTCTGTCCTCTGACTCTGGATTCTGTCCTCTGACCCTGGATTCTGTCCTCTGACCCTGGATTCTGTCCTCTGACTCTGGATTCTGTCCTCTGACCCTGGATTCTGTCCTCTGACCCTGGATTCTGTCCTCTGACTCTGGATTCTGTCCTCTGACTCTGGATTCTGTCCTCTGACTCTGGATTCTGTCCTCTGACTCTGGATTCTGTCCTCTGACCCTGGACTCTGTCCTCTGACTCTGGACTCTGTCCTCTGACCCTGGATTCTGTCCTCTGACCCTGGATTCTGTCCTCTGACCCTGGATTCTGTCCTCTGACCCTGGATTCTGTCCTCTGACTCTGGATTCTGTCCTCTGACCCTGGATTCTGTCCTCAGACCCTGGACTCTGTCCTCTGATCCTGGACTCTGTCCTCTGACCCTGGATTCTGTCCTCTGACCCTGGATTCTGTCCTCAGACCCTGGATTCTGTCCTCTGACTCTGGATTCTGTCCTCTGACCCTGGATTCTGTCCTCTGACCCTGGATTCTGTCCTCTGACTCTGGATTCTGTCCTCTGATCCTGGACTCTGTCCTCTGACCCTGGATTCTGTCCTCTGACTCTGGATTCTGTCCTCTGATCCTGGATTCTGTCCTCTGACTCTGGATTCTGTCCTCTGACCCTGGATTCTGTCCTCTGACCCTGGACTCTGTCCTCTGATCCTGGACTCTGGATTCTGTCCTCAGACCCTGGACTCTGTCCTCAGACCCTGGACTCTGTCCTCTGATCCTGGACTCTGTCCTCTGACTCTGGATTCTGTCCTCAGACCCTGGATTCTGTCCTCAGACCCTGGATTCTGTCCTCTGACTCTGGATTCTGTCCTCAGACCCTGGACTCTGTCCTCAGACCCTGGACTCTGTCCTCTGATCCTGGACTCTGTCCTCTGACTCTGGATTCTGTCCTCAGACCCTGGACTCTGTCCTCTGATCCTGGACTCTGTCCTCTGACTCTGGATTCTGTCCTCTGACTCTGGATTCTGTCCTCAGACCCTGGACTCTGTCCTCCGATCCTGGACTCTGTCCTCTGACCCTGGATTCTGTCCTCTGACTCTGGATTCTGTCCTCTGACTCTGGATTCTGTCCTCAGACCCTGGACTCTGTCCTCCGATCCTGGACTCTGTCCTCTGACTCTGGATTCTGTCCTCAGACCCTGGATTCTGTCCTCAGACCCTGGATTCTGTCCTCAGACCCTGGACTCTGTCCTCTGATCCTGAGCCCTTGGACCGGTCCGTGAGAAGCAGACCAACACTTGAACACTCAGTTAAAATGTAACACAGATTTTTTACTTTGATTTCTTCTGAAAACCTTTATTTTTTTTCTTTCTATTTGAACTGTCAGTGTGAGTGTGTGTGTGTGTGTGTGTGTGTGTGTGTGTGTGTGTGTGTGTGTGTGTGTGTGAGTGTGTGTGTGTGTGAGTGTGTGTGCTATTGAATTAAAGTGTGTCAGTGTGGAGGACTGACTGACACATACGAGCACACACACAAACACACTGAAGAGGCTCTTCTTTGTAACCTGATTTCATCTCAAGTTCAAGAGTAGAACACACACACACACACACACACACACACACACACACTGCGCGTCTGTATGAAAATGAGGCTGATGAATATTCAGAGTCGACCGTCTGTCTGCAGCGTTCTCACATTATTAATACACACAAACACATTTTATATCTAAATCACAGATTTATGAACAAACTGTTTGTTTCTATTTGTTTGTTTAGTTCATTTATTTATGTGTTTATTTAATGATTTAATCTGCCTGCAGATCGTTTGTGTCTCTGAACTTAACAAACAGAAGATCAACTTCTTCATCTGGTGTTAAAGTTCTCTGTTCCAGTTCTGACAGTTCTGAGATAAACCCGAACACAACAACAGAATGGTTCTGAGTCACCACACTCAAACCACACACATCATATTATATCATATTATACTATGTTATATTATATCATATTATACTATGTTATATTATATTATGTTATATTATATCATATTATACTATGTTATATTATGTTATATTATATCATATTATATTATATCATATTATATTATGTTATATTATATCATATTATATCATATTATGTTATATTATATCATATTATATTATATTATGTTATATTATATCATATTATACTATGTTATATTATATTATGTTATATTATATCATATTATACTATGTTATATTATATTATGTTATATTATATTATATTATGTTATATCATATTATATTATGTTATATTATATTGTTGTTTATCATAGATAATATTTTATTGATCATTAATAGTCTGTTTGATTTATTTCGATGCTGTTTGTTCTTCTGTGTTGCAGGTTTGAACTGAACCTGAGCATGTATAATAATAATAATAATAATAATAATAATAATCATAATCATAATCATAATAATCATAATAATGACAACAGAATAATGTTTCTGACATATTCTGTGTTTATCATCATGTTTACGAATCTTTTCTCTCTTTTTGATGTCAAACAATAAACAAAGTATCATTATAAGATTATTAACATTCTAACAGCTGATGTTTGATTAAACCTGCAGACATCAGAAACAGCCTGAAGGACATCGCAATAAATACATATATATAAATGTGTGTGTGTGTGTGTGTGTAAATGTAATAAAAGAGTCAGACCTGAGCAGCAGAGTCCCAACAGCAGCAGCATCTTCAGCATCTCCAGCATCTTCAGGTTCTTCAGTTTAAATCCAAATCAGCAGAACCATCCAGCAGCTCCATAAAACATTAAAATATATAAAAATATAAACTCTTCTTCTTCTTTGTTTCGTCTCTGAGAGTAAAAATAAAATCAGAGAGGTGATGAGGAGCTGATGTCAGAGAGCTGCTGAACCTCCTGAACATCTCATTCAAACTGACCTCACAGAGACAGACAGCGGGGGGCGGGGCTTCGGCGGACGGGGCGGGGCCAGACGAGGCAGTGACATTAACCCTGAGGTCAGGTGGGGGAGGGGGGGGGTCACAGCTGAGGTCGAGAGGGAGCTGATGGAGGAAGACAAGAGAGATGGTGCAGTAAGCTGTTTCCTCAGTCAGTGGATTAATATTAACATATTATATTATATTATGTTATGTTGTGTGTAATCTGCAGCAATGCATCATGGTCTGTAAGATCTTCACGTCTGTAGCCTGTGTGTCCTGTGAGAACCTGGTCTCTGCCCTCAGCTCTGTCCAGGCGTTTCCAGCTGATCCGGGAGGGTTTTTAAAGACTTTATTCAGCTGAAGAACATAAAGGAGCACGTCATCCTTTACTTTCAAACACTGACAGAAAAAGTATACTTCAAGTATATAGTATTTTTAGACTAATATCAGTGTACTAAAGGTATACTTGTAAGTGTACTACTTCAATACTTCTTGGAACTAAACTGGTTCGATTTTTAATTTACAAGAATATTTCTGATGTACTTTTAATGTGATTTCAGTTTGTACTGCTTGTATACTTACACTATACTTATACTGAAAGTGTACTCATTAAACAACTGTTTTATTTTGTGAGTGAACTTTTCTTTAAGTGATTCTAAGTTTGCAGGCTTTTTAGACACTAAAGACACTAACAACAATGTTCAATAAACTTATTTCTTGTAAGAGAACTTGTGAGCACCTAAATAAACAAAAAAAAACATCTGTTAAGTTCAGTTTCAGAGATTTAAAATCAAACTGAGCTGCTCTGTCTCAGCCTCAGATGTTCACCTTATTTTGTCCACCCTCCAAATGTCCAGGTTCACTCCGGGCAGCAGGTGGCGGGAACGGGCCGGAAGAAGAAGCAGAAGAAGAAGAAGCAGAAGAAGAAGAAGTAGAAGAAGAAGAAGAAGAAGAAGAAGAAGAAGACGGAAAAGGAAAAGAAGAAGAAGAAGAAGAAGAAGAAGAAGAAGCAGAAGAAGAAGAAGAAGAAGAAGAAGAAGAAGCAGAAGAAGAAGCAGAAGAAGAAGAAGAAGAAGAAGAAGAAGAAGAAGAAGCAGAAGAAGAAGCAGAAGAAGAAGAAGAAGAAGAAGAAGAAGAAGAAGAAGATATTTTGGCGCGCTGGTGGATGTAAACAAAGATGTGTGGTGGCGGACAGGATGATCCGCCTCATGTGAAGATGAAAGTGTTCGGAGGGAAACAACCAGAGTAGAAGAGCTGAAGGTAAACAAGGCTAACCAGGCTAACAAGGCTAACCAGGCTAACAAGGCTAACAAGGCTAACCAGGCTAACCAGGCTAACCGCTCGGAGTCCGGCTAACACGGCTAACCATGTTAAAACCACTTAGCTAACCTGCAGCATCAGATCAAACGTCACATAGCAACACACTGTGACTGTATGCGGATCGATCATTATTGATCTGTACTGTGATTATTACGTGTGTTGTGCTGGTTCTGGTCTCACCGAGTGTGACTGAGACTGAACAGCTTCTCCATGCTGTCCCGTCAGGATCCACGTTTACCTCCAACAAGCTGCAGCTCCACCACCTCCACCTGATCCAGTCTTCCTGGTTCTGGTTCTGGTCCGGTCCAGGTAGTGATGGCGGGTCGGGGTCGTGGGCGGGGCCGGAGGATGATGACGTTCAGTGTGGAGGCGGTCGGCATCAACAGAGGAGACAGTTTACCTCCATCCATCCAACAGCCCACACCTCTGTTTCCTGTGAGGCACACACACACACACACACACACACACACACACACAGAGTACACAGCAAACAGGAGCTGCTAACAGACTATACATACTTGTTATGTGTTTGACTGTGTGTGTGTGTGTGTGTGTGTGGTCCAGGTGATGGAGCAGAAGCCCCTCCCCCTGACAGGAGGTGAGGAGGCGGAGTATCTGTTAGCTCTCAAACAGGAGTTCAGGGGAGCCATGAAGAGTCTGCCCTGCTTCATCCAACCAGCTGCTGCACTCAGAGGTCACACACACACACACACACTAAGACATACACACTAAGACATACACACGAACACACACTCACACTCTAGATCAGCTGATCTATCATCAATAATCAATGTTCAGCTGCTGTTAGTTTTATTGTGCAGATCTGTGTGTGTTTCCTGTCCAGATGTGGAGAGATACTCTGATAAATATCACAGCAGCGAGCAGACGGACGCGCTGACGGAGTGGACGCCAGGTAACAGTGACATCATCATCATCACCATCACCATCATCATCATCATCATCATCATCATTATTAATAAGTTGTTGTTCTTTCAGATTGGAAGAAATTCCCCAAAGAACTCAGAGTCCACGTAAAGAAAGCTGCCAGAGTCGGTGAGTGCAGGGGAACGAGGGGTGTTCAGTTGGTTATAATCTGCAGCTTCACCACTAGATGTCACTAAACGGTCCACAATGATCCTTAAAGTGTGAGTGAAGAAATATCAGAGAATTAGAAAAGAAATACTCAATAGATGGATGGATCTCCGCCTCTGAGCTGCTTCAGTAGATTGATTGATTGATTGATTGATTGATTGATTGATTGATTGATTATTGATTAATTGATAGTGTATGGATGTCCTGCTCTGTGTCTGTCAGGCGTCTCAGCAGCAGTCAGTCGCTCTGACAGAGTTCAGTCGTCTCAGAAGAAGAACAAAGACAAAGAGGAAGTGCTTCTCAAACTTGAGGTGAGTCTTCTCAGCTGGTCTGGGTTCAGGTCTACTTCCTGTCCTCAGCTGGTCTGGGTTCAGGACTACTTCCTGTCCTCAGCTGGTCTGGGTTCAGGACTACTTCCTGTCCTCAGCTGGTCTGGGTTCAGGTCTACTTCCTGTCCTCAGCTGGTCTGGGTTCAGGTCTACTTCCTGTCCTCAGCTGGTCTGGGTTCAGGTCTACTTCCTGTCCTCAGCTGGTCTGGGTTCAGGACTACTTCCTGTCCTCAGCTGGTCTGGGTTCAGGTCCACTTCCTGTCCTCAGCTGGTCTGGGTTCAGGACTACCTTCATCTGTTTCCTGTTTGCGTATACGGGAGTCTTTCCACCTTAACTTAAGCTTTCCAGGCAGCGCAGGTGGAGCGGTTAAGAGTGCATGCCACATACGCAGGTTCGAATCCCGGCCGGAGGACCTCTGCTGCACGTCACCCCCCCCCTCATTATTTCCTGTTTATTAACTGTCAAATAAAATAAAGGTGTCAGTGCCTGAAAAACTCTTCAGAAAAAACAAAAAACTTAAGCTTTCCACCTAAACGTGTGTGTCAGACTCTGGAGAAGAAGGAGGAGCAGGGGAGCTCCGGGGAGGAAGAGGAGGAGGAGGAGGAGGGAGAGGAGAAGAAGAAGAAACAGGAGGAGGAGGAGGCTGAGGGAGAGGAGGAGTATGACGAGGAAGAGTTCGAGGAGGTGAGACAGTTTTATTAAATTAAGACTTTTATGAATGAAGTTTGGTTTGTGTTCACTCTGATATCCGCGTCAATATTAATGATTAAAGGTGCAGTACGTACAGAACATCATGATCAGAGTGTGAAGAAACAACAGAGCTTTAATTTTGTTCTGTTTCCTGTCGGTCTGCAGGAGACGGATTACGTCATGTCGTACTTTGATAACGGGGAGGAGTTCGGAGGCGACAGCGACGACAACATGGACGAGGCTATTTACTGAAACACCAGCACTCAACACGCACACGTCCATTTTTATATCAACCTTCATCGCTCCTCACGTGTCGCCGTGCAGAGAAACCGTCCAGCAGCTGTTTGACTTTTTTAACTGTTTTATAGAAACACTCAATGTTTCTGTTGACGTCAGAGAGACTCGGCGTCAGAGAGACTCGACGTCAGGGAGACTCGACGTCAGAGAGACTCGACGTCAGAGAGACTCGACGTCAGGGAGACTCGACGTCAGAGAGACTCGGCGTCAGAGAGACTCGGCGTCAGGGAGACTCGACGTCAGAGAGACTCGGCGTCAGAGAGACTCGGCGTCAGAGAGACTCGACGTCAGAGAGACTCGGCGTCAGAGAGACTCGGCGTCAGAGAGACTCGACGTCAGGGAGACTCGACGTCAGAGAGACTCGACGTCAGGCTGCCACTCTGAAATGTTTTATAAGATTTTGTATCAGTGTTTTATCATTGTTGTAGAAAGAAGTTACTTAAATGTTTGTTCTGTTGGATAATAAACTGCAGCTACAGGAAGAGTAAATGATGTGCTAATAATTAAATATGATGTATTGATAATTAAATATGAGGTATTGATAATTAAATATGAGGTATTGATCAGATCCTCAGAGGACGATTAACGACTACGATTTAGTTCACATTGAATCTATCAATAATAAATGATCATTCAAAGTTCACCTTTAGCTAGAAGCTGGAAACTGATTTTATTTGACTTTACTTTGGTTTATGTGGAATAATCTGATTGATAATGTACAGCTGCAGGGTGTCAATAATAATATTGATAGATTCAGACTCATTCATCTGAAAGGAAACAGTGTGAAAATATAATCTTGACTGAGAATAGTAATTAGCAGAGTGAAAGAAACGATTCGGAACATTTCTCACTGATCAGAACCTCCAGTGTCGCCTCTCCACAACTAAAATAATAATAAATAAAAACAAAAACAAGGACACATGAACGACAGAATGACATCATCGTTCCAGGACCCACAATACCATGATATTCAGTACGACGGAGGAAGGCTCAGGCTGCCACATAGTTAGCAATAGTTAGCCTTAGCTAGCATAATCAGCTGATAACACCACATCCACACTGACAGTCGTGTGTCAGACTGATTTAATGAGACAAATACCACAGAAGTCAAAGTAATCAGTTAACTCCACCGTCACAGCTGTGTTGGAGTCAGAGTCGGGCTGGTGAGCTGAAGGTTGCTTCAGACTTTCCAGACTGGAAACTGGACTTCAGGGTCGCTCCAGTTGAAACTGCTGAAAGTCCGACTTCACAGTTCAAACGGATCGCACCGTCGCACATCCATGAGCAGGACTGGAGAGTGACAGTGTTGGCTAAGCTACTTTCAAAATGCAATATATTACTTATTACTAGTTACCTTCATTTTATAGTAATTTATTACATGACAGTATTACTGTCTGCGCAGAGTTATGTATCACTTAGTACACTACTTTTTAGTTACTTTTAACCGACTGGCCAAATAACCTCTACAGAACAAAGAGACAGTCAGATGTATGATGAGGTTAGGTTAGGTTAGGTTAGGTTAGGATTAGGTTAGGTTAGGTTAGGTTAGGTTAGGTTAGGTTAGGGTCTCTGAGCAGAGCGGACAGGCTGGGCTGTCTTCCACAGCTACACTCTCAGATTGAACAACTTGGTTTCAACGGAGGGGCAGTCCGTCCTTCAGACATCCAGCCTGTCTGCTCTCTCACGCCCAGAGACACTCTGGCAGCAAAGAGCGTCTGCAGAGGAGAAGTATAACCCAGGCAGAGCAGCCGCCGGCCGGTCTGGATGGACTGCAACAGCTGAAGAAGTCAGTGTGTTTACTGGGGAAAGTTAACAGTGCAAGTATCATCTAAAGGCCGGCACACACCGGCTAAAACGTCGGACGTCTGAAGCGTTAGGAGAGAGTCGGACGAGTTCGGGAGCTGCTCTGTTCGGTGTGTTCAGCTGCGTCGGAGGCTCGTGGAAGCACACGGACATCGTCTGATCCGACTGAACACGCGAAGTCGGACGTCTGAGGTTGGACGCCGTCGGATACTCTGATTGGTTGTTAGCTAGCTGTTACTCACAAATAAATACATTTTAAATTTGCTAAATTATGTTTAAATAAAAGCCTGGACAGGGTCCAGGGCCCGATACTGAGGAGCAGCTGGCTGAGTACCGCTGTCTTTGAGTTCTCCTGAAGAACTCTGACAGGACCAGGAAGTGGGCCTGATAATTGAGCTGACCAGAAGTTCAGACCGTCTGGCCGTCTGACGATCTGAAGTCCTACTGAGTTCTTTTAGGGCGGTGACCGGAAGGAACAACCTGACTGATCTGAACCTTAGAGTTTTGTTGTTGTCTTTTTTTGTAAGCTGGAGTCAGACCACCGGGCGGAAAGTGTCAAAGTTACGTTTTTCGCTCTAAATTACATAATGACATCATCACCATCAGTAAACTGGAGGCTGTCTGACTCTGTCTCTCGCGGGGACGGAGGCTGTTTTCTGGGGGAAAGTTCACTGAAGTCTCGGTGTGGAGGGCTGACCGTCACCGTGACAACAGCAACTACAACAACACAAACACCTGGAGATCTCAAGGAAATTGAATCGCTTGACTAGTCCGACTAGTCCAACTCGTCAAGCGAGCAGGAACTGATGAAGCCTCTCGGATGAGAGGTGAAACGTCTTCAGAGACAAAAACCAAATCCAGTTGCGTTCGATTCAATTTCCTTGAGATAACTATGACCTGGATGAATGAGAATATTCACAAGCTT
Source organism: Lagodon rhomboides (assembly GCA_039737535.1). NCBI lineage: Eukaryota > Metazoa > Chordata > Actinopteri > Spariformes > Sparidae > Lagodon > Lagodon rhomboides. Next base: position 34,988,660 of record CM077788.1, on the reverse strand, counting down.
GTAAACACCTGGTGAGGTAAAGTTTACTGCCGGAGACAGACGCTGTTTTTCTGGCAGAAATGTGACGAAGAGTCCTTAGGACAGACAGGAGGACAGACAGGAGGACAGACAGGAGGACAGACAGGAGGACAGACAGGAGGACAGACAGGAGGACAGACAGGAAGACAGACAGGAGGACAGACAGGAGGACAGGCAGGAGGACAGACAGGAGGACAGACGCTTCTCCACGTACAGCTGCTGTATTGTTTTCCTCATAAGTCACCAAAGACAGTTCCAGTTGCTACGTTCCTGTTGTTTGGTCCTGTAACGTTGCTTTGTGGGACATTTCTCTGTGTTTAGCTGAGTGAAGGACCTGTGTAGTTATCAGACTGTCAGACCAACACGCCCTCGATACGTGAAGCCGGCTGATCCGTTCACACTGGTTCAGTTTGCCAGTGATGCTCCGCTGATTCTACCTCCGGAGGCGGATCAGCGCCGGAGCGAAATTTCACCCCTCGCCGCCTCTGAGACTTTCACACAGAGGAGGAGGAGAATTGTCGAGGACCCCTTCATCCAAACGGCGGTGAGAACGGGCCTAATGATTTATTATTTACGGACATTGTGGACGTTTTGGGCCAAACTGTCTGACTGATGAGGCCTCGTATCAACTCAGGAACATATTTTAGCTCCTCTTCTGTTCAGACTGTCAGAATCAATGAGGCATCGTGTTGTTAGTAGCTGTGCAGCCTGCAGGAGGCGCTGCTGATGCTTCACTCGTCTCAAAGGATAACAAGCGTTTTCGTGTTTAAAGTTTTGTCACTCAGAGAAGAATCTGCCTCACAGAAACTCCACGTCTTCATGTGAGACGTGTTTATTTACAGGAACTGTTGGACGTCCAGAAATAAACTCAGCTCGTCTGTCCGTCCATCTGTCTCAGTCTGTCTCAGCTTCTTCCTGGAACTCCACTCTGAGCTGATCTGAGGTCAGCTCTCTGCTGACAGCTCCATCACGCCTCTATCTTTACACTTTATTTTGGAAACACATTTCCTGTTCTGGGAGCTGTCACTCTGCATGTTTGATCCATGGACTATCTGCTCTGCTGGGATCAGCTGGGTTACGATTAGTGACAGATATATCACTGATAAAATCTCACATTTGTTGGAGTTTTGTTCCATCAGAACATTTGAGGGCCAGGACGTCATCGTGGTGCCGGTGGTTCGTTTCTGTCGTCTGCATGTCGCTGATGTTATTTGGATTAATTATGAAGCCTCAGTTAAAACTGCGTTAGGTTGACTGTGAGCTAGCATTAGCATTAGCTCTCTGGTTCTAAATGTGGAAGCAGAAGAAGAAATGTGAGCGTTGGCGCTGACCCAGATCACTCTCTAAACGAGTGACTGCCAGGCCTCCACCAATCACAGGCAGCCCCGGCTCCACTGCTGACCAATGAGAGTGAAGACAGGCTGCTGGTCACGCAGGACAACAGAAGTGTGTGTGTGTTAGTGTGTACGTGTGTGTGTTAGTGTGTGTGTGTGTGTGTGTTAGTGTGTGTGTGTGAGTTATGTAGAACAACAGTAACACAATGAGTTTCACACTGATTATACAATAATCATTAAATATACATTTATCTAGAAATATACACACAGCACACAGTATGTACAGAAGAATACTGTATTCTGTACTGAAGGTGTGTACTGTGTGTACAGTGTGTACTGTATATACTGTGTGTACTGTGTGTACTGTGTGTACTGTATATACAGTGTGTACTGTGTGTACTGTGTGTACTGTATATACTGTATATACTGTGTGTACTGTATATACTGTATATACTGTGTGTACTGTATATACTGTATATACTGTGTGTACTGTGTGTACTGTATATACTGTATATACTGTGTGTACTGTGTGTACTGTGTGTACTGTATATACAGTGTGTACTGTGTGTACTGTATATACTGTATATACTGTGTGTACTGTGTGTACTGTATATACTGTGTGTACTGTGTGTACTGTATATACTGTATATACTGTGTGTACTGTGTGTACTGTATATACTGTATATACTGTGTGTACTGTGTGTACTGTGTGTACTGTATATACAGTGTGTACTGTGTGTACTGTGTGTACTGTATATACTGTATATACTGTGTGTACTGTGTGTACTGAGTGTTGAGTACCTGTGCAGCTCCAGTGTGTTGCTGTAACGAGGTCAGAGGTCAGACGGACGTCTCTGATGTGAGCAGCTGCAGTCGAAGTAAACAACAGAGTCAGATTACACTGACACACACACACACACACACACACACACACACACACACACACACACACACACACACACGACCCTGATTCAAACGTGATTTCTTTATTCAGTACACACACTCGATACACACACTCAATGTACACACTCGATACACACACTCGATACACACACTCAGTTGTGACGTGAACAGAAGCAGAAACTTCTTCATGATTAAAGTGTTTATTGTTGAGTGAAGCTCAGCCGACGCTGCAGATCAGATCAGCAGATCAACATCACTGTGTGGCTGTTTTAATGAAACGCCTCACAGCTGATTGGACGAACCATCTGTCTATCAGCGCCTATCACCTGGTGACTTCAACCAATCAGATCAACAGCAGGAGAGCGCTGCGATCAATCAAACTCTGCCGGAAGTCAAAGGAGAGAAGAGTGAGAACATGTGTCGCCTCGTTCTCTGTTCTCTGAATAAACTCTCCAGTTCTGATACAACTGATGCTAAAGCAGCTACGCTAACTGATGCTAAAGCAGCTACGCTAACTGATGCTAAAGCAGCTACGCTAACTGATGCTAAAGCAGCTACGCTAATCTCTGGAGGAGCTGCCATGTTGTTTTCAAACAGAGGACTCTGATTGGTCCTTGAAGCCAGGTGAGATGGTGATGATGTCATGAAATAAACTGATGACAAGATTTAAAGTTGAACTGATTTATTGTTTGAATATAAAAATAAACTTCTGCTCTCATTTACAAAATATGTACAACTGGAACTTCCTCAAACTAGTCGTAAAAAAACAACAAAGTTTAACGACAAATATAAAAAACACTTGTAACAGCTGAGTCGTCGTCATGACTCAGCAGTCATGTTACAGTCCTGGTCGCCGAGCTGCAGGTTCGAGGGCTCAGACCCGTCATGGCGGTGGAACCGTGAGCTCAGACCCGTCATGGCGGTGGAACCGTGAGGTCAGACCCGTCATGGCGGTGGAACCGTGAGGTCATCCTCAGAAGACCTGAACAGCCTTCGGAGGGTTAACTGCATCCTGATCCACCTGAAAACAACAGAAGAAGAGTTACAGAGATCTGTCTCTTCTTCTGATGAGGAGGAGGAATCTGGAGATCCGAACCAGGTCTGCGTCTCTGATGGTCTCACCTCGCTGTAGGCGGGGGGAGGGGAGTAGTACAGTTCAGGCGCTCTCATGAAGAGCCCCTCTTCCTCGTCTTCCTCGCCATCGTCGTAGTCCTGCAGGAGGGGGGTGCGGGGGCCGTCCACCCTCAGGTCCCTGTGGATGTTGCTGTAGCTGGGCGGGGCCGAAGGGAAGGACGACCAGCTGCTCAGGGAGCCGGTGTGGCTCATCAGGGATTCGGCCTGGCTGCTCATGCTGCTGGTCCGGCTGCCGACGCCGCTGAACGGGATTGTCCCGATGACCAGCGGCAGCTCCAGCTCCAGCTTCTTACTGCCCGGGATGTGCAGCGAGATCTGAGGGAGGAGGGGGCGGAGCTTAATGTCTCACCTGATTCAGGTTACATCATCTCATCATTAAATGTCTCACAGTCTCATCGACTTCTAAGGGACCAGAACCAGGATCTGAGTCAGACCAGGGCCAGGGCGGGACCGCCTTAAGTGGATCTGGTTTCTTACTGAACTACGCTGATGTCATCAGACTCACCCTGAGGGCGTAGTCCACCTTGATGATGTCACAGCCGAGCAGCGACGGCTTCAGTTTGGGGACTCTGATGGTCTTCCCCTGCCACATGTCGCACATCCCGGAGATGATGTGGTTTCCTCGGACCGCCAGCAGCTTCTGATGCAGCTCCTGAACAAAATAAAGAACCTGTTAGAACCGGTCTGGACTGTATGTGGACAGGAAGTGATTCGTGTCTGTGCGTCACCTTGATGCGTCCGTCTGCGACATATGTGTTTTTGGCGATGATGGCGGCCTTCGGCACGACGATCCGTGAGCAGGTGTTCTCAAACTTGGCGTTGATGTGGATCTCTTCTCCCTCGCAGAAACCCTTCCTGTCGATCTGAGCGCTGATGGACACCTGACCGTCAGGTATGAACATACAGGTGACCTTCTTCTGAGCAGATGCTGCAGCCGGAGCCTGATTGGACGACACCGTCTGTTAGACTTGATACCTTCAGCTCCATCTACATCACCTGACACAGACCAACAGAGACTCTGCCCTCAGTTCTGACTGACAGGACTCGGCTGTTTCTTGCAGCTGTGGGTTCAGTTAAGAATTTATCACGTTGTGTTGTTGTGACTGAAACTCTGTCAGGAAACGCTGAGTCAGCAGGAAGTTTAAAGTCATATAAACCTGAAGTGACACAAACGACTGAAGGTGGAAACATGAAAGTGGTGATTGATGAACGAGCAGCTGCTCCTCCAGCGACTGACTCAGTTCACCTGCGGACAGTTTCAACCAGTTAAAGGAGCAGTGTGAACGATCCTGCCCTCCTGCAGTCGCTCTGCACAGACACCTGTCCATGCACCTGTTCATGTTCAGGTGATGCTCCCATTTAATAGACAAAAACGATTACAACAAAAACATGACTGGATTAATGCAAAAAATAAACTAATAAAGTGATGCTGCTGGAAAACAAAGGAGTGAGGTGAATGGGGCTGTAAAAACTGCATGATTCTCCACCCCATGCTTCCCCTGATTACCTACACCTGTGACTATAAAGAAAACGCTATACTGCCACCTGACGAAACCCAAAAGACAGACAAATAAACAGATGTGGCTCTTATATCTCCTTTAAAACTACGTAATGCTCCTTTAACGTGTGGACGTGTTCGTACCAGCAGGTCGGGTCGGTTGACGTCCAGTGGCTCCTCCACCTCAAACTCCCTCTCACACTGCAAAGCATGCTGGGACGGCCTGTCCAGCACCGCCCTCACGTAGTAACGCACGGAACCGAACTTTCCTTTGTAGGACGACACCAGACGGCTGAAACCAGAGCAGAGAGCGTCAGATCAATAATCAATGGCTGTGGTCAGTGATCAGATGCACTGTGATCAGGCAGAGTCTCACCCGGCTGCCGGCAGCTCGAAGCCGAAATGGAAGCTGTACGTTTTATCAGCCTGCAGCAGGAAGCAGCCGTCAGAGTCTGAGGGCAGAGAGGCTCATGAGCAAGGCAGCAGCACTGACAACACACTCATTAAAGGTGCAATATGTAAGAACAACGTTGCCGTTCGCTCATTAGCCCAGTTAGCCGTGCAGCTAGCAGTCCAGACATCGGGGGGCCTGTCGGTGTTTATCAGAGCACATGAGCTTGAGACCAGGTCGGCGCTAACTGGTTAGCATGCTAACCGGTTAGCATGCTAACTTCAAGAGAGTTACAACATAGATGTCATCAGGTCAGAACTTTGTTCTGTTCACAACTTTGATTCTTAATGTTTCTAACTAAAATTCTTACATATTGCACCTTTAACACACAAACATGAAACATGTTTAAAACTTCAGATTTTAATAAAACAAAGTTTGAAGTGTTTGACAGATACATGATTTCATACACCTGTTTCAGTACACAGTTTATATATTATAACACATCATATAACATAATGTAGAAATAAAAGTGAGAGTCAGAAGAATTATTTCACTGAAATAAACAGGTCGATTCTACAAACGTCTCCAATCAAACTGACATTAACCTGATTTATCTGCTTCACTGATTCTTTTATTGATATTAAGTCTGAATATTTCATATGTATCATGTATTACAATTTCATTGTACATGTGTATAGTGACAATACAGGAATATTATTTTCTATTCTATATTGAAGCTTGTAGTTTGCTCTGAACGTATTTCTGTTATTGTGATCACACTTTGTGTCTGAACTCCTCTCAGTAAGACCTCCTCCACCTCCTCCTCCTCCACCTCCTCCTCACCTTTGCTGAGCACCTCCTCCAGCCTCAGCTCCTCCTCATACTTCATGTACTCCACCTCCTGGCTGCGGGTCTTGCGGTTCTTCCCGCCGCGGTGCTCCACGCGGGCGCAGCCGGCGGCGGTGACCCTGAGGCCGGTCACCCTGCAGGGCTGCGCCGCCTCCAGCTGCACGGAGCCGGACAGCTTCTCCCCGCTGCTGTAGAAGTGCCGGCCGGGGTCCGAGAAGAGCAGCTGGAAGAGCCGGAGCTTGTTGGCCGGAGCCAGAACCATGACGGACTGACAGGAAGTCACCTACAAAATAAAACTGTTTCAATGCGACGGAAATAAAGTATTGACTTACATTTGATTAAAAAAAAAATCAAGGCTGAGGCAGTAAATAACGCATTAATCACATATATCGCGGTTGTGGTCGCTCGGCTGGTGTTTGTGGGTCAGTGAACGGTCCAGGTCACTTTTATACCGCTGCTCCGGCTCCCCGGTGTCCCGTTACCTCTCAATGAGCAGCACGTGCTCAGTGAGTGGACACACCGAGCAGCGGCAGGACGCAGCTCCGTGATTGGTCATAATCGAATGCAGCCAATGAGAATGCCGAAAGGACGCGTGGACAGCTAATGTCTCGAGGGGGGCGGGGCCTGTGGCTGCGGCAGTAGAGTCATCAGAGTGAGAATAGAAACAGAACAACTGACCTCTGAACACACAAAGTGTTTATATGTTTATGTGTTTATATGTTCATATGTTTATAATGTTTGTGTTCATATGTTTATAATGTTTGTGTTCATATGTTTATATGTTTATAATGTTTATATGTTTATGTGTTCATATGTTTATAATGTTTATATGTTCATATGTTTATATGTTTATAAGTCCATTATGTTCATATGTTTATATGTTTATGTGTTTATAATGTTTATATGTTTATGTGTTTATAATGTTTGTGTTCATATGTTTATAATGTTTGTGTTCATATGTTTATATGTTTATAATGTTTATATGTTTATGTGTTTATAATGTTTATATGTTTATGTGTTTATAATGTTTATATGTTTATAATGTTTATATGTTCATGTGTTCATATGTTTATAATGTTTGTGTTCATATGTTTATATGTTTATATGTTCATATGTTTATAAGTCCATTATGTTTATATGTTTATAATGTTTGTGTTTATATGCTTATAATGTTCATATGTTCATATGTTCATATGTTTATATGTTCATATGTTCATATGTTTATATGTTTATATGTTCATCTGTTCATATGTTTATAATGTTTACAATGTTTATATGTTTATATGTCCATTATGCTTATATGTTTATGTGTTTATATGTTTAGAATGTTCATATGTTTATATGTTCATTATGTTTATATGTTTATGTTTATATGTTTATGTTTATATGTTTATGTTTATATGTTTATAATGTTTATATGTTCATTATGTTTATGTTTAAAATGTTTTATAATGTTTAAATGTTTTATATTTGAATATGTTAATGTTCATATGATTTATATGTTAAAATGTCCTATATGTCTTATATGTTTATATCTTTTTGTATTTTATATGATTATATGAAGAACAGTGACATCACTCAGAGCCCTGCACCAGTCATTATCACATCAGAAATACATATATTACTTTATTTTATAGTTTTGTCAGTAATCTTAAATTCCTGCAGTGACTCAGCTCAAACTGTCCGTTCAGTAAATCTCTGGTTGTCGACAGGAAACGACGAGCTGATTTATTTTTTTCTTTCTCATTAGTTCAACATGAAAGTCGGTTCCTGACCTCGGAAACTAAAGTCAAAAGTAGTTTAAAGTTCTGTTAAATGCCGGTAATAATTAATGTTCAACTTAAAGCAGCGACACTGAACTTTCCTGTGTGTTGACTCTGGCAAGCAGAGAACATGAAGTTTCAATGGAATATGATAACTAGTATTCACAAATACATATTTCATATGATACATATTTGTATTATATTTTTTGTAGATTTATTTAATTGCTTATAAGCAGGAATGAAACAATGAGTGAACAAACAAGATGTGAAGAGCGATATGTGAAGGTATTTTCTACAACTAAAGAATCTGTGAACATCGACTTTAATGACTTCATTTAGTTTAAACCTACAGAACAACAGTTTAAATAGTGACAGTGAACATCTGGAACCTGTCAGGAAACAACTAAATAAATAGCAGAAACACTCGGAGGCGTTAGGAACTAAAGAAGTTTGTTCGAGTCTAAATGAGTTATCAGACGCTGCTGATTGTTGATCAGTTAATGAGCATAAGAAGCAACATAAGAGCAAAAGATCTGAGTTTAAATAAAAGTCAGAACATGACATCAGACGGCTCCTGTTGTAAATCATATTCAGCTAAATTAGATTATTATTTTCTGAGTCACTGTGGAAAGCTGAGGGCCAGCGAGCAGAGCCGAGGGCTGCTGGTGTGGACATGTCGCCCTCTGCTGGACGAAGAGGAGCTGCTCTCACTGAGTCCAAACTCCAGTGTCTTCAGCCGAGTTCAAAGGATTCAGCTGCGTTCAATCACAACGTGTTTTTTCTAGAATCCAGTTTGACTCCAGGTGTTGGTGTCGAAGTGATCGCTCTACACCTGTTTACAGTGTGAAGCTCGACATGGAGGTGCTTGATTTAGAGGTGGATATTAAAATGTAATACCAAAGATGTGAAAAACAAACAGGTCACGATGTGAAGAAAGTTTGACTGATGCTTTTATTACACGTGAGTGAAATGGGTGAAACTCTTGTTCACGCTGCTGTTACTTTACTAGTTTCCACAGATCGTAGAAGATTTAGGAGCAAGTTTTGTTCCACAACCAAGAAAATGTTAAGCTGTTAAAAAAAAATATGGAACATAAAAGAGATCTGTGTACAAACGTTGTAGAAGTTAAAGCAGATCATGAATTAACATCGCCCAAAAATCTTGCAGAAGTCCAGTGAGGACCGACGACGACAAGTCCTTCAGTAAGTTCTGATTCTCTGCACAGAACCGGAGCACAATAACACAAACTTCAGGATTTTAAAGGAGAACGACTCAAACGGACCCGACAATATTAACATGACTGATTTAACAGACCAACAGTTTGAATCAGGAAACCTTCTTTTGTCTACAGCCACACTCTAACACGTTCATTACATCATGTTTCCTGCAGCAGCTTCACACCTCAAACCAGATTTAAAATGAGATGTTTCCTGTCCTGAACACCTGGGGAGGTTCACCTGTATGACACACGTGTCGGAGGCAGCAACTCTCTTATTTTTTTAGCAACAGGCTCAAAAAATAAGACAGCGTGACGTGGCGTGGAAAAGGGACCTCACAGCTGATCGGGTCTGGTTTGGTGCGGTCAACATGAATCCCAACAGGAACCAGACAGAATAAATAAACCTTTTTCTGTACAGGATGGAGGTCAGAGGTCATCTGGCTGACAGCTTCCTGGAGCTCCTGGTGACCTTCGACCTTCAGGACCATCCAGGCTGCTGACCTCTGAGAGTCTGTGATCGTCATCGGTTCAGATTCTCATCAAAGCTGCAGAAACACAAGAGACGAGTTCAACCGAGTGCAGCAGGTGTCTATCCTGACAGAGCTGTTTGTAGAGAACAGGGAGGTGGAGGAGAAGTTCTGGATCAGCAGAACTCCAGTAGAATCAGAGTAGAATCAGTAGCATGAAGTTCTTACTGGCGTATGGCATCAGGTATCTGCAGTCTTTCTGTGGGGATGAACTGTGACAGCTCCTGCAGACTCTGGATGAACCGGATCTTCCTGCTGAACTTCTCACTGGAGACAACAGACAATAAAGTTTCATCTAATCTGAACTTCGGAGTCTGTCCTTGTCTCTGTGTAGATGCCTGGAGTGAGTGTGTGTGTGTGTGTGTGTGTGTGTGTGTGTGTGTGTGTGTGTGTGTTGCAGACCTGATGAAGGGTTTGACCACGGTGATCAGAGCTTTGATGTACCAGGCAGGATGGACGACCAGCAGCCCCTTCAGGTCCTTCTTCAGCCTGGACACAGACATGACAACAGTCTGATCACTTCTCATCAATATTTTCTCTCCGGAGACGTTCACAGTTTATTGAACCATCAGACAGTGTGACAGCTCCACCCCACAGGACTGTCCTGGTGAGTGAATCCATCGTACCTCCTGTCGATGGAGGTGTAGCACTGATGGAGCCACTTGATGGCTGGCAGCTTGTTTCTGGGAGCCATCGCACACAGGTACACCAACAGGTAGTTCTCTGACACCATGAGGTCCAACGTCCCCACAATGTACCTGCACACACACACACACACACACACACACACACACACACACACACACACACACACACACACACACACACAGTTTGACCATCAGAATCAGTCCTGATGAAAACACATCATGGAGCCTCGGCTCCTCTGTGGACCATCAGGCCTCCAGTGGCCCTCAACTTCTTTCAGCGCTGCATTTTGTGAATAATACCATCTTTAATCTAATAATCTTGTTTTTCATTCAGTAAACAATAACAGACTGATACCATGTTTATATATCTTGGATTAATAAAAATCTTTTACTGAAATGTTCCTAAAGACAGAAAACTGAGCTCACCTGAACAGGTTGTCCATGACGTACTCGTAGTCCTCCACCGTGTTCTCTGGCAGGTAGCAGGAGGTGAAAAGGATGATGGCGTTCATCTCATCTCCATAGTAACCTGACAACCAATCAGACATGAGTCACAAGCCCCATCCACACTGCCCACAGTGTGGGATCATGCTCAGATTCTCTGCATCCTCTGTGGGAAAGTTACAGATGTGGAGAGAAGGAACAGGTCTGGCTCTGATCCACCTCGAGAGGTAGAAAGAAAGGTAGAGACGGATCTGTCCTCCTGTCTGTCCACCTGTCTGTCATCCTGTCTGTCATCCTGTCTGTCATCCTGTCTGTCCTCCTATCTGTCCTCCTCATATCTGTCCTCCTGTCTGTCCTCCTGTCTGTCATCCTGTCTGTCATACTGTCTGTCCTGCTGTCTGTCCTCCTCATATCTGTCCTCCTGTCTGTCATCCTGTCTGTCATCCTGTCTGTCCTCCTCATATCTGTCCTCCTGTCTGTCATCCTGTCTGTCCTGCTGTCTGTCCTCCTGTCTGTCCTCCTCCTGTCTGTCCTCCTGTCTGTCCTCCTGTCTGTCCTGCTGTCTGTCCTCCTGTCTGTCCTGCTGTCTGTCCTCCTGTCTGTCCTGCTGTCTGTCCTCCTCCTGTCTGTCCTCCTGTCAGTTCTCTTGTCTGTCCTCCTCATATCTGTCCTCCTGTCTGTCCTCCTGTCTGTCCTCCTGTCTGTCCTCCTGTCTGTCATCCTGTCTGTCCTCCTGTCTGTCCTCCTGTCTGTCCTCCTCATATCTGTCCTCCTGTCTGTCCTCCTGTCTGTCATCCTGTCTGTCATCCTGTCTGTCCTGCTGTCTGTCCTCCTCATATCTGTCCTCCTGTCTGTCATCCTGTCTGTCATCCTGTCTGTCCTCCTCATATCTGTCCTCCTGTCTGTCATCCTGTCTGTCCTGCTGTCTGTCCTCCTGTCTGTCCTCCTCCTACTATCTGTCCTCCTGTCTGTCCTCCTGTCTGTCCTGCTGTCTGTCCTCCTGTCTGTCCTGCTGTCTGTCCTCCTCCTGTCTGTCCTCCTGTCAGTTCTCTTGTCTGTCCTCCTGTCTGTCCTCCTGTCAGTTCTCCTGTCTGTCCTCCTCATATCTGTCCTCCTGTCTGTCCTGCTGTCTGTCCTCCTGTCTGTCATCCTGTCTGTCATCCTGTCTGTCCTCCTGTCTGTCCTCCTGTCTGTCCTGCTGTCAGTCCTCCTGTCAGTCCTCCTGTCAGTCCTCCTGTCTGTCCTGCTGTCTGTCCTCCTGTCTGTCCTCCTGTCTGTCCTCCTCATATCTGTCATCCTGTCTGTCCTCCTGTCTGTCCTGCTGTCTGTCCTCCTGTCTGTCCTCTTGTCAGTCCGCAGGTTTAGACTGACAGGAGGACACCTGGAAACACCTTGAAAACACACCTATGTCATCATCATGACGTGTACCGTCACGCCTCTTTTGGATCCACAGCGGCGGCATGCTGTGAACTGACACAGTGAGAACTGGCGAACCTCCGCTGAGGAGAAAATGTGTCGTCTCTGTGTGAAAAGTGCGACTGTTTAATTTTTTGTGTTGAGACGTGTTACAGATTTTAGCCTCCTTTGCTCCACTGAGCATCTATACGTGACAGTTCTACTGTAAAGTGAAGAGAACATTATGGAAAATAAATAAATGTACATTACATCACAACATTGTATAAATATATCATATTATTACATCATGTTGAGAAACAATCAAAATGAAATAGAAGGAGACTAAACAGTGACCTCTGACCTCCGTGTGACAGGACCTGTAGGTACGGTTCAAGGACGCTCATGTTCACGTTATATTCATGTCCGGAGATGCAGAACCTTCTCCACCGGCGACCCCTGCTGTCCACCTGGTCCAGTTCCATCAGACTTTCTGACTGCTCCCTCTGGCTACTGGCCCCGCCCCCGGCCCCGGCCCCGCCCCTCGCCATCCTGGGGAGGTCATCTGTCAGAGAGAGGTCAGAGGTCAGCACAGATATTGTTATCTCTTTCCTGCGGTGCGGCTCTGTTTTTTTTTAACCTTTTTTTGGGGGGGCGTTTATATGGCTGAAGATACGACAGGAAACAGGACGAGGGGGGGTGACACGCAGCAAAGGGCGCCAGGCCGGGACTCGAACCCGCCGCCTCTGTACATGGACGCTGCTCTACCAGCTGAGCTAAACGGCGCCTCGTGTGGTTCTGTTTTCATCCTGTTCTCTCTGCCTGTACAAGCTGCGGTTCTGTTATGTTCTGTTAACACCTGTGTGTCTGATGCTACGCAGACGACTGACAGCTCTGCACCTGAGCTCCACCTGACCTCCACCTGAGCTCCACCTGAGCTCCACCTGACCTCCACCTGAGCTCCACCTGACCTCCACCTGAGCTCCACCTGAGCTCCACCTGAATCAGTGACTGGGAAACAGTGTGGTTGCTATGGTGACAGCAGGCCTGTCTCACCCTCCCACTCCAGCTCGTGCATGCTGTCTGGCAGCGTTCCTGTCTCGCTGTCGGACGGCGTCTCCAGGGCCTCCAGATTGATGTCGAGTGACAGCGTCTCGTCCGGCGTCGCTGACAGTGCGGCAGCGGTGAAGCCGTCGCTGCTCAGGTCGTGTGAGTCTCTGCGGCTCAGAGTGAGGCTGAGCGATGGGGCGACCAGGCGCTTCTTAGCTCCGCCCCCAACTGTTCCTGATAGGGCGAGACTGGTGGGTGGGGCTGAGGGGAGAGGAAGGTGGCGCCAGATAAGCATAGGACAGAGGAAAAAGGTCAGAAGTCCATGAACTGTCTCTACTGCAGCTCCACCTGCTGACCCGTCACCTCACAGCACAGAAATCATTCATAATCATTCATTTTATAAAGATCTTCATACAAACACATCTGCAACATTTAACAAACAATATTTGGTCAAATATTTATGTTTTTCATTTTGTGACTCGTTATTTTCTCAGACTTTGTGACATAAGAAAGTTCTCTGGGTCACCTGGTCGCTGTTCGCCACCTGATGGGCTCTCTGCCTCCTCTGGACTCCCACAATCCTCTGGGAGAGGCCTGAACTCCCCCAACAACAACACAAGATAAAAGAGTCAGCATGTTTGTTTTAAAGGGTTCTTCCACAGATTTTACACATGAAGATGGTCTCTGTGATCGGAACAGCTCAGAATAATAGTGTATCGTGTAAATAAAAGTGTTTGTGTTTGAGCTGCAAAACAGATTCAGATGTGATTGGACAGGTACCAGAACCAGACAGAACAAACCGTAAAACCTTCAGCTGCAGAAACTGAGATCAGAAGAACAAACACAGTGTTTCACTCTGATCATCACATTTAATCTCTGCTGCTTTATCGGTCTTGACATGTTCTCCGACATATTAGAACATGTTCTCCATCATGTTCTCCACCATGTTCTCTGTCTTATTAGAGAACATGCTCTTCAACATGTTCTCTAACATGTTCTCTATAATGAGAGCATGTTAGAGAACATGACAGTGAACGTGCTATTCGTAGCAGCTCCAGGCACTTTGTAGTTTTTATTGTGTTTTTAGCTTGTTTCGTTTCCTAATTGTTCCTGTGGATTTATTGTTTCTATATCTGCCCTAACATTTTGATTGTACTTGTACTTGAATGTACCTGCTGCTATGATGACCTTAGATAACTTCATTAATCCTCGAAGAGAACTATCTATCTATCAGAGAATATGTTAGAACATGTGAAACAACATGTTGGAAACATATCAGACATGTAGCAGAGGTCGGAGGTGAGACCTGGGGAAGCCGTCGTCCTGCCACTCCTCCCTCAGCTCCATGTCCTGGATGTTGGGGAGGCCTGAGGCTGCTACAGAAGCCCTGCAGGGACAAACAGAGTCAGATCATCAGCCGCTGATCATCAACAGAGGCAGGCTGACAACAAGCTGACAGGAGGAGGACTGCTGACACAGGAAGTGTGACCCCTGAGAGACTAACGCACACACACACACACACACACACACACACACACACACACACACACACACACACACACACACACACACACACACACACACACACACACACACACACACACACACATATATACGCCGATCAGACAGAACTTCATGACCACCTGCCTAATATTGTGTTGGTCCCCTTTTGCTGCTGAAACAGCCCTGACCCGTCGAGGCATGGACTCCACTAGACCCTGAAGCTGTGCTGTGGTATCTGGCACCAAGATGTCAGCAGATCCTTTAAGTCCTGTAAGTTGCGAGGTGGGGCCTCCATGGATCGGACTTGTTTGTCCAGCACATCCTACAGATGCTCGATTGGATTGAGATCTGGGGAATTTGGAGGCTGTGCCAACACCTCAAACTGGTTGTTGTGCTCCTCAAACCATCCTGAACCGTTTCTGCTTTGTGGCACATTATCCTGCTGAACGAGGCCACAGCCATCAGGGAGATCCGTTTCCATGAAAGGGTGTTCATGGTCTGCAACACTGCTCAGGCAGGTGGTACGTGTCAGAGTAACATCCACATGGATGGCAGGACCCGAGGTTTCCCAGCAGAACATTGCCCAAAGCATCACACTGCCTCCACCGACTGGTCTTCTTCCCATAGTGCACCTGGTGCCATGTGTTCCCCAGGTAAGCGACGCACCTGACCATCCACGTGATGTAAAGGAAGACGTGAGTCATCAGACCAGGCCACCTTCTTCCATGGCTCCGTGGTCCAGTTCTGATGCTCACGTGTCCATTGTTGGCGCTGTCGGCGGTGGACAGGGGTCAGCATGGAGCACCTGACTGGTCTGCGGCTCTGCAGCCCCAAACACAACAAACTGTGATGCACTGTGTGTTCTGACACCTTTCAGTCAGAACCAGCATTAACTTCTTCAGCAGTGTGAGCAACAGCAGCTCGTCTGTTGGATCGGACCACACGGGCCAGCCTTCGCTCCCCACGTGCATCACTGAGCCTTGGCCTCCCATGACGCTGTCGCCGGTTCACCACTGTTCCTTCCTTGGACCACTTCTGATAGATACAGACCACTGCAGACCAGGAACAGCCCACAAGAGCTGCGGTTCTGGAGATGTTCTGACCCAGTCGTCTAGCCACCACAGTTTGGCCCTTCTCAAACTCACTCAAATCCTTACGCTGCCCATTTTTCTGCTCCAACACATCAACTTAACTTTTTTAGTATTTTTTTGGCCTTTATACGGCTTTATTGATAGGACAGCTGAAGACATGACAGGAAGCGGGACGAGAGAGAGAGAGACACGCAGCAAAGGGTCCCGGGCCGGGAGTCGAACCCGGGTCCGCTGCAGCGAGGACGCAGCTTCTGTACGCGGACGCTGCTACCAGCTGAGCTGAACGGCGCCCGCTAACACATCAACTTTGAGGACAACATGTTTACTTGCTTGTTGTTCACTTCACCTGTCAGTGGTCATAATGTTATACCTGATCGGTGTAGAGACACACACACACACACACACACACACACACACACACACACACACACACACACACACACACACACACACACACACAC
>CM077788.1:34929936-34967436 GCA_039737535.1 Lagodon rhomboides | reverse complement strand
CACACACACACACACACACACACACACACATTAGTACAGCTGTGCCTGTCAGTCAGAGTTCTGGGCAGCTCTCTGGCTCCACCTGCTGTCAGACTGATGCCCTGCAGCTGATTGGTCAAGAGCCTCCAACAGCTCAGAGCAGGTGACTTTACTGTCACTGTAGTACTCTGTGTAGTACTCTGTAGTACTCTGTGTAGTACTCTGTGTAGTACTCTGTAGTACTCTGTAGTACTCTGTGTAGTACTCTGTGTAGTACTGTGTAGTACTCTGTGTAGTACTCTGTGTAGTACTCTGTAGTACTCTGTGTAGTACTGTGTAGTACTCTGTAGTACTCTGTGTAGTACTCTGTGTAGTACTCTGTAGTACTGTGTAGTACTCTGTGTAGTACTCTGTGTAGTACTCTGTGTAGTACTGTGTAGTACTCTGTGTAGTACTGTGTAGTACTCTGTGTAGTACTCTGTGTAGTACTCTGTGTAGTACTCTGTAGTACTCTGTGTAGTACTCTGTGTAGTACTCTGTAGTACTCTGTGTAGTACTCTGTGTAGTACTGTGTAGTACTCTGTGTAGTACTCTGTAGTACTCTGTGTAGTACTCTGTGTAGTACTCTGTGTAGTACTCTGTGTAGTACTCTGTAGTACTCTGTGTAGTACTCTGTGTAGTACTCTGTGTAGTACTCTGTAGTACTCTGTGTAGTACTCTGTGTAGTACTCTGTGTAGTACTCTGTAGTACTCTGTGTAGTACTCTGTGTAGTACTCTGTGTAGTACTGTGTAGTACTCTGTGTAGTACTCTGTAGTACTCTGTGTAGTACTCTGTGTAGTACTCTGTGTAGTACTCTGTAGTACTCTGTGTAGTACTCTGTGTAGTACTCTGTAGTACTCTGTGTAGTACTCTGTGTAGTACTCTGTGTAGTACTCTGTGTAGTACTGTGTAGTACTCTGTGTAGTACTCTGTGTAGTACTCTGTGTAGTACTCTGTGTAGTACTGACCTGCAGCTGGATGTAGAGGACGGAGACGGCGATGCTGAGACTTCCTGAAAGGGACTTCATGTCCTTCAACAACATCTGTTCAGTGTTCAGACCTGAAGAGACAAAATGTTCACAATTCTGGAAGAAGCAGAAAGGACACGTTCTGACAGAGACTCTGGTCCATACAGTGCAGTACTACTACTGCAGTACTACTGCAGTAGTACTGCTGCAGTACTACTGCAGTACTACTGCACTGTACTGTACACAGTTCTGAGTGACTGACCTGAGACGTCAAACTTGGCCTGGTTCAGGCTCTGGAACAGAGCGTCTCTCGGTGGCAGAGCAGGGAAACGACTCTCCAACACCGCCACAAACTCAGCGTCTTTAGGAGTCACTTTACCTGCTGAGGGCGCCATGTTGACACAGTCCAGCACCACGGCCGCTACGCAAGGTACACACAGTAAGTACACACAGAAGAAACAGATGATAAAACAAACGTTAGTAACAAGAAGCTAATAAACGCTCTGTGAAGATGCGTTCAGGTGAGTTCAGGAGTTTACCGTAGAGCAGCTGGGCGACCTCCTGGTCCAGGATTTCTGGGGCTTTCTGGATGATGCGTTCTGTTACCAAGGTAGCACAGGATCCCACCGTCTCCACGGTAACAGGGCAGGAATGGGAGGACTCTCTCTCCAGCAGGTGATGGTCGATCACCTCCACCACCGCCCCCTCCAGGCTACGGTCTGAACTGCAGGATAAGTACAGGCGATAACACAGGTGTTTCTGTGGCTACCTGGATCGTGGTGCTGTTGTCTGGCAGATGTTTAGGACAACGTGGCCACTAGAGGTAACTACACAGGACACCTCTCAGGTGTTTGTTCCTACCTGGGCAGGACGTTATGGTCAACGAGCGTCAGCCGCAGGCGTCCGGCCCGCTGCAGCGCTCGCAGGTCGAGCTGGTCTCTGAACAGCAGCAGGTCTGCAGACAAACCGATCTGTTGCAGCAGGAAGACGTTATCTGAGCGCAGCACCAGCTCTGACTGACGGATGTTGAGTAGAGGGACGGCGAGCATCTCACTCTGCACAGTCTGACAGAGAGACAGCCAATCAGACACCAGCTCCCGGACAAACACCAGCACTGACTGGTCAGAGTCTCACCTTGGACAGGAAGTAGGCGTAGGTCAGAGCACAGACCATCGAGTCCACGTCACAAGCTTCATTCCCCAGAACAACGTGGAACCCTGATCCGGCCTCACCTGAGTTCACCTGGAGGACAGGTGTTCTTTTAAAACATCGCATGATAAAATATCACAGGAGAAAATATGACAGTTGACGCTGAGCTGACACCAAAGACATCCTCATCTTCAGCTGAAAGAAGCAAAGATATTTTAGACTGAAGACAATAAAACATTTGAGTTCACTGTAAAAAAATACATTTTAAACAAAAGTCACAATTATTCTGTTTGATACGAAACATTTACCTGAGAAGCTCAGGACGACCAACACGTCACCTGAACCTCCAGTTCTTCACTTGTTGGTAACAATCAAACATCACAACTCAGCAAATCTACAATCGGTTTCACTCTGATCCAAATCAAATTTTTTTTTATCAGATGTGGCGGGCAGAGAGCAGGAAGAGGAGAGGAGGAGGAGAGGAGGAGGAGGAGGAGGAGGAGGAGGAGGAGAGGAGGAGGAGAGGAGGAGAGGAGGAGGAGGAGGAGGAGGAGGAGGAGGAGGAGGAGAGGAGGAGGAGAAGGAGGAGGAGGAGGAGGAGGAGAGGAGGAGAGGAGGAGGAGAGGAGGAGGAGGAGGAGGAGGAGGAGGAGGAGAGGAGGAGGAGAGGAGGAGGAGGGAGGAGGAGGAGGAGGAGGAGGAGGAGGAGGAGGAGAGGAGGAGGAGGAGGAGGAGGAGGAGGAGGAGGAGGAGGAGGAGGAGGAGGAGGAGAGGAGGAGGAGGAGGAGGAGGAGGAGGAGAGGAGGAGGAGGAGAGGAGGAGGAGGAGGAGGAGGAGGAGGAGGAGAGGAGGAGGAGAGGAGGAGGAGAGGAGGAGGAGGAGAGGAGGAGAGGAGGAGGAGGAGAGGAGGAGGAGGAGAGGAGGAGGAGGAGGAGGAGGAGGAGGAGAGGAGGAGGAGGAGAGGAGGAGGAGGAGAGGAGGAGAGGAGGAGGAGGAGAGGAGGAGGAGAGGAGGAGAGGAGGAGGACAGGAGGAGAGGAGGAGGACAGGAGGAGAGGAGGAGGAGAGGAGGAGAGGAGGAGGAGAGGAGGAGGAGAGGAGGAGGAGAGGAGGAGGAGGAGAGGAGGAGGAGAGGAGGAGGAGGAGAGCAGGAGGAGGAGTAGGAGGAGGAGGAGGAGAGCAGGAGGAGAGGAGGAGGAGAGAGGAGGAGGAGGAGAGGAGGAGGAGGAGAGGAGGAGGAGAGGAGGAGGAGGAGAGCAGGAGGAGGAGGAGGAGGAGGAGGAGGAGGAGAGGAGGAGGAGAGGAGGAGGAGGAGAGAGGAGGAGGAGAGGAGGAGGAGAGGAGGAGGAGGAGAGGAGGAGGAGGAGAGGAGGAGGAGAGGAGGAGGAGGAGAGCAGGAGGAGGAGGAGGAGGAGAGCAGGAGGAGGAGGAGGAGGAGGAGGAGGAGGAGGAGAGGAGGAGGAGGAGGAGGAGGAGGAGGAGAGGAGGAGGAGAGGAGGAGGAGGAGAGGAGGAGGAGAGGAGGAGGAGGAGAGCAGGAGGAGGAGGAGGAGGAGGAGGAGGAGGAGGAGGAGGAGAGGAGGAGGAGGAGGAGGAGGAGGAGGAGGAGGAGGAGGAGGAGGAGGAGAGGAGGAGGAGAGGAGGAGGAGGAGAGGAGGAGGAGAGGAGGAGGAGGAGGAGAGCAGGAGGAGGAGGAGGAGGAGCAGGAGGAGGAGGAGAGGAGGAGGAGGAGAGCAGGAGGAGGAGAGCAGGAGGAGGAGGAGGAGGAGAGGAGGAGGAGAGGAGGAGGAGAGGAGGAGGAGGGGAGGAGGAGGAGAGGAGGAGGAGGAGAGCAGGAGGAGGAGGAGGAGGAGGAGGAGGAGGAGGAGAGCAGGAGGAGGAGGAGGAGGAGGAGGAGAGGAGGAGGAGGGCTGTGTTTGCTAATGACGGATGCTGTGACTCTGGACACATCTGTTAAAGAACAGGTCTGCAGTCAGGACGTCCAACTGTTAGCGGTTAGCATGAGCCGTAACCTCCTGAGGGAGTTCACACAGGTGATCGTGGTCGCTGTGTATATCCCCCCTCTGCTAACGCTGACGCAGCCTGTGATGTCCTCCACTCAGTCTCACTGCAGACACAGGCCTCTTCCTCATCTCTGGGGATTTCAACCACACCTCTCTGTCCTCCACCTGCCCACATTCACACAGCATGTCACCTGCCACACCAGAGACAAGAAAACACCAGACTTACTTTATGCCAACAGCAAGGAGGCATACAACTCATCCCCCCTCCCTCCCGTGGAAGATCTGACCACAGCCTGGTGCATCTCCTGCCTGTTTACCAGCCGCTTGTTAACAGGTAACCAGAGGAAACCCGCAGTTAAAGGGATATTCCGGTGTGAGTTTAATCCATGGTCTAACACACCGTGACACCGAGTAAGACTCCCCCTCGAGAGGTCAAGTTAGCTGACCGCTAGCTTAGCTAGTTTTAGCAACCTCAGAAAAGACCGCACGATAACAACACACTGCAGCTTATGTCTCCAACTAGAAACCGCCATCAAAAAGCCACAATTAATGGTGAGAACAGCAGCAAACTTCAGCAACAGTACATGTACAGTCCCAGCACACAGTACGAAGCATCAAACATCTGCTAGCTTTGCTGGATTTGTATTAAAAACACAGCTCAACTCACCCTCTCCTCCAGCAGCCTGCCTGTGTGGGGAAGCCCTGACGAGTCGATTACCGAGTGCAGGAGATTTCTGCAGCTCAAGGATGAAAATGTCTGATTATTACTGCATGGAATGCTCAGTTCTTATTATCGAGAGCTGACAGGGAAAATAACGGAAGTAATGGAGTAATAATCAGACATTTTCATCCTTGAGCTGCAGAAATCTACTGCACTCGGTAATCGACTCGTCAGGGCTTCCCCAAAATTGGAGGTGTAAGCTGCAGTGTGTTGTTATCGTGCGGTCTTTTCTGAGGTTGCTAAAACTAGCTAAGCTAGCGGTCAGCTAACTTGACCTCTGGAGGGGGAGTCTTACTCGGTGTCACGCTGTGTTAGACCATTAAACTTACACCGGAATATCCCTTTAAGACCTGGACTGAGGAGTCTGAAGAGGCTGCTTTCACTCACCTGTGTGGGAAGAACTGTGTGTTTCTCACGGGGAGGACATCGACAGCTTAACAGGCTGCATAACGGACTATATAAACTTCAGTGTGGATAACACTGTACCCACCAGGACTGCACTGTGTTTTTCAAACAGCAAACCCTGGATTAACCCTGACACAAAGGCTCTCCTTAAGAGGTCCTTTAGGTCAGGAAACAAGGAGGAGCTGAAGGCTGTGCAGAAGGAGCTGAGGAAGAAGATCAGAGAGGGGAAGAACAGCTACAGGAGGAAGATGGAGAACCAGCTGCAGCAGAGAAACGTCAGTGGAGTCTGGAAAACCCTTAAAACCATCTCGGGGCAGAGGAAACCAGACTCCCAGGCTGTGGGGATCAGACGTGGGTGAACGACCTGAACAATAGGTTTGACCAGACACCCACCCCTCCCCGGCCCAGTCATCTCTGCTGCCCCCCACCACCCTCCTGTTTACTGCCCCACCCTCACCTCTACATCCCTCTCCACTGCTGTCATGTTGCAGACTCCCCCCTCTCCCCCATCAGACACTCAGCCCCCCTCAGCAACATATTGATCCAATTTAGAACAGAAGTGTAGACAATATTCAGCAATATTAAAATATAAGTGACGATATTTACTTGTTTTGTTGACCGGAAGTTTACTTTGAAAGGTGTGACGGACCGGAAGTCATACAGTTGACTTCACATCGTCCATCTGCTATTAATAACTGAAATAACTGCACTGTTTGAGCTAACAAGCTAACAGGCTAACATCTGGAGCGTACACACACATCCAGCTGTGTGTGTGTGTGTGTGTGTGTGTGTGTGTGTGTGTGTGTGTGTGTGTGTGTGTGTTACCTGCACGGCTCGGCGGCAGCTTGACAGAAAGTCCTCCATCGTTTGTTAGCTGTTAGCCGTTAGCCGCTAACTCCTCCGCTGACCTCTAGCTAACCCGCTAACTGCTCCTCTGGCCCGTTAACGGCTCCGGTGACCGAGCAGCGGGCTGTTTGTCAGTCAGTCAGCCGCTCACACACACTCACACACACTCACACTCACTCACACTCACTCACACACACACACACACACACACACTGGCAACAACCGCATGACTGTGTGTTGGTAATGTGCTGGGTGAAAGGTCATGACGCCTTCACGGTGCACGAAAAAGATCGTAAATAAGCGCTTTCACTGCTCGTGACTTCAATCTGATCCACAGACTGAAACGGGTCAGCGACAGAAATAAACATATTCCTTAAATATTGAACAACATACAGGCTGACATCAGGGTAACATTTGTATGATTATTTAGTTGTATATGGGTTAGTTGTTAAAGTTGTAATATTCTGAAAACAAAGTCAAACAGTCCTTTGGGAGGGAGGACTGTACTTGTGATTGACCTACTGTTGACAGTCTGCTGGCTTCCATGTCCACATGTAGGTCGTAGGCTGTGTGACCCTCACAAGCTGTCAGTAAACTGGAGACGCTGGGCTTTGGTTCACAGCTGTGTTCATGGATCATGGACTTTGTCTCACATCGTCCACAGCGAGTGAGAATTGGAAACAACACCTCCTCCACCCTCATCCTAAACACAGGCAGCCCACAAGGCTGTGTGCTGAGTCCAATGCTCCTCACACGTGACTGCACCCCCATCTACACCTCCAACTCCATCGTAACATTTGCTGACAACACAACTGTGGTGGGCCTGACTGCAGACAATGAGGAGACAGCATACAGGCTTGAGGTGAACCATCTTGCGAGTTGGTGTGAGGACAACAACCTGGTCCTTAACACTTCCAAGACAAAGGAGCTGATCATTGACTTCAGGAGAACTAAAGGAAGAGACACCCCCCCCACATACATGGTAATGAGGTGGACTGTGGCGACAGCCTCAAGTTCCTTGGAGTCACCGTGTCGAGGAGCTCTAACACCTCACTGCTTGTCAAAAAGGCCCAACAGAGACTGGTTTTCCTCAGACAGACCCAGCTCCCACAGAAACTGTTGGTCAACTTTTACAGGAGCACCATCGAGAGCGTCCTGACCAACTGTGCAGCGTTGTGGTGTGCCAGCTGCACGGCTGCCGAGCGTAAAGACCTGCATCGTGTGGCTGAAGCAGCCCAGCGCATCACTGGGACGGAGCTTCCTACACTGGACGCTGTTCATGCTGCCAGGCTGAAGAAAGCCAGCAGCATCTGTAAAGACTGTACACACCGGACTCCCTGCTCGAACCGCTGCCTTCAGCCAGACGGTTCAGGACAATTAAATCCAGCACCAGCAGCTGAGAAACAGCTTCTACTGCAGAGCTGTGACCTCCATCAGCCCCACGATGAACAATCCACCCACAGAAACTGCAGCAGCAACTGTATATATGTGTATAAATTTTACTATAGATTTAATTGGTATATTTTCCTTTTCTTACTTTGCACTATTTGTTTCTACTTGACGTGAGAAGAAAGCTGTTCACAGTTTCATTGTACATGTGTATCGTGACAATAAAAGAATGTTCTATTCTACTGTTCATTGGACCACACGCTGCATTAAAAAAGCCACAGCATGTGAAGGCAGCACGACCCTCTGGGGGAATGGAACTCTGGGTAATGTAGTTGCCCATCATCTGTGACTTACCTCCATTTTCAGAGCACATTCAGTTCGTTTCTTTAATTCATAAAACAGCTCATTGCAGGTTCAGACAGGGATGTTATGTAATTAAGTACATTTACTCAGGTACTGTATGTAAGTACAGTTTTGAGGTACTTGTACTTTACTTGAGTATTTCAATTTTCTGTTTCTTGATACTTTATCTCTACAGGCAAATATTGTACTTTTTACTCCTCTACATTTATTTGATTACTTTAGTTACTAGTTACATTACAGATTACATGCTGCATCAGAGCCAAAGTAGCACATAACATTTTTTAAATTCATTTATTTTATCAGATAAAAACAGTGATTGTGATCATCAGTCGACTCACAGTATACAGTATGCATACATGTAAATATATGCATCAGTTACTTTACCGATACTTTTTGATTACTTGTACTTTTGCAGCACTGCATCTGAGACTGGGCCACTAAGTGATACTTATGTTCAATATCTGCTGATTATATTTTGGGTTGATTGATAAATTGTTTGGTTAATTAAATGTCCTGAAATAATGAAAAGTCCTCAAACGTCTTGTTCTGTTAGAAAAATGATGTAATGATCACTTGTTTCATCGTCAATAATTTGAGGCTGATGAAAACCGTCACTTGTTTGTGTCGCTCAGACGTGTTCATTCATACAGACGACTGTAAAACCCAAACAGACGTTAAACACACAAACCGTCTGATCTGAACAGAGTTTGTAATTATCTGTTCTCCAAGAATACAGAAAATGATTCCACTGTAATAACTGTTTAATCACATAGAAAGTTAATTTTATGTTTCTATTTAATTTTTATTCTTTCAATCAGAGAGCTAAAACCTGGAGTGACATTCGGTCACATTTTACATGTTGAGAAGATAAAAAGATTTATTTTATATTTTAAAGTTCCAGTGATGAAGAGAAGAGTCATGCTTGTTCTGTCAGGGCTGTCACACGGTGGCGGTCACCTGTAGGGGGCGCTGGCACAACGTTACCATGGTAACACTGATGTCAAACTGAGCTGCTGCTTTAAGCCCATCAGAGACGATCAGAGACTGGAGTCACACGGGACATTGACTGTAAACAGCGTTAGGATGACGTCAGCAGGTTGGAGTTCCTCACCCTGACCTTTGACCTCTATCATCACTCTGACTTAAACATGGGATGTTTATGGTGTAGATCAGCTTCCTGTTTCCTGTCAGCTGATGTGTTGTAAGCTCCATGGCCTCTGACCCCAGCTGCAACAGCCAGTCGGTGACCTCTGACCCCGCGGTCAAGAGGTCTAGATCTTCTCAACGTAGTTTCCGGGGAACATCCCCTCTCTGCCCCGCAGCCGACCGAACCACCAACCAGACGGATCTGAAACCCAGAGACACAACAAGAGCTGTGATTTGTCCGTTTGGTCAGGTATGTTTTTGAGTCAGTAAATTATCTGTTCAGTCAATTTGTTGCAGAACCCATTAAGCAGTAGTGTTAACAGCAGTATTAACAGCAGTAGTCGTACTAGAACTAGCAGTACCTTCAGTGAGTATCTCGATGACATCATCAGCGTTGAAGCTGAGCTCATCCGTGTCCTGGGCGTCGTAGGCGTACAGCGCTCTGCACTGTGGGGACCGGGGCTTCGGTCTGGGGGCTGGTTTTGGTCGACCCGCTCCAGGAACCGGCTTCACCTCCTTTGACCGCCGCCGCTGCAGCCTGCAGGCAACACATGGGATTAAGAACCCTTTAGAGAACCAGAGAACAATGTAGAGAACCAGGACCAGAACCAGACCCAGACAGTTGTGAGCCAGGAGATGGATTACAGCTTAAAAGGGCGATGGCGTCGCCTGTCTAAATGCCGAAATGTCTAAATGCCTGCTGGTCATGCTATTGCTGTTACTGGTTATTCTGGTTTGATATACTGCGTTGTTGGCAGTCTCACCCTGCGGCGCCCTGCTCCGGGACATCCATGAAGCCCATGTCGTAGTGCTCGTGGGCCCGGTTGTCATGGCGATGCTGGCTCTGGAGGCGGGGCAGACTGGGCTGCTCCATGCTGGACTGCTGCCTCAGCAGGGAGCCTCTGGAGGAGGGGCTTCCTCTGGGAGCTCCGCCCCCTCTGGAGCGAGGAGCTGGAGATAAAAGAAAGATGAAAAACCAACAGTCTCTAACGTTAACGCTGTCACACCAGGGTGTTTATTTGTTTCTGGTACCTGAATTGTACTGGCTGGTAGGCGGAGCCTGGTTGCCCATATAACGACTCTTGCGGTTGTCCCTCCTCGTCGGCCCTACAGATCAAACACACAGGAAGTGAGCGGGAGTTTACATGAAGCGAGGGAAGTTCATCTGTGTTATGTCCATTCAGAAATTACTCGAGTTCTTGGGTAGACCCGGTCCGATTGACACCTGCAGGACCTTCCCGCTGGGCTTCAGGATGGCCTCGTCTCCCTGACCCCCTTGGAATTGGATCTGTCTGGACCCTGAGGAGCTGAATGGACCCCAGCCACCCTTCTTCACCTTAAACTCCAGACTGGAGGACAGAGACAGACAGAGGTGGGACATCACTGATGTAAATGCAGAAAGAGTATCTGGAGAACTTAGACTGACTTCATCTACAACAGTTTAATTAATATAGAAACATCAGTTGAAACGATGACGTGGATGTATGTTTTATATTTGAGTAAAGCAAATAGACAGAATACTGACAGGTTGTTGAATTTGAGCGGCAGCTTCTTCTGAGTTTTCTCCTGATAACGTTTAACCAGCAGACTGAGGAACTCGGTTTTAAAGATGCTCTGAAGAACACTGTCATACTCTTCCTCGTGAATGATGAAGATATCGTCCTGCAGAGTGCTGACAGAGAGACAGACAGACGAGGAGACAGGAAGTCAGACAGAGACTGGTCCTGCCGCTAAATCTAAATTGAATTCTGGTTTCAGTTATTGCTCTGGATCGTGTGTTTGATGCACCTCAGGGAAACAGACTGGATCTTGTTGAGCTCAATCTTCCTCTTGAGAACCTCCTGGATCTGGCCTTTATCAGGACCCTGCTTCACCTTCTCTCGACCAATCAGGTACAGGAACTTGGAGGTCAGGATGAGGTCACGTTTCACAGTCTGTGGAACAACAGAATCAATTCAGACAGGAAGTGACACATTACGAAGTCATCAGTCTTTCTCTTGAACCCTCCCCCTCAGTATGTGCTCAGATTGAGGCAGTGGTACTGTGGTAATGGGAAACTGACAGCAGAACAGAAACCACAGTGCCTCGCTCAAGGTGTTGAGGGAGCTGAACCTGAATCTTTGACGTGATTGTCAGTCAAGCCAAGGATGTACCAAAGCCTTTTACCTGTCTTTCCCAGCTAAACAAACAATTGGTTCATTAAATGTTGTTGTATGATCGAGACACCATATACCTGATCTGTTACATTTTGTCAGTAAAACTTAATAAACACTGACACCCTGGAGCAGGAAGGAGAAGGGAAACTGCTGTAAATGGGACTAAGCATCAATCAGATTTGCTGTGGGACTGTTTTTAGTTTTTACCCTGAATCTTCGATCAAATTTCACCACGACATCGGCAAAATCTATCCTCTCTCTGCGGCCGACAAACTGTCTAATCTCTGGGTGGTTGTCCGTCCCGATGTAATCGCCCACAAAGTTCCGGTTGATGCTGTTTCTGCGGCGCTCCTTCTTGTTCAGCAGGACGTCAGAGGCTGCAAACAGAAAATCACTCAGTCAGAATCAGAATCAGTATTCCTTTACTGTCCCACAAACGGGGAAATTTGTTTGCCACAGCAGCCAAAGGACAGTGATATTACAAAAAAACAATAACAATAGTAAAAAACAACAACAATCTAATTAAAAGGTATGAAATAGAATATACTGGTATATACACATAATAGTATATAAACATAATATTGTACAAAATTAACATGTAATTATAAACAGTGTGGCAGTCCTTCACACACTTGGACCTGTGGTACCTCTCCTTCACACACTTGGACCTGTGGTACCTCTCCTTCACACACTTGGACCTGAGGTTCATCAGGTCTCTTCCTTCCTGCTGTTGAGATGCTGCTGCTCCAGCAGACTACTCCATAGAAAATGGCTGATGCCACCACAGAGTCATAGAAAGTTGTCCCCCTGCAGGTCCTCCTGCACTGCAAAGGACCTTTGGACCTGTGGTACCTCTCCTTCACACACTTGGACCTGCGGTACCTCTCCTTCACACACTTGGACCTGTGGTACCTCTCCTTCACACACTTGGACCTGTGGTACCGCTCCTTCACACACTTGGACCTGTGGTACCTCTCCTTCACACACTTGGACCTGTGGTACCTCTCCTTCACACACTTGGACCTGAGGTACCTCTCCTTCACACACTTGGACCTGTGGTACCTCTCCTTCACACACTTGGACCTGCGGTACCTCTCCTTCACACACTTGGACCTGCGGTACCTCTCCTTCACACACTTGGACCTGTGGTACCTCTCCTTCACACACTTGGACCTGTGGTACCTCTCCTTCACACACTTGGACCTGTGGTACCTCTCCTTCACACACTTGGACCTGTGGTACCTCTCCTTCACACACTTGGACCTGTGGTACCTCTCCTTCACACACTTGGACCTGTGGTACCTCTCCTTCACACACTTGGACCTGTGGTACCTCTCCTTCACACACTTGGACCTGTGGTACCTCTCCTTCACACACTTGGACCTGTGGTACCTCTCCTTCACACACTTGGACCTGTGGTACCTCTCCTTCACACACTTGGACCTGCGGTACCTCTCCTTCACACACTTGGACCTGCGGTACCTCTCCTTCACACACTTGGACCTGCGGTACCTCTCCTTCACACACTTGGACCTGCGGTACCTCTCCTTCACACACTTGGACCTGTGGTACCTCTCCTTCACACACTTGGACCTGTGGTACCTCTCCTTCACACACTTGGACCTGTGGTACCTCTCCTTCACACACTTGGACCTGTGGTACCTCTCCTTCACACACTTGGACCTGTGGTACCTCTCCTTCACACACTTGGACCTGAGGTACCTCTCCTTCACACACTTGGACCTGTGGTACCTCTCCTTCACACACTTGGACCTGCGGTACCTCTCCTTCACACACTTGGACCTGTGGTACCTCTCCTTCACACACTTGGACCTGCGGTACCTCTCCTTCACACACTTGGACCTGTGGTACCTCTCCTTCACACACTTGGACCTGTGGTACCTCTCCTTCACACACTTGGACCTGTGGTACCTCTCCTTCACACACTTGGACCTGCGGTACCTCTCCTTCACACACTTGGACCTGTGGTACCTCTCCTTCACACACTTGGACCTGCGGTACCTCTCCTTCACACACTTGGACCTGTGGTACCTCTCCTTCACACACTTGGACCTGTGGTACCTCTCCTTCACACACTTGGACCTGTGGTACCTCTCCTTCACACACTTGGACCTGTGGTACCTCTCCTTCACACACTTGGACCTGTGGTACCTCTCCTTCACACACTTGGACCTGTGGTACCTCTCCTTCACACACTTGGACCTGCGGTACCTCTCCTTCACACACTTGGACCTGCGGTACCTCTCCTTCACACACTTGGACCTGCGGTACCTCTCCTTCACACACTTGGACCTGTGGTACCTCTCCTTCACACACTTGGACCTGCGGTACCTCTCCTTCACACACTTGGACCTGTGGTACCTCTCCTTCACACACTTGGACCTGTGGTACCTCTCCTTCACACACTTGGACCTGCGGTACCTCTCCTTCACACACTTGGACCTGTGGTACCTCTCCTTCACACACTTGGACCTGTGGTACCTCTCCTTCACACACTTGGACCTGTGGTACCTCTCCTTCACACACTTGGACCTGCGGTACCTCTCCTTCACACACTTGGACCTGCGGTACCTCTCCTTCACACACTTGGGGTGGATCAGTGTGTCACTGAAGGAGCTGCCCGGTGCTATGAAAGTGACCTGCAGGGGGCGGGACTCAATGTCAGCTTGTCCATCATCCTGCTCTCTCCACCACCTGCACTGAGCCAAGAAGGTCCCAGGATGGAGCCGACCTTCTTGATAAGTTCATCAGGTCTCTTCCTTCCTGCTGTTGAGATGCTGCTGCTCCAGCAGACTACTCCATAGAAAATGGCTGATGCCACCACAGAGTCATAGAAAGTTGTCCCCCTGCAGGTCCTCCTGCACTCCAAAGGACCTTTGGACCTGTGGTACCTCTCCTTCACACACTTGGACCTGCGGTACCTCTCCTTCACACACTTGGACCTGTGGTACCTCTCCTTCACACACTTGGACCTGTGGTACCTCTCCTTCACACACTTGGACCTGCGGTACCTCTCCTTCACACACTTGGACCTGTGGTACCTCTCCTTCACACACTTGGACCTGTGGTACCTCTCCTTCACACACTTGGACCTGCGGTACCTCTCCTTCACACACTTGGACCTGTGGTACCTCTCCTTCACACACTTGGACCTGCGGTACCTCTCCTTCACACACTTGGACCTGCGGTACCTCTCCTTCACACACTTGGACCTGTGGTACCTCTCCTTCACACACTTGGACCTGCGGTACCTCTCCTTCACACACTTGGACCTGCGGTACCTCTCCTTCACACACTTGGACCTGCGGTACCTCTCCTTCACACACTTGGACCTGCGGTACCTCTCCTTCACACACTTGGACCTGTGGTACCTCTCCTTCACACACTTGGACCTGTGGTACCTCTCCTTCACACACTTGGACCTGCTGGTACCTCTCCTTCACACACTTGGACCTGTGGTACCTCTCCTTCA
This sequence comes from Lagodon rhomboides, assembly GCA_039737535.1. Lineage (NCBI taxonomy): Eukaryota > Metazoa > Chordata > Actinopteri > Spariformes > Sparidae > Lagodon > Lagodon rhomboides. Next base: position 34,952,780 of record CM077788.1, on the reverse strand, counting down.
CACACTTGGACCTGCGGTACCTCTCCTTCACACACTTGGACCTGTGGTACCTCTCCTTCACACACTTGGACCTGCGGTACCTCTCCTTCACACACTTGGACCTGTGGTACCTCTCCTTCACACACTTGGACCTGTGGTACCTCTCCTTCACACACTTGGACCTGTGGTACCTCTCCTTCACACACTTGGACCTGCGGTACCTCTCCTTCACACACTTGGACCTGCGGTACCTCTCCTTCACACACTTGGACCTGCGGTACCTCTCCTTCACACACTTGGACCTGTGGTACCTCTCCTTCACACACTTGGACCTGCGGTACCTCTCCTTCACACACTTGGACCTGCGGTACCTCTCCTTCACACACTTGGACCTGCGGTACCTCTCCTTCACACACTTGGACCTGCGGTACCTCTCCTTCACACACTTGGACCTGCGGTACCTCTCCTTCACACACTTGGACCTGTGGTACCTCTCCTTCACACACTTGGACCTGTGGTACCTGTCCTTCACACACTTGGACCTGTGGTACCTCTCCTTCACACACTTGGACCTGTGGTACCTCTCCTTCACACACTTGGACCTGCGGTACCTCTCCTTCACACACTTGGGGTGGATCAGTGTGTCACTGAAGGAGCTGCCCGGTGCTATGAAAGTGACCTGCAGGGGGCGGGACTCAATGTCAGCTTGTCCATCATCCTGCTCTCTCCCACCACCTGCACTGAGCCAAGAAGGTCCCAGGATGGAGCTGACCTTCTTGATAAGTTCATCAGGTCTCTTCCTTCCTGCTGTTGAGATGCTGCTGCTCCAGCAGACTACTCCATAGAAAATGGCTGATGCCACCACAGAGTCATAGAAAGTTGTCCCCCTGCAGGTCCTCCTGCACTCCAAAGGACCTGAGCTTCCTCAGCAGATGGAGTCTGCTCTGACCTTTCTTATATGTCGCTGCATTGTGATCAGTCCAGTTCAGTTTATTGTTCAGGTAATCTCCCAGGTACTTGTAAGATGTCACCATCTTAATGTCCGTTCCCTGGATGTTCACCTGTGTGCAGGGTTGTTTGTGCCTGCAGAAATCCACCACCAGCTCTTACGTCTTCCTGGCGTTGAGCTGGAGGTGGTTCTGCTACAAAGTCCTCAATAAGTTCTCTGTAGGCTCTGTCGTTCCCGTCCCTGATGAGGCCGACGATAGCAGAGTCGTCAGAGAGCTTTTGTAGATGGCTGTGGGCTGATTCGTTGGAGAAGTCTGCAGTGTACAGGGTGAACAGGAAAGGGGCCAGGACTGATCCCTGTGGGGCCCCTGTACTGCAGACAACTGTGTCCGACACACAGTCCAGAATTCTCACATACTGTGGCCGGTTGGTGAGGTAGTCATGGATTCAGGACGTGAGGTGTTGGTTCACCCCCGTGAGCTCCAGCTTGTCCCCCAGAAGTGCAGGCTGAATGATGTTGAAAGCACTTGAGAAATCAAAGAACATGATCCTCACAGTGCTTCCAGGCTTCTCCAGGTGAGACAGTGATCTGTCCAGGAGGAAGATGATGGTGTCGTCCACTCCAATGCCAGGTTGATATGCAAACTGGAGTGGGTCCATAAAAGGACCCACCAGAGGGTGGAGATGGACGAGGACCAGTCACTCCAGGGTCTTCATCAGTGAAGTGAAAGTCTTTTGGGTGAGGGATCTTTGGTTCTGGTACCACGCAGGAGGTTTTCAACTGCAGTGGCAGTTTTCCCAGCTTCAGGCTCATGTTGAAGATATACTCCACAATCCTGCACAGCTGGTCTGCACAGGACTTGAGGAGCCTGGAGCTGATCCCGTCTGGACCCATAGCCTTCTTTACCTTCATCTTCCTCAACTCATTTCTCACCTGGAGAGTCGAGAGGGACAGAGTGGAGCAGGGGGGCTGAGTGTCGGGGGGGAGTCTGCAACATGACAGCAGTGGAGAGGGATGTAGAGGTGAGGATGGGGCAGTAGACAGGAGGGTGGAGGAGGTGGTGGGGGGCAGCAGAGATGACTGGGCCGGGGAGGGGTGGGTGTCTGGTCAAACCTATTGAAGAATAGTTTCATGTCGTTCACCCACGTCTGATCCCCCACAGCCTGGGAGTCTGGTTTCCTCTGCCCCGAGGTGGATTTAAGGGTTTTCCAGACTCCACTGACATTTCTCTGCTGCAGCTGGTTCTCCATCTTCCTCCTGTAGCTGTTAGGAGATAAACACGAGCGGAAAGTGGTGCTTCATTAACCCACTTATTGATGGTCTTACCTTCCTCCCTCATCTTGACGTACTTGCGGACAGCGATGTGTTTACGCCACGCCTTCTGGATGACCCGAGCATAACCGTTATACTTCCTCTCCCTCATCTCCTCCAACAGGAAGAGCTGCAGAGAGGGAAAAAAACAAACAAAAGAATGTCACTGTGACAGAAACAGAACTGGTTGGATGAATTCAGAAATTTGAATAAATTCCTTTATAGATTTTGGATCAGTTCAGTAGTTGTAGTCTAAAATGACGTAAGTGAAATCACAGTTCTAGAACCAGTCGTTTACAGGCCCATGGGTACTGTAGAATTTAGATTAATTCCACCAAAACTGAGAGAAAAAGCCTGAAACATTTCCACCTGAGGACTAGAACAGAACCCTACAGTCATATCACATGATCCAGAGGTTCTCCTGAGGAACCTTAGTATTCCTGAAAAGAGTTACTGTCAACAGGGAATTTTAATTTGAAAGTTTACAGATAAACCACTTCCTGAGTGGTCCTTCCTGTGTGTGAGGGTCTTGTACCGACTCTGGAGCTTTGATGAAGATTTTGGTCTTGCCAAGCTGGAACTGGTCCTGGTCCATGTGGACAGAGTTGAGGAGATGTAGGACTCCCTGGCGCTCCTCGCCCCTCCATCGAGGCCAGGTTTCTTTCGTCAGGATGGCGTACCTGCAGGAAACAAGTCTCTGTCAGCACGTCTGAAGCAGCTAACAACATAATATAACATAATAATAACATAATGTTACTGTGTTTGACCCCTGACCTCTGCAGGAACTTGTTGAAGACCCGTCTGAAGGCGTATCCAGCCCGGCGGACTCTAATGTTCTCTCGGAGGCCCAGGTACTCCACCTGGTGTCTGACCCGGTTGTCCTCCCAGTCCCGGGGCCGTTTGGTCTCGTTGGGTTTGATGCAGCGGATGTAGTGAGGGGTGCACTTCATCAGAGTCTGGACTAGGCTGTTGGCTTGTTTCTGAAGGGAGGGAGGGAGCAGTGTTACCTGGTGTTACCTGTTGGGCTGAGAACCTGCAGGGTCACTGTATAAATCATTACAATTATTTTATTCATCAAGGCTGAAATAAAGTCTGTTTATACCAAAACACAGTCAGAGATCAGATGTGTTCAACCGGTCTCAGGTTATGAATGTTGTGGCACTGATCATGAAACAGGTGGTGCTGGTGTTTGGTGATGTAGCTGTTAGACTGTTTGTCGACTGTTTAGTAAGCTAACCACTAATATGCTATCTAGCTGGAAACATTGCTAGCATTAGCCAGCAAAAGTAGCTCACCCGGCTAGCTTTCTTGCTACTGTATAGTTTAGCGAAGAGAGGAGAAGGGAAGGAAAGATGATGTGGTCAGTCTCCACCCGTCTCTCTCACCTTGATCTTACTGCTGGCGGTGCTTGGACGCCCTCTCTTCTCAACCTCAAGGTTCTCAGGGAACAGTGCTCTGATGAACGGACTGACCACAAACACACCACAGACAAAGGTCACTGTGAGGTCATCACACACACGCGGGCACACACACACAGACACACACATAGTCCTTACAACTCGCTGCTCTGCATCAGCTCGATGATGTCATTAAACAACACGTCCCTGTTCCTCTCACAGAACCCGCTGACATCATACGATACCTGGACACAGACAGACAGACAGGTGGTCAGGTGTGAACAGGAATGTACAGGTATGAACAGGTGTGAACAGATGTGTACCTTCCCAGCATAGTGGTGGATGATGAATCCTTTGTTCCAGCTGCTGAAGTGTTCGTGTGATCCGATCTGTCCCTGAAGCTTCTGCAGCAACGTCTGATCGGCTCCTTCACCTTTAGCGTGCATCGTCGCACACACGTCGTCCAGGATGCTCATGAGCCCCGGAGGATTCTGGGTAAGAACCACATACAGAGAGGATGTTTACAGACACACACAGCTGTATTTCTGTGTGTTTTGTTGTTGTTGCTGTTCTTGATGGCTTTCTTCTCAGATTATCTTTTTTTTTTAATTCTTCACACTTTTACTTCATTCAGCAGATTAAAGAGTTCCTGATGGGAATTTCTAGAAATGTATCATGTGAAGTTTCTTTGGGGTCAGAAAACAGTAAAATCAAATCGTATCACTGCCTGTTGCTTTTGTTTCACACGTGAGTTTGGTCTCGTACAGAAATGACAGATTCAATTTGTTTCATTATGATATGTTCACATGTTGTTTGTTTATTTATTTATGTGGGAAAGTTATTATGGTACAGATTTTAGTTCCATCGATCTACTACTTTACTGTCTGTCCTTTTCACCGATTGGCTGACTCACCAGTTTGGACTCGATGAGGTCACAGACCACCTTGTTGTTGAAGTACTCGATGGGCGTCCAGTGGATCCCCTCCAGAACATATTCGTCCTGCAGAGACACGACGACACGTTCAGCTTCATGTTAAACACAATCGGAACAGAAACAGACAGGAAGTGGAAACAATCCAATAATTAACTAAATTAATACATTAATAGCCAGAGAGACAACTCATAACTCTGATGGATTCAAAGACACTGTCATGGTGATGTCATGATGATGTCACAATGATGTCGTGATGTGTCACCTGTTCTGCCTTCAGTGTGAGCTCGATGAAAATCTGCTGCAGCTTCTCGTTGACAAAGTTGATGCAGAACTGCTCAAAACCATTTCTCTGGAAACGAGACCGAAATTGATGGAGTCAATCAATCAATCAATCAATCAATCAATCAATCAATACACAATTAAAACTGATCAAATATTGAATAACTCGATAAATTTGAATGAGAAAAAATTACCTGGAAGATCTCGAAGCCGTAGATGTCGAGGACACCGATGTTGAGTTCCTCCTGGTCCTTCTGCATGGCTTTATTAATACACTGTCACACACACACACACACACACACACACACACACACACACACCTGACTAAATTCCTTACAGATGATTTAATCTGTGCACGTGTGTGTGCACATGTGTGTGTACACGTGTGTGTGTGTGTCAGTGTGTGTGTGTACTGACGTCGACGAGGAAGTCGAACAGGCGGGTGTAGAGAGCTTTCGACAGGGCGTCTCTGGAGAAACAGGCCTGCTCGGTGTTCAGGGTGACGGAGATGGACTCGGTCTTGCCGCCCCACTTACTGTCCATGATCCTGCTGGTCAGCTTACTGCACAGACCGTCCTGAGAGATCCCCAACAGGAAGGACGGGAACGCCAGGACTGACAGGAAGACACAGACAGACAGAGATCATTAAAGTCTGCATTCCTGTTTCTGAGTCGTGGCTGAGGGACAACAACAAACCGACACACGTCCAGATGTGTCGGTGTCAGACGGACCAAGTCCAGATGTGTCGGTGTCAGACGGACCAAGTCCAGACGTGTCGGTGTCAGACGGACCAAGTCCAGACGTGTCGGTGTCAGACGGACCAAGTCCAGACGTGTCGGTGTCAGACGGACCACGTCCAGACGTGTCGGTGTCAGACGGACCAAGTCCAGACGTGTCGGTGTCAGACGGACCAAGTCCAGACGTGTCGGTGTCAGACGGACCAAGTCCAGACGTGTCGGTGTCAGACGGACCAAGTCCAGACGTGTCGGTGTCAGACGGACCAAGTCCAGATGTGTCGGTGTCACAGTCTGACAGGTGTGTCTGAGCTAACAGACCATCAGCACAACACTTAACCTGAAGAACCTCTGTGAGAGAAAACCTGCTGCACCTGACCTTCATCTGAACCCCATAGCATGTACTGTGTGTACTGTGTGTACTGTGAGTACTGTGTGTACTGTGTAGTACTGTGTGTACTGTGTGTACTGTGTGGTACTGTGCAGTACTGTGTGTACTGTGTGTACTGTGTAGTACTGTGTGTACTGTGTAGTACTGTGTGTACTGTGTGTACTGTGTGTACTGTGTAGTACTGTGTGTACTGTGCAGTACTGTGCAGTACTGTGTGTACTGTGTGTACTGTCTCTTACAGTCCTGGCTCTCGACCACAGCGTAGTTGTTCTCCTCTCTGAAACTGATGTTTCCCAGGTGAAGAATTCCTGCGACCAGCTGAAGAACTGAATCCTGATCCTCCACAGACAGACCGACCACTGACATCGCAGCCTGACAGACAGACAGACAGACAGTTTAACAGACAGACAGACAGACAGAGAGACAGACAGACAGACAGACAGACAGACAGACAGACAGACAGAGAGAGAGACAGTTTAACAGACAGACCGACCACTGACATCGCAGCCTGACAGACAGACAGGTACAGACAGACAGACAGACAGACAGTTTAACAGACAGACCGACCACTATGGCCGCTGACAGACAGACAGACAGACAGACAGACAGGTACAGACCATAGTATCGGAGAACTCCTTCTTGTCGTTGACGTCCTCCACTGTGTAGGTTCCTGACTGGTTGAGGTAGTAATAGTAGTCGGGGGTCGTGACCCCGAGGTTCTCCCTCTGCTCGCCACTGGCCCCCTGCAGCAGCTGGGACAGAGGCCACAGGCAGTACAAGTCGCAGTACATGTCACAGTACAAGTCGCAGTACATGTCGCAGTACATGTCGCAGTACATGTCGCAGTACATGTCGCAGTACATGTCGCAGTACACGTCGCAGTACAAGTCGCAGTACAAGTCGCAGTACAAGTCGCAGTACATGTCGCAGTACAAGTCGCAGTACATGTCGCAGTGCACGTCGCAGTACAAGTCGCAGTACATGTCGCAGTACATGTCGCAGTACCTGGTAGTACATATCGCAGTACATATCGCAGTACATGTCGCAGTACATGTCGCAGTACATGTCGCAGTGCATGTCGCAGTGCATGTCGCAGTGCATGTCGCAGTGCATGTCGCAGTGCATGTCGCAGTACCTGGTAGTACATATCGCAGTACCTGGTAGTACATGTCGCAGTACATGTCGCAGTACATGTCGCAGTGCATGTCGCAGTGCATGTCGCAGTGCATGTCGCAGTGCATGTCGCAGTACCTGGTAGTACATATCGCAGTACCTGGTAGTACATGTCGCAGTGCATGTCGCAGTGCATGTCGCAGTACATGTCGCAGTACATGTCGCAGTACATGTCGCAGTACATGTCGCAGTGCATGTCGCAGTACATGTCGGCAGTACCTGGTAGTACATATCGCAGTACCTGGTAGTACATGTCGCAGTACATGTCACAGTACAAGTCGCAGTACAAGTCGCAGTACATGTCGCAGTACATGTCGCAGTACATGTCGCAGTGCATGTCGCAGTACCTGGTAGTACATATCGCAGTACATATCGCAGTACCTGGTAGTACATGTCGCAGTACATGTCGCAGTACATGTCGCAGTACATGTCGCAGTACCTGGTAGTACATATCGCAGTACATATCGCAGTACCTGGTAGTACATGTCGCAGTACATATCGCAGTACATGTCGCAGTACATATCGCAGTACCTGGTAGTACATGTCGCAGTACATATCACAGTACATGTCGCAGTACATGTCGCAGTACCTGGTAGTACATGTCGCAGTACATGTCGCTGTACATGTCGCAGTACATGTCGCAGTACATATCACAGTACATGTCGCAGTACATGTCGCAGTACCTGGTAGTACATGTCGCAGTACATATCGCAGTACATGTCGCAGTACATGTCGCAGTACATGTCGCAGTACATGTCGCAGTACCTGGTAGTAGATGTGGAAGTTTCTCTCTCCAGGATTTTGTGAGACGACTCGAGTTTTCTCCAACAGGAAGTTGGAGATCTTCCCTCCATCAGGAGCTCCTCCCTGACTGAACTGGATCTCAAAGTATTTACCCTGACAAGAGGAGCACAGTGTGGGCAAGTGTTTGTGCTTGTGTCAGAATATATTCATATATGTGTTGTGTATATTTTATTTATGTATGTGTTGTGTATATTTTATTTATGTATGTGTTGTGTATATTTTATTTATGTATGTGTTGTGTATATTTCATGTGTGGCGTCAGTCTTTGTAGGACTCACAAATCTACTGGAGTTGTTGTTGCGGACGGTCTTGGCGTTACCGAAGGCCTCCAGCAGGGGGTTGGACTGCAAGATGATGTCTTTAACATGCTGCACACACACACACACACACACACACACACACACACACACACAGACAGACACACACATTAACACAGAATTCCAGTCCTACAGACAGAACAACGGAGATGTGCGTCTCTCCAGTAGTAGACTTGTCTTCTGTCCACACGTGTCCTTAATGACTCTGTAAGCACAATATGTCAGGATGCTCCAACAAACCGAAACCAGTCCAGCTGACTACAGTACAGAGCTTAGAATTACTCTGAACAGTGCAGTAATGTGTAGTACTGTGTAGTACTGTGCAGTACTGTGTAGTACTGTGCAGTACTGTGTAGTACTGTGCAGTACTGTGTAGTACTGTGCAGTACTGTGCAGTACTGTGCGTACTGACCTGGACTTTGTCTCCTCCTCCGGACACTTTGGAAACGTAGCTCATGATGTATTTGGCGGCGACAGTTTTTCCTGCTCCGCTCTCACCGCTGACAGACAGGAAACAGGAAACATCATGAGACCGTCACCGTCAGCTGAGTCAATAAAGCTTTTACTACTACTCCTGAATATTTAATGTGAGAGAAGTGAAGTCCCGCCCACCTGATGATGACACACTGGTTCTCGCTGTCAATCATCATGTTTCTGTACATGTTGTCAGCCAGAGCGTAGATGTGAGGAGGGTTCTCGTACTGAGCCTGGAGGAGGACCGTATCAATAAAGTTATCAGTTCAGAACATGTGTGTGTGTGTGTGTGTGTGTGTGTGTGTGTGTGTGTGTGTGTGTGTGTGTGTGTGTGTCTCACCGCTCCCTGGTAGAGCTCCACCTCTCTGTCAGTGAAGTACGGAAGCTGTTTGAACGGATTCACAGAGATCAGAACTGAACCGATGTACGTCTGACAGGAAGAATCGGGTCAAGGACCAGAACCACAACCTGAACCACTAGAGCCAGGACCTGGATCAGGACCACCAGAACCTCTGAGTCCAGTCTGAAGCTCCTCAGCTCTGGTTCTAATGATAACATGCAGAACTTTGTCCTGTAAATGAGTACTTGTACTCTGTGGTAATGTACTTGTATTAGAGTACTTGTACTCTGTGGTAATGTACTTGTAATGGAGTACTTGTACTCTGTGGTAATGTACTTGTATTAGAGTACTTGTACTCTGTGGTAATGTACTTGTAATGGAGTACTTGTACTGAGTAAGGATACAAAGATGTAGTCGTCCATGTATCTCTTCTTCAGGTTGTCCGTGATGGCGTCCTCGTTGATCTTGGACAGCAGCACCATGTCGTCCACGCCGCTCACCTTCACATTTTGAGCCTGCCAATGGTAACGCTCCTTGCTACCCTGAGGGGGCGGGGCATACACACACAGAGTCAGGATTGGTCAACAGGTCATTAACATGTTGATCACAATAACAAACTTTCTGTAACCATGGCACCATGTCAGCCAATCACATGAGCAGCTGTTTTTACTCATCTAATCAAGAGACTCAGATTACTGATGAAAATATAATCAATAGTCTATGATGATGTAATGTTGCAGATGAATGATGATGCATGATGAGTTCTGGGACTGTTGTACTGTGGTATTAATACTTTTACTGAAGTAAAAACATCAGAGTAATAACACACACACACACACACACACACACACACACACACACACACACACACACACACACACACACACAGTGAGATGAGAAGTCTGATTGGTCGGATTGTGTCTCCACAGGTCGTCCTCTCTGATCTCCTGAATTCCCAGAATTCCTTCCTTCATGTGGGATCATGTTGGAGAGGCGACGCCTCAACATGTCGACACACAGCGCTGCAGTGTGTGTGTGTGTGTGTGTGTGTGTGTGTGTGTGTGTGTGTGTGTGTGTGTGTGTGTGTGCGTGTGTGTGTGGTGAGTTTACAGTGAAAGAAAAACACTCTGCAACAAGTCGTCAATAAATCAATCAATATAAAACTGGTGTCAAATTCTTGATTATTCATCAAACTTTCTGGTTTGAACTTTCAGATAAAAAACATCTGAAGATATTTTCTGATATTTTGTTAATCAAATAATTAATTAAGGAAATAATCAATTCATGTATTGATAGTGAAAACAGTCAATAGCTGCAGCTTTAACACAGTTTATACGACCTGCTGAGGGCCTGAGTACTGCAGTACTACTGCAGTAGTACTGCAGTAGTACTGCAGTACTACTGCAGTACTAGTACTGCAGTAGTACTGACTTCAGACTTCATGTGACCAGAAACTGTTTGTCTGATGTTTGTCCCTGCTGACTTCCTGTTCTCGTCCGGGTCAGTCTGAGTAACTCTGTCTCAATGTATGGGGACATTATTAAACCCTGTTGGTTGACTCAAAGTATCCCACAATGCATTGTGGAAAGGAGCATACAACTGACATCACTAAGTAAACATGATATCCCATCATGCATTGTGCTGGAGGGAAAAAGTCCCGAGGAGTTTAATGATCCGACTGACGGGCTCAGTCCTCTGCACAAGTTCTGCACAAGTTCTGATGGGTCATGTGAGTGTCCACACTTCCTGTTTGTTTGTTTGTTTGTTTGTGGCTAAAGCTTATTTACATCCTGCAGAAACTACAGTGTTACCATGGCAACAACAAGAGTGCATATCTTCTTTTAATTAATATTTTATTTTTGTAATTATTAACTGTTACGTTTATTAATTCATACATATTTATTGTATTATTTTCATGTAATTTTAATCATTGTCATCTTTATTCACATTTTAATGTGTTAGTTTAATGTTTTTCTTATTTTATTTACAGTTATTAAGTTTTCTATAATAATAATAATAATAATAATAATAATAATAATAATAATAACAGTTTATATTCTCTGTATTCGACTTGTTTGATGAAACTTCTTCACATTTCTGTTTGTTTAAAAGCAGGACCAGGACCAGGACCAGGACCAGGACCAGGACTATGATCAGGTTCAGGACCAGGACTCTGATCAGGTTCAGGACCAGGACTCTGATCAGGTTCAGGACCAGGACCAGGACCAGGACTATGATCAGGACCAGGACCAGGACCAGGACTCTGATCAGGACCAGGACCAGGACCAGAGTTTGTGCAGTTTAAAGTAATCAGAGTAAACTCACCATGGCTGCTGGCTGCTGCGGCTCCTCCTGCTCTCACTTCCTGCTTCAGGTAAAGTTGAAAAATCTTGAGTCAGTCTCAGGTGGATCCAGGATCCAGGTGAGCTCAGACTGAACCTGGATCAGGTGGGTCCGGATCAGGTGGTTCAAGTCAGAGAATCAGGCGGTTTCAGTCGTTCTCAACATTTTCTTCTCACTGTGTTTTTCTGTCTGCTCCTTCCTTCAGTCTTCAGTCTCTGAACTGTCTGCAGGTGTGGGCAGGTAAAGCCCCGCCCCCCGCCCTCCCTCCCCCTTCAGCCATTGGAACTCTGGGTAATGCAGTCCTGACAACTGACAGACCTGCAGGGTCACAGTGAGGTGGACTGTATTAAAGATTTAAACCTGAAACATTTTCTGTTGGAAGGAAAATATAAATAATCAGATTTATTATTTTGATATGTTGTAATATTTTGACATTTTTGGGAAGTTATTTAGTTTCATTTTTTAAACTCATTCATTTGTTCACTGATTTAAAGTTTAAACAGTCAAACATGACGATGACGTGAGAAACAATCAAATATTACATGTTTTGTCTTCTTTTTATATTTTTTCAGTTTTAATTTAAAATCATTTTATGTACAAACATGTTGAACTGTTAATATTCTTCATAATCTGACATTATAAATGTTTTTCATTGATTGATTGATTATTGATGGCTATTGTGTTTATTTATGATTTTGTAAAAGATTAAACAATAAACAAAGAAACTATTTGGAGCTGAAACTCAGATTTGATCAGATTTGTTTCTTTACTTTGATTCAGTTGAAGAACTTGTTGAATTCTTTCAGTTTGACTCGTTCGAGTCACTTCAGACTTTAAACATTTCTCTTTCAGATCAACCGAGAAAAGATCAATAATCAGAACATATTAGGTGTGTTTCTGATCCAGCATGCATTTGCCTGCATCACCGTGCATTCTGGGATTAAAAACGTCAGAGATGCTGGTGATAACTTCCCTTTGCGACATGTCACATGGCTTTAAAATCTCGCGGGATCTCCAGGGTTCCTCCCTCCGTCTGCTTTTCTGTGCAGATGGTCTCAAATAAGTGCGGACAGAAGACCCTCCCCTCAACGCTGCCCCAGTTGGTTAGAATTACCACGTGGAATTTCCCACGTGAGAAATGAAATACCTCCTTCCAAAGAGGCGTGCCCTCTCCCAAACTATGCTTCATAACATTACACGACTTCGTGAACTTTCACTTCGTCACCCAGTTTGTTATGAGGGAAAGACTTCAGACTGTTTTCAATGAAACTACAGCTGGCAAACTAAATCCCTTGGTTGACTTCCATTGTGATTACTTATCTATCTACACACCAGTCGGTAACGTCTCTGACGTCAGTGTAGTGGGTTGGACATATTGTTTGTGCAAAGTCCGTGAAGTGCACCTGTGTCCGACTTGAGCTGGTGGGAACTTGACGTGTTTATGACGAGTTCCGGCGGATCCTCTCAAGTCTCGTGCATATAGGCGCAGATGCATGCGATCAGAAACGCAGCCAATGACGTCGCAACATGTTGATCGTGTTGTTCCTGAACGCCTCCTGCTGAGGAGCTCAGAGTGCATGATGGGAGTTTGAGTTTGAGGCTTCAGAGAGAAACTCCTGCAGACGCCGGTCTAAAGGTCAGATCCACTCTGTCGTCTGTCGAAGGTCTTTGGTTGATTATTGAATTAAAGTTAATAATAAACGTGAAGTGAGACAGAAATGAAAATCGTGATTTGATCTTTATCAGTGAAATACTGATGAACTTTGATCAGTTTCCTCTGCAGACACACAATCAAACTGACTGCTGACGTTTCATCAGCTTTAATTTGTTGACCAACAGGAAGTGAAATAAAACACAGGAAATCAAACTCCAGCATGTTCAGGTCTGTTCAGCACACATAAAGACGAACAACAACAAGACAACAGAAACAAAAACAAGATACACACACACACAGACACACACACACACACACACACACACAGACACACACACACACACACACACACACACACACGCACAGTATTATGATGTAAGAATAAAGCACAGAAGTGTTTCTCATGTATCCAACTTAACGACTGTTCAAATAGAAAATTAATTCTTCTAGTTTGGTTGTTTCTCGCTCCGCCCGGTCCGGCTCGGCTCGCTCGGCCCGGCTCGGCCCGGCTCGGCTCGGCCCGGTCGGCCCGGCTCGGCTCGGCTCGGCTCGGCCCGGTCGGCTCGGCTCGGTCCGGTTCGGCTCGGCCCGGCTCGGCCCGGTCCGGCCCGGTCCGGCCCGGCTCGGCTCGGCTCGGCTCGGCCCGGTCCGGCTCGGCTCCGCCCGGTCCGGCCCGGCCCGGCTCGGCTCGGCTCGGCCCGGTCCGGCTCGGCTCATCATCACCAGACAAACACTTGTGCTGTGAGACTTTGGACACAAAGTGCTGCGTTCCGTATTGAAGACTTTGAGGACTGATATTATTCTCTCCTGTCACTCGGCCTCACACAGCCTTCGTTTACAGGAATCTCGTTCTGATCACTTTTTGTTTTTTACTTCTCTTGAGATGATTTTCACTGAAGTGCTGAAACACTTTTAATCTCATTGACAGAAGATTAAATTTGATCTTCCAGCGTCCATGTAAATGTTTCCATCCTGAAGCTGCTGCTCTCTGACACGACTTCAGCAGCAGGAACACTGAAAACAGGACGACTTGATGATGATTGTTATCTGATGTGAGATCAAGTCAGGCGGCTGCAGACGAACCTGGAAGATTCGTTAGAAAAACTCCACTTCATTTCTTCGTTATGCAGATGACATACAATTATACGTTTCTATTAAGTCCGATGACATAAAAACCTGAATGACCTGCAACTTTCTGCTCCTCAGCTCAGACAGGTTGTTGTGCTGAACCCTGGACACCTTAGAGACACATTATCCAATGACACAGTTCCTCTGGATCACATCACTCTGACCTCCAGCACCACACTAAAGAATCTGGGATCTTTGTTAAGGATTTGCCCTTTAACTCCCAGATAATGTACATTTCAAAGACCACCTTCTTCCACCTTCAGACCTTTGCAATAATCAGGAACATCCTGTCTCAGAGAGGTGCAGAGAAACCAGTCCACACTTTTGTTCCCTCCAGGCTAGATGATTGTAATTCCTTTGATCAATCTGCACTAATAATTCTGTGAACTCTCCAGCTGATCCAGAAAGCTGCTGCACTTCTTCTGACAAGAGCTCAGAGAACATCCCCATATCAGCCTCCCTGCACCGGCAGGTTCAGGAGGGAGACTCCCTCTACGTTAGTGCCTGCACAGGCTCTTAGCTGTGCTGCCGTAGGGTTAGACTGCCGGGGATTTCCCATGATGCTCGGAGCTCCTCTCTCTTTCTATCTGTACACATTCATGTCTCATTAACTCGTGTTACCGACTTGCTTCTTCCCCAGAGTCTCTGAGCTCTCTCGTCTCGCAGGTTCCTGCTGCTGCGGTCCTGCATGACTTCGTCCATCTTCATCATCATTTTAGTGTTATTAATATTCAGAATTCAATTAGTAAAGCTTTTATTACTGACAAGAGTTCAGCTCAGGACGAATGTGACGAAACAAAAGTTTAAAATATCTAAATCTGTTTCTGATGTTACCTGATGTTGAATGACAGTTTTACAGGAACAACTGAGTTTAAAACTCTCACCACCAGACTGTAATCTGAACCTCCAGGAACAAATGAAACATGAAGTGTAGTTTATGGGACAGACACGAAGCTGTGACGAGGCGCTGCAGGTCGACACTGGTTTGTTTTAATGGGTCAAAGTGGACAAACTGGTTAACAGTCAGTTAAAACATGAAAAAAACACCGGGATGGTCCTTTAAAGCATCATCAGCTTCAGTTTCTATGGCAACAGTCTTTGTTTCCTGCTTCCTACCTGCAAAAAATTGCCCACCTGCTGAGTGTTCACATTTCAAACTAAAACTGGGCCTAACTCTGATTGGCTTAGAGTCCAGCTGAGGAGCCAATCAGGGAAATGTGCCCAAATATGGAAAAAGAAAAGGAGGAAGAAGAAGAAGAAGAAGGAGCGAGCTGGAACCAAACAAGATGAACAGAATACAGAATTCTTCCAATGAAAATATGAGAAAACAAAAACATTCAACAAACTGAGAGAAGAAGAAGAAGAAGAAGAAGAAGAAGAAGAAGAAGAAGAAGAAGACGAAGAAGAAGACGACAGTGGAATCATAGAATAAAAAGAGGAAGAGGAGGACAGACAGAGAAAGGCTCATCGTCTCTGCTGTCGACTTATAAAAGCAGGAGGATCATCGTCCTCCTCAGTCTGGAGACAGTCTTTGTTCACTGCTGCTCTCACACACACACACACACACACACACACACACACACACACAGATCACATGATGCCGTTGGTGAGGTACTGGAAGCCGTCGTACAGTTTGGTGGTCAGTGACCTCATGGATCCGTCCACCAGCTGGTCGACCAGCAGCTGCAGCTGCTCCTCCGTCAGGCTCATGTGGAAACGCTCCTTCAGCCCTCGCATGGTGCTGGATCCATGGAAACATGGCAGCTGGGAACCTGCAGGGGGCGGGACCGTCAGCACAGTGTGTGTGTGTGTGTGTGTGTGTGTGTGTGTGTGTGTGTGTGTGTGTGTGCTCACCCTGCTGCATGATCTCCACTATCTGCAGAACTCTGTCCATGTGTTTTCTGGCTGCGATCAGACCCTGAAGCATCAACATCTTATAGTAGTTAAACATGTCGCCGTCTGGACCGCCCATCACCTGACACACACACACACACACACACACACACACACACACACACACACACACACACACACACACACACACACACATTACAATATCATAAATCCATAAATGTCACTCTTCATTTATCTACATGACCACAAGAACCTCCTCAGTGACCCCTGTAGAACCCCCTTAGTGACTGTGTGGGCCTCTGGAAGCCCGTTGCTGACTGACAGAACCTGTTAAAGAACCTCCGGCACCGTTCGTGACCTCTCTGATCGCCTGACTGATGAAACCTGCAGCAGATAACGAGATGAACTCACATCCACGAACTCTGTGGTGAGTTTGAAGGCAGACGTCTCGAAGCCGAGGTTCTTGGGAGAACTGGACAGGATGAAGCCGAAGTCTATGTGGATGATGTGACCTTCAGAGTCCAGGAGGATGTTCCCGTTGTGCCTGAGGGGTCAGAACCGAGGTTTAGAACATTCTGAAGGACAGCAGCGATGGTCTGACTGTGACCTGGTGGTCTCACCTGTCTTTGACCTGCAGCAGGTAACAGATGAGGCTGTACCCGGCACAGCTCTGGACAAAGTTCCTCTGAGCAGACAGGAAGGCCTCGGTGGTCGGAGCGCCGTGTTCCTGCAGGAAGTAGTCGAGCAGAGACAGCTGACTCTGTTTCTTCACCTGGTGGAGGGAGACGGCGTTCACCACCGGCTCGATCATCCCAGAGTCCGACGACAGCACCAGGATCTTGTAGGGCTTGATCCAGAGGGGGACGCGCTCCTGCTCCCAGATGGACTGACAGCACAGGGTTCATACGTTAGACTGGCACCATCAACACAGACGATCTCAGCGGGTTCTGATCATGTGATGTGGTGATGTCATCGCGTTACCTTGAGCTGCTGCAGCACCTGGAAAGCGAGCAGCTCCTGTCTCAGGTCGTCTCCACATTTAACGATGACAGACAGCAGCCGCCAGTGAGGAAGGTGACCGTACGGAGATCCTTCTCTGATCCTCCTACAGCACAGACCGGGCAGGAAAGGAAACCACGGTCAGAACCATGAACTACGGTCAGAACCATGAACTACGGTCAGAACCATGAACTACGGTCAGAACCATTAACCACGGTCAGAACCATTAACTACGGTCAGAACCATGAACTACGGTCAGAACCATGAACTACGGTCAGAACCATTAACTACGGTCAGAACCATGAACTACGGTCAGAACCATGAACTACGGTCAGAACCATTAACTACGGTCAGAACCATGAACTACGGTCAGAACCATTAACTACGGTCAGAACCATGAACCACGGTCAGAACCATGAACTACGGTCAGAACCATGAACTACGGTCAGAACCATTAACTACGGTCAGAACCATAAACTACGGTCAGAACCATGAACTACGGTCAGAACTGACTCCACCTACCGGACCTTCTCCTCCCAGGGCTCCTTCAGGGCCACAGCTGACGGGTCCTCAGGGTCCCGTTTGAAGGTGGTGGGAGCCTGAGCCAGCTGCTCCGAGAGGCGGCGCCTGAAACATCACACGGACACACACACACTCGGTATACATGTACTGTGTGTACTCTGTGTACTGTGTACATGTACTGTGTGTACTGTGTGTACTCTGTGTACATGTACTGTGTGTACTGTGTGTACATGTACTGTGTGTACTGTGTGTACTGTGTGTACATGTACTGCGTGCTGCAGACCTGATGTCTCCGGCTGCGATGAACACCGGCTCTTTGCTCTCCAGACTGGTGATGCTGTCGACTGAGAACTGACTGATGTTGTCACAGCTGTTGGTGTGGATCTCTGGCAGCTGCAGGGAGGGAAGGAGACGAGGACAGGAGGAGACGAGGACAGGAGGAGACGAGGACAGGAGGAGACGAGGACAGGAGGAGACGAGGACAGGAGGAGACGAGGACAGAAGGAGACGAGGACAGGAGGAGACGAGGACAGAAGGAGAAGAGAGAGAAGAACATTGTTCAAGTAGATTGAATGAACATCCTGTAATAATGCCGACATCACATCCTGTGTGAAAACAGCTGTGATGACATCACATCCTGTGTGCGTCCTCTCACCTCCACCTGCAGCTCTCCGATGTCGTCCACTGACCAGGCCTCGTCGTCGTTGTCATAGTTGGGGACGGTGGAGAAGCTGCCGGCTCGCTGTTCTGCAGTCATGCCGCAGTCTGGCAGGTTCTCCACAGAACGCGTGCTCCTGATACGGTTCTCCGGAATCCGGATTGGAACGCTCGACGTCTCAAAGTTCTCACACTCCAGAACTTCCACGTAGATGAGGTACGGAGCCTGAGGGGTCAGAGGTCAAAACGGGTCACATGACCAGCTGACGCCTCACAGTGTGACGTCACAAGAACGTCTTCTTCTTCTTCTGCATTAAATCAATTCTTAATCTCAGTGAGATAAAACTAAAGGGTTGTGTGTGTGTGTGTGTGTGTGT
This sequence comes from Lagodon rhomboides, assembly GCA_039737535.1. Classification (NCBI taxonomy): domain Eukaryota; kingdom Metazoa; phylum Chordata; class Actinopteri; order Spariformes; family Sparidae; genus Lagodon; species Lagodon rhomboides. Next base: position 34,934,164 of record CM077788.1, on the reverse strand, counting down.
GTGTGTGTGTGTGTGGTCACCTTGTCTTTGGAGTTTAACACCACGGCCTGTGTGTGCGGCACTCGGACCACGTGGTGGTCGAAGGCGGCGGTCGGAAGCCAGACTCGAGCCGGCAGTTTGTGGTTGAGTAGTGACAGTTCTGAGATCAGCCGCTGAGTCTTCTGTTCTTTGGTCGGCAGAGTCGCCAAACGCTTCCCGATCCCCATCAGAGACTTGATGAACTCCCTCTGAGGGGCCAGACGCACCGGCTGACAGGCAGACAGGCAGACAGACAGGCAGACAGACAGACAGACAGACAGACAGACAGGATGTTATTAGAGGACTCAGTGTTTGTGGCTGACGTCTCTTCAGGACGACCTTCAGAGAGGAAACATGACGACAGATCACTTTCAGTCTTAATTGGTTCTCCCACAACATCAACAGCTGATTGGCTCCAACAGAAACAGAATGAGGAAGTGATGGTCGAGTCTACAGACGAGCAGCTTCTCAGTTTGAGCTGAACCGTCTGAGACTGAACCAGAACCAGAACCACAACCCACAGCCTCCAACACACTTCATTTCCCACAATGCACCCTGCGGGGAGGACAGGAACTTACGGGACCAGTCTCAAACTCCAGACTGTCAGAGCTGGAGCTGCTGTCCTGAGGAGGTCAGAGGTCAACCGTGTTACATTCAGGAACTGTAGTTTAAATGATTCACAGCAGAAACATGTTTAATAAAATCCCAAATATTCATGTTCCGGTCTGAATGTTTCTCTGAAAGACGCAGAGTTTGTCCCTCGCATGGAGCCGTAGCTAGAGTCCGCTTCACACAGACAGAGCTTTCTATTATGGTGTCTGTGGTGTTGCTGGTGTCTGTGGTGTTGCTGGTGTCTGTGGTGTTGCTGGTGTCTGTGGTGTCTGTGGTGTTGCTGGTGTCTGTGGTGTCTGTGGTGTTGCTGGTGTCTGTGGTGTTGCTGGTGTCTGTGGTGTTGCTGGTGTCTGTGGTGTTGCTGGTGTTGCTGGTGTTTATGGTGTTGATGGTGTTGCTGGTGTTGCTGGTGTCTGTGGTGTCTGTGGTGTTGCTGGTGTCTGTGGTGTCTGTGGTGTTGCTGGTGTCTGTGGTGTTGCTGGTGTCTGTGGTGTTGCTGGTGTTGCTGGTGTCTGTGGTGTTGCTGGTGTCTGTGGTGTTTGTGGTGTTGCTGGTGTCTGTGGTGTTGCTGGTGTCTGTGGTGTTGCTGGTGTCTGTGGTGTTGCTGGTGTTGCTGGTGTTGCTGGTGTCTGTGGTGTTGCTGGTGTTGCTGGTGTCTGTGGTGTTGCTGGTGTTGCTGGTGTTTATGGTGTTTATGGTGTTGCTGGTGTCTGTGGTGTTGCTGGTGTTGCTGGTGTCTGTGGTGTTGCTGGTGTTTATGGTGTTTATGGTGTTGCTGGTGTCTGTGGTGTTGCTGGTGTCTGTGGTGTTGCTGGTGTCTGTGGTGTTGCTGGTGTTTGTGGTGTTGCTGGTGTTGCTGGTGTCTGTGGTGTCTGTGGTGTTGCTGGTGTCTGTGGTGTTGCTGGTGTCTGTGGTGTTGCTGGTGTCTGTGGTGTCTGTGGTGTTGCTGGTGTCTGTGGTGTTGCTGGTGTTGCTGGTGTCTGTGGTGTTGCTGGTGTTGCTGGTGTCTGTGGTGTTGCTGGTGTCTGTGGTGTCTGTGGTGTTGCTGGTGTCTGTGGTGTCTGTGGTGTTGCTGGTGTCTGTGGTGTTGCTGGTGTCTGTGGTGTTGCTGGTGTCTGTGGTGTTGCTGGTGTTGCTGGTGTCTGTGGTGTTGCTGGTGTCTGTGGTGTTTATGGTGTTGCTGGTGTCTGTGGTGTTGCTGGTGTCTGTGGTGTTGCTGGTGTCTGTGGTGTTGCTGGTGTTGCTGGTGTTGCTGGTGTCTGTGGTGTTGCTGGTGTTGCTGGTGTCTGTGGTGTTGCTGGTGTTGCTGGTGTTTATGGTGTTTATGGTGTTGCTGGTGTCTGTGGTGTTGCTGGTGTTGCTGGTGTCTGTGGTGTTGCTGGTGTTTATGGTGTTTATGGTGTTGCTGGTGTCTGTGGTGTTGCTGGTGTCTGTGGTGTTGCTGGTGTCTGTGGTGTTGCTGGTGTTTGTGGTGTTGCTGGTGTTGCTGGTGTCTGTGGTGTCTGTGGTGTTGCTGGTGTCTGTGGTGTTGCTGGTGTCTGTGGTGTTGCTGGTGTCTGTGGTGTCTGTGGTGTTGCTGGTGTCTGTGGTGTTGCTGGTGTTGCTGGTGTCTGTGGTGTTGCTGGTGTTGCTGGTGTCTGTGGTGTTGCTGGTGTCTGTGGTGTCTGTGGTGTTGCTGGTGTCTGTGGTGTCTGTGGTGTTGCTGGTGTCTGTGGTGTTGCTGGTGTCTGTGGTGTTGCTGGTGTCTGTGGTGTTGCTGGTGTTGCTGGTGTCTGTGGTGTTGCTGGTGTTGCTGGTGTCTGTGGTGTTGCTGGTGTCTGTGGTGTTGCTGGTGTTGCTGGTGTCTGTGGTGTTGCTGGTGTCTGTGGTGTTGCTGGTGTTGCTGGTGTCTGTGGTGTTGCTGGTGTCTGTGGTGTTGCTGGTGTCTGTGGTGTTGCTGGTGTCTGTGGTGTTGCTGGTGTCTGTGGTGTTGCTGGTGTTGCTGGTGTCTGTGGTGTTGCTGGTGTTGCTGGTGTCTGTGGTGTCTGTGGTGTCTGTGGTGTTGCTGGTGTTGCTGGTGTCTGTGGTGTTGCTGGTGTTGCTGGTGTCTGTGGTGTTGCTGGTGTCTGTGGTGTTGCTGGTGTCTGTGGTGTTGCTGGTGTCTGTGGTGTTGCTGGTGTTGCTGGTGTCTGTGGTGTTGCTGGTGTTGCTGGTGTCTGTGGTGTTGCTGGTGTTGCTGGTGTCTGTGGTGTTGCTGGTGTCTGTGGTGTTGCTGGTGTTGCTGGTGTCTGTGGTGTTGCTGGTGTCTGTGGTGTTGCTGGTGTTGCTGGTGTCTGTGGTGTTGCTGGTGTTGCTGGTGTCTGTGGTGTTGCTGGTGTCTGTGGTGTTGCTGGTGTCTGTGGTGTTGCTGGTGTCTGTGGTGTCTGTGGTGTCTGTGGTGTTGCTGGTGTCTGTGGTGTTGCTGGTGTTGCTGGTGTTGCTGGTGTCTGTGGTGTTGCTGGTGTTGCTGGTGTCTGTGGTGTTGCTGGTGTCTGTGGTGTTGCTGGTGTTTATGGTGTTGCTGGTGTTTATGGTGTTGCTGGTGTCTGTGGTGTTGCTGGTGTTGCTGGTGTCTGTGGTGTCTGTGGTGTCTGTGGTGTCTGTGGTGTCTGTGGTGTTGCTGGTGTCTGTGGTGTTGCTGGTGTTGCTGGTGTTGCTGGTGTCTGTGGTGTTGCTGGTGTTGCTGGTGTCTGTGGTGTTGCTGGTGTCTGTGGTGTTGCTGGTGTTTATGGTGTTGCTGGTGTTTATGGTGTTGCTGGTGTCTGTGGTGTTGCTGGTGTTGCTGGTGTCTGTGGTGTCTGTGGTGTTGCTGGTGTTGCTGGTGTCTGTGGTGTTGCTGGTGTTGCTGGTGTCTGTGGTGTCTGTGGTGTTGCTGGTGTCTGTGGTGTTGCTGGTGTCTGTGGTGTCTGTGGTGTTGCTGGTGTCTGTGGTGTTGCTGGTGTCTGTGGTGTTGCTGGTGTTTGTGGTGTTGCTGGTGTTGCTGGTGTCTGTGGTGTTGCTGGTGTCTGTGGTGTTGCTGGTGTCTGTGGTGTCTGTGGTGTTGCTGGTGTCTGTGGTGTTGCTGGTGTTGCTGGTGTCTGTGGTGTTGCTGGTGTTGCTGGTGTCTGTGGTGTTGCTGGTGTCTGTGGTGTTGCTGGTGTTGCTGGTGTCTGTGGTGTTGCTGGTGTCTGTGGTGTTGCTGGTGTCTGTGGTGTCTGTGGTGTCTGTGGTGTTGCTGGTGTTGCTGGTGTCTGTGGTGTTGCTGGTGTTGCTGGTGTTGCTGGTGTCTGTGGTGTTGCTGGTGTTGCTGGTGTCTGTGGTGTTGCTGGTGTCTGTGGTGTCTGTGGTGTTGCTGGTGTTGCTGGTGTCTGTGGTGTTGCTGGTGTTGCTGGTGTTGCTGGTGTCTGTGGTGTTGCTGGTGTTGCTGGTGTCTGTGGTGTTGCTGGTGTCTGTGGTGTTGCTGGTGTTTATGGTGTTGCTGGTGTTTATGGTGTTGCTGGTGTCTGTGGTGTTGCTGGTGTTGCTGGTGTCTGTGGTGTCTGTGGTGTTGCTGGTGTTGCTGGTGTCTGTGGTGTTGCTGGTGTTGCTGGTGTTGCTGGTG
>CM077788.1:34919936-34922436 GCA_039737535.1 Lagodon rhomboides | reverse complement strand
TATAATCAAATGAAATATCCGACATCGAAGACGTGAACTGATCTCTGAAGCATCAAATGACTGAAGCAACATTTGTAATGATCACATGAGACGATGACACAGACGAAGAATCAAGGGGAACTTTATTGACACATGGTGAGTTGACAGTTTGACCAGCAGGAGGCGCTGCAGAGGCCGACAGGTCACAGCAGGTCAGTTACAGTCAAACAGGTGGGAGCGTCAGGCTGACAGCTGATTGGTCCGTTTGTTACCTGAATCACACTCACAGGAATGCTCATGTCAGTGGAATGTAACTCAGCACATTTACTCGAGTACTTTACTTTACAACTTTCAGGTATTTACTCCATTACATTCTCCAGTTACTCTGCATGTTCAGATTCTCAATGCAACATATGGACCAACAAATATTTTAAAATTAAAAATGTTAAATTCTTCAACATTAAAGAGATAAAAACATAAAAAACATTATTACATCATGAGAATTTTTACTTTTGGTTCTGTGAGTATATATTTAATATCAATCTATAATGTGAGGTGATTAATGAATAACAATCAATAATGTGAGGTGATTAATGAATAACAATCAATAATGTGACAGTGATTAATGAATAACAATCAATAATGTGACAGTGATTAATGAATCATAATGTTGTTGATAAGTTGAAACAAGCTGACACTTCTCCCGGGTCGGTCGGTTTGTTTTAACGTAGTCACATGTGGGTCAAGGTGCGGTGTGGTTCTGGGACTGTGAGTGACTGGACTCCTTAACTCGCGTTTCCTCCTCAGTTTGGACTCGGATGTTTTCACAGCCAGATGTCGGACGTACAGTCTCCTCCAGGATATCGGACTTCGTGGGCCAGAGCCGGACCGTCGGGCTCTTTACCGAAATCCACCAGGAAGTTTTCATTCACAGAGAGACCTCCAGAGACCGAATCCACATCGATCTGCATCATCACTGAGCCCTCCCTGTATCCACAGACAGACAGACAGACGGACAGAGAGACAGACAGACAAGACTCAGATGACCCGCTTTGCTGCTTCCTGCTGACATCATTAAACACCTCATGACATCACGTGTGACATCACGTGTGACATCATGTGTGACATCATGTGTTCTTTGTCAAGATTTTGTTGTCATATCTCAGTGTCGGAAGTTGTTTCAAGCTGTCCACAAACTTTTGGCCATTTACTGTCCTCTGATCAGGTGTCACTAACCCCTTTCACACAGGAGAAGCCGCATTATCTCCGCAGCGGCGGTTCGGCAATTCTCCGCCGATAGCGATTCACACAGAGCGAAGCAGCTCCGCATTAAAGACGAACCGACGTGAATTCACACAGAAATCCGGCGCTGCGGCTCCTAAAGAGGCGTGACGGTACACGTCATGATGATGACGTAGGTGTGTTTTCAAGGTGTTTCCAGGTGTCCCCCCTGTCAATCTAAACCCGCGGACAGTTTATAATCATATGGATGCTGTTATAATGTGCAGTGACTGAGATCCTGACCCACCAAACATCCTGGAAAGTGACAACGTTTTTCGCGCTAAATTACATAATTACATAATTACATCATCATCATCAGTAAACTGGACGCTGTCTGACTCGCGGGGACGGAGGCTGTCTTCCGGGGGAAAGTTCACTGAAGTCTCGGTCTGGAGGGCTGACCGTCACGGTGATTTATTTTCATCACAAACACTCGGTGAGGTTAAGTTTTTTTGCCGGTGACAGACGCTGTTTTTTGGGCAGAAATGTGTCGGTCAGACAGACAGGAGGACAGACAGGAGGACAGGCAGGAGGACAGACGGGAGGACAGAGGCTTCTCCGCTCATATCTGCGGTATCCTTTTCCTCATATAAGTTGCCAGAGACAGTTACAGTTGCTACGTTACTGTTGTTTGGTCCTGTAACGTTGCTTTGTGGAACATTTCTCTGTATTAAGTTGAGTGAAGGACCTGTGTAGTTAACCGACCGTCTGATCGACACGCCTTCGATACGCGAAGCCGGCTGATCCGTTCACACTGGTTCGGCTCGCCAATAATTCGGCCCTGACACTACCTCCAGAGACGGATCAGCGCCGGAGCGAAATTTCACCCCTCGCCGCATCGGAGAGATTCACACTGGGACGGATGCGGAGAATTGGTGCACAGAAGCCGCATCCAGACGCCAGTGTGAAAGGGGTTAGTGTATAATAATAATAGTAATAATATGCAGCACTGCAGTAGTGAGAGTACTGCAGTAGTGAGAGTACTGCAGTAGTGAGAGTACTGCAGTAGTGAGAGTACTGCAGTAGTGAGAGTACTGCAGTAGTCAGAGTACTGCAGTGCTCTCACTACTGCAGTACTCTCACTACTGCAGTGCTCTCACTACTGCAGTACTCACACTACTGCAGTACTCTCACTACTGCAGTACTCTCACTACTGCAGTGCTCTCACTACTGCAGTACTCTGACTACTGCAGTAGTCAGAGTACTGCAGTAGTCAGAGTACTGCAGTAGTCAGCGTACT
>CM077788.1:34894936-34914936 GCA_039737535.1 Lagodon rhomboides | reverse complement strand
TTGATCACCTTCTCTACATTCCAGTCACCTTTCTGAGAACACACAGATTCCTTGGTTTCAAAGGCTGTCGGTGACTCTGCGGTCAGGTCATGTCTGGGTTGGACCTGTACTGTGGTCCCTTAACTGAGAGAACCAGTCTCAAGTTCAAGATAATTTAGTTTTAAAGCTTATTATCACAACTGATCACGAATCAACAGAGCTCTATAAAGATCCAGAGTCTACAACAAACAGTCCATTACAAACCCCGCAGTACCAACTGGATTCTTGCTGGTAGTCAAAACCAGAACCCTGTGGTACCGACTATCCACCTTATTTCTGGCCCATATGATACCTTGCATGAATTATTAGCACGACTTCCTGGGCATCCTGTCACTGAACCGGATCTGGCAGTTGGCCTGTTTTGACTAACTCAGAAGATCTAGCTAGCTAAACTGGCTAATGATGCTGATGATGATGTTAGGCCTCATATCACTTGTGTTAACATATTTAGATGTTTTGTGATTGCTATGTTTGAGTCATTCGAAAAGCTTGGAACACAAACGTTGTCCTTGAGTTCTGTATTGACATTTAAGATTGAGCTTAGTCTCTTTATCGAGTAAATACCACCAACACTATTATTTTGCTTAGCTCATATAGCTAACACTTCTAAAGCCTTGAAAGTGCTGCTGGTGCGTCAGTTATAATCATACTTTGTTACTTATGTTAATTTCCACCGAGCACCAGAAATATCACCCATAATCGTTTGCTCAGTTGCCTCCACAGCACACTGGTGGATAGTCTTATTGGGATCAAGAACCTGTGATACTGACAGGTGTTTTGTAGAATCTGAAGACTGTTCCCCGCAGAGCACATCCCACGTAGCCCTCGGTGGCGCTGGGATCGTGGAGGAATCGGACCTCCAGGGGAATCGCACCCTCCTCACCCAGATCGAGTGTCTGCAGCTTCCTGTGGGTAGTCCAGTCCCAAACATGGAGGGAGCTGCCATAGTGACCTGGGACACCAACAACAATGAACTCGTATGAGCTGAGGTCTGATGTTTGTCCAAAGGTGCAGGAGAGAGCTGGACATTGTTCTGGGCAGGTGTAGAACTACGTGCTGAATGACTTTTACTGTCCTGTATCAAATGAAGTCTTCTCAGTTAATGAATCCCCTGCAGTCTTACTGGAATTGGAAGAGAGAACCCTGTGGTACAGACTCAAGTCTTACTGGGATCTTGAACCCTGCGATACCAACTTGAATCTTCCTGGTAGAACAACCTAGAACTCCGTTGCACTAATTATAGTCTTAGTATGATTAGACCCTGAACCCTATGGTACTGTCAGAAGTCTTAGTGGGATGATAAAGTAGAGCCCTATGTTCCTGACCAGAATCTTACTGAGATCTAAAACCTGCAGTACAACTGAGTCTTAGTGAAACAGAAACTTAAAATCTTGTGGCACAGACTAAAGAGGAAAGGAAAGGATTAGATCCTCGTGCCCCAGTGACAGACTGGAGTCTTACTGGGATCATAAATCTGTGTCTTGTGTTACTGTGATCAATAAGTCTGACAGGGTTCAGAACCTAAAACCTTGAGGGTCTGGCATAGCAGTGTGACATCAGAAGAGGAATGACATGACTAACCTTCTTTGACATGGACTGGATTAAATCCACCAACAAGAGCTTTGGGTGCCCCCCATTCAGTGCTGATCATCACATTGTGTCGAGGCTGGTACCAGAAGTCATACCCAAAGGGCGCTGCTTCACCCGGATGTTCCCAGTTCTCCACCACCTCGAACGTCTCACCGTCCAGCAAGACAAAACCACCTGGGAAGACGACAGCAGGTGTAACACTGAAACTGTCCACTAGAGGATGCTACGACGAGGGTAACCGACGACAACAATGAACAGGTAAAGTTTGTCAATCATAGTGTACAAGACTAGATGAACAAGAGGATTTTACAATTATTGACTGTTCCTTTGACATTTTTCTTACTTAAGGGCCGGTCTGTCTGAACAGATGGGCTGATTTATGATGCAGTCTGCTGGTGGTCTCACCTTTGCCGTTGCCGGAAGGGTCTCCCATACAGCTGATCATGATTTGACCGCTGCCCAGACAGTGGGTGGTATGAGGGTTTGCCAGGCCACACTTATAGTACAGATCAACAGGCTCCACCATCTGAAGACACAGTGATATAACATCAACACAAGTCGTCATCAGCAGCAGCTTCAGCTTTACTGGGATTTGAACCTACAATCCTATGTTAATAGTTGACACTTACTGGGACTGGTACTATGATCCTTGTGTAACTGACTAAAAAAGTTACACAGAGTTACACAAAGTCCTACTAAAAAAACAAAACAAAAACAAAAACCCTGAGTTCTTCAGGGTCCTGGGTCTGATTCCATTAAGACTCCTGGAGCCTTAGTAGGATTGAAACCTAGAAGCCTTCAGTGCTGGCTTGAGTGTTATTTGGATTGGCACTGTGGTCATTGCATTACTGACTGAAGTCCTACAGACAACAGAATAAAGAACCCTGGGGTCTTCCCAGTACAAACAAAGCTCCAATTTCAGGGAAGTATTTCGGTTCCTATTCTAGTAAGACTCCAGGAAGTAAATTAGGGTCCTCGGTTCTGCCCTAATTTAAACTCTTTGATCTTAACTGCTGTGCTCAATGGAGTTTTACTAGGATGGGAATCAAGAACCTTGTGTTACTGACTGGAGTCTTCTGTGATCAGAACCTAGATCCATAAGGTACTAGCTGAAGACTGGCTCAGGTTAGCAGCAAAGTAAGCCAAAGGTTTTCCCAGACCTGATGGGATATATAGGTCAGTTTCCTCCTGGTTGGACCTGTCCAGTTTAATGTCCACAAGGGGCTGTCCAGGAGGATGGATATCTGAGCTCCTCCACCCACCAAGCAAACTGGAGCCAAGACCAGAACCTCAGCTGAGGACTGAGGTTGTTGTCTTAGTGCGATGATAGTCCAAAATGACGTCCCTGTTGTACATATCTGCTTGATGATCCAAGCCTGATGAACAAGACTCTGAGATACTTGAACTCCTTGAGCTGTGACCTCGTCCTGACCTGAAGGGAGTACCATGACATCAAACTGGGAGGTGCTGACTCACATCCTGTTGCAAAATTTCCGAATTTGCATCAGAGGACACCACCAGTAACCGTCCTCTCTTCTTCAGTGGTTTAATCAAATCTGATTAGCTGATGAATAAACGCTGACCCAACAGACATGTTTGCTTTCTGATTTATCAGACAAAGACAGAGGTTTTTAAAGATTAGCCGTAAGAGTGTTTATCCTCCAGTCTGAACTCAGGATGAACCTTCCTCCTCCTCCTCCTCCTCTCCAGTCTCTCTGCTCCTCTGTGCGACTCTGAGTTGTCTCAGCTGTGCTCGATTTTATTTATTGGACAACTACAATGACACAGTGAATCTGAAGCTTTCAGAGTCTGTCACTTCTCCCGACTGGTGATTGGCTGACCTGTACTCATCGGTGGCGTGCTGTCCGTACCTTGTGGATCTGCGGCGCTCGGGGATTTGTCCCGACGTCGATCACGTAGATCCTGGATGAGATGAGCGATGGCAGAATCAGGCGGTTTCTCTTCTTGGAGGCGTCGCCAAAGCAGCTGCTGCAGGCGTTCCAGCCGGAGTGATGCAGCTCGTCACGGAGGTTTGGCATTGGCAGCCGGTGGATGACCTGCGAGGGCAAAGGTCAGAGGTCACCACAGTAGAGAAATCACTGATTTACACTCAAAGAAGACAATAAACTAGAGCAGAAGGTCGTCTCCCAGCTGATTGGTCGACTCATTCTACCTCGCAGTAGGTGGAGGATTTCGGGTCCACATCAACGGTGGCCAGGTAGTCAGGTTTGAGGATGTCGGTGTTGCGGTAGATGCAGGGCAGGTAGACGATCTCTTCCCGTGGACCTTCAACAGGAAGAACAAGTAAAACTCTTGCAGAGTGAGTTCATGTGGACAGAGACAGGCTAAATGTTTCCCCCTGTTTCAAGTCTTTATGCGAAGTTAAGCTAATGAGTTGCCAGCTGCTGGTTTCATATCTGATCACATGACTCAGTGAAATCTTCTTCTATTTCTCTCTAAATGTTGACGTGTTCAAACACACACAGACACGAACACTCACCCTTCATGGCGTCCAGTGGGCTGCGGTATCCTGGTCCACATCCTGAACAGCTGGCTGAGAGAGGTCACAGAGGTCAGAGGTCACAGAGGTCAGAGGTCAGAGGTCACAGAGGTCAGAGGTCACACTGTTTAATCTCAGAGTGTTACAGGTTAGAAAAGAAAAAAATCCCAGATTCCGTCAGATTCACGCTGTGCTGATATTTGGTCGTTTCTCTGCTGGATCATTTTTCTTCCTCTCAGTTTAGTGACTCCTTTAGTCCTGAACCAGGACTGGAGACCAGCCAGCAGAGTCCTGGTTTACAGAGTAGCACCAGACAGAACTGAACCAGGAGGAGCTTTAAAAGTGATCTCGAACATCTTCAGACCAACAGGACTGATGTGATCTGGTCTGAACGAGTCAGGCGGGTTTATCATTAACTGAACCATCAACGTAAACGTGTTAATAATTATTACGACTCATGTGAAGTAAACGATTCAACAGCTGCTACAGACTCAAGGTTTTATCATCAGTTCTAGACAATTCAAGTGAACTAATGTAACCTACACAGTTATATAACACACACACGAACGCACATGCACGCACACACACACAAGCACGTGCACACATACGCACGTGTGCACACACGCACACACACACACACACACACACACTGCCATTTAAAGGAACAGAAGCTGTTTCTTCACCTCTCAGTTCATCAGTTTGGATAGAAAAATAATAAAAAACGATGCATTTAAGGACCCTCCGATGTCGGATATTTGAGAGTCAACACCTGAACAGGAACATTTTTGAGTTCCCATGATCCTTTGCACACCTGCGAAGTTGGTTTATAGACAGAAAAGTCTCAATTCCTGTTTGTCAAAGAGTCCTTTAAACCACCAAAATATGAAAAACATAAAAATGACTGAAATCGTGACATAAAGTAAATTATTTGACCACCTAAGATGTTAACAAAACACTGTTTGAAAATGATCTGCAGCCACATTTAAAAGGTCTTTTTGTCTCAAACTTTCTCTTTTTAAAGAATAAAACAAACACTGAAGTTTACTGAGCTGAAAACGATCCAATGGGAACAGACGACACACTCGGCAAGTCTCTGACTTCACTGCAGTAGTTCTGACGTGATAATAATTATTTAACTTTTTCGTCTTTTTCAACTGTTGTATTTTTATTACATTTTCTCCCGAAATGTTGTTAATGTAGTTAAAGTTTATATTTAAAATAAATGGCGTATGGTGTAACTGTGACAGCAGACACACAGAGTCATAACACTGCGCCCACTGACCTGCTGGAATGTAAACATTAACTGAAATGATCTCTGAGAAACAGATCAACAATCACAAACAGTGACGAGGAGGAGCAGCAGACTATATTCCTGCGGCTACAACAGGTGAGCTGAGTCGACTCAGGGTTCTTTGATCAGTTATTGATTGAAGCACCTGAAGCCAAATGTTCATTTTCAGATGATTTCATGTTTCCTGAAGAAACAAACTCAGTGGCGACAATTTTTCATCTCTGCATTGGATTCACACAGGATGTGAATGTCTCAGCACACAAACTGATCACCAACTACCCTTTAATATTTTGTAAATGTTACATTTCCTGCAGGATAATTCATATTTATTCGGACAGTTCTCTGCAGCTTTTAGCAGCAGCAAAGAAAAAAAGAAGAACAGAAAAGAACGTTCATCAGTTAAAACTTTAACTGTCCTTTGGATTTCACGGATTGCACCTTTAGTTTGTCCTCCTGAGCTGACGGAGACTGTGCAGCTGCAGGAAAGAGATTTTCACAGAGCTCAGGAACCAGAACAAAGGTCAACAACAGAGACTTGCTGCCAGCTGCAACTCTGCTCCAACCAGACTTCATGAGAAAAATGTGGGATTTAAGCAGCTGAGACAAGCAGAAGCTGCAGAGAGGCTGAGTGACAGATTAATAATTACATTATTTTTGATTATTTTTAAAATAATCAAAAATAATTAGAATAATGAAAATGAGCTCACCCATGTCTGAGGCTGATCCTGCAGGTCCTGCTGTCAGATGGTTTGGACTCTCTCAGACCAGGTCCACTGAACAGAACTGAGAAGGCGGAGTTAAACTGCTTCATATCAGCACACAGCCAATCAGAGACGGGGGGCGGTCTTTAGACGGTGGCCATACAGTCTGCATATTAACCCTTTAAAGCCCAAACATGATGTTCATGAAGTTATAAAATCAAACAGATTATTTATGTGGTTCTGAATTAATTTCCCTGTTTCATCCACAAATGTTTTGTTAAAGGACGAAGCTCTCATCGGTGTGTGAAGCTGAGACCTCGCCTGTCGTTACTGTTGTGTTTCAGTTCATTCAGATTAATCTTACTATTCTTTTTCTTCCTTTCTTATTTCATATTTGAATGGAGAATTTATTGTTGCTGTGTATTTCCAGGTTCTGTGGCTCGTGTTTGTCTCAGTGATTGTGAGAGAAGTGAAACTCTGGCTGGCTGACAAACTTTTACTGAGTGAAGCTGCAGCTCTGATTAACAGATGTTCTCCGACACAAACATCTGCAACACATCACCCAGCAGACGGCTTCTGTCCTGGGTCGTAACTCTACAGCACAGATATTCAATCATCGTTAAAATCAGACTTTAAAGTGTTTTTCAGTCATCGTTGTTCATCATTGTTGGGTTATTCTACACAAAGTTCACTGTTGAAGGACAAAATGTCTGAAAACTGACTTCCTTTTCTCACATTTAAACTCAGAGCACCTGAGTGAAGCTTCACGACTTCACGATCTTTATCTTAACTGCTGTTACCCATAACGACTGACAGTAGTCATTAAAAACACATTTTACAAAAGGCTGCCACAGGGCGTCAAACCACATGTTGTCATCATGTAAAACTCACTAAATCATGTCAAAGGTCTTTCTAAGTTCCAGCTTCATTTGTTTTCTCATATGTGGAAAAGTGTGAAAAAAATGTTTACTTGGTTTCACACATGAGAAAAAATAAAGAAATTTACCTGTTAAAACATTGTTTTTTTCACCAGTTCTTGAGTCATAAACACAGGGTAGAAAATAATTTACATCACACTTAGAAGAAAATGAATCAGCAGATAAAAAGCGTCGTCGCCTGCCTCTCTGGACTTTGTGATTCTTTCAGTATTAGACACTAATATTCACCAGACACGAGTTTATATAGAAATACATCAGTTTGATTAATTTTTTAAATTTGAGTCTGAAATTCATTCAGTTTAAAATAATAAACATGATCAGGAGCTCATCATCCTTTAAAATGTAAAAATTCACATTTAATTCATGATGTCTGATTAGTTTTGATTATTGTAGTGGAAACTCTCCTTTGTGAGGTTTTGAGTTGTTAAGTCTCCGAAGAATTTCTTAATGAATCAGATTGTGTGTGTATATACACTTGCAAATGTGCAACTAGTAATATGGGTTAAATGCAGAGGACAAATATCAGTGTGTTTGCATGTGAATGTAAAATAACTGACCAATAAAGATTATCTCAAGGAAATTGAATCGAACGCAACTAGTCTCAGCCTGAAGCAGGAACTGATGAAGCCTCTTGGATGAGAGGTGAAACGTCTTCAAGACAAAAACCAAATCCAGTTGCGTTCGATTCAGTTTCCTTGAGATAACTATGACCTGGATGAATGAGAATATTAACAGGCTTACCAATAAAGATTCTATCTCGACTTCTATCTTCTATCTAGATCTCTTTAATAACTCGCAGCGTGGAGGGAAGGCCGAAGCGTTCTCTCTCGTCCTCTAAGATGTTACCGCCTTAAATACAGAACAGAGAGGAGGTTACCTCCATTTACAACAGACATCAATCATTTTCTTATCTAAACAACGACCCTTTGATGTTCGGGTTGATCAGGTCTTTCCCAGGACAGCGACCCTTTGATGTTTAGATGGGACAGTAAATGTCATCTTCTCTACATTTCTGTATCCTCCATGTAGAGGGTGAAGCTCCGCCTGTGGCCTTCTAACACCTCAAGCTAAACGCATTCTCCTCCTCCTGTCACCTCCTGATCCTGTCTTTACAGCACACTGATCAGAGACAGGAACACTCTGTCATTTCTTACATTTTATCTAATTCTTTTTTGCAGCCTGGAAGAAACTTGATTTGTGGGAACGATACCCGAGTAAAGAAATTCCCTCATCAATATGTCGGCTGATAAATGTTCTCTCACTGATCACTCAGATGTGCTGATCAAACACAAAGATTAATATAGATAAACATTAAAAAGGAAAAAAGAGCAAAATGGTTTTTGAATTTTATTTCTGAGGAAGATCATCTGAAGTCTTCAGCACCGAGATAACAAGAGTTCTGCAGGATCACGATCAGATTCATACATGATGAAATCATCTTTTATCTGATGGACACAATAAAAAAACTAATATTCATCTGTACAGTTCAATAAACAGAGAAAACACCTCCAACATTCATCTTCATTGTCTGCTCAGGTCCAGCTTCTGCTCACATGACTCACGTCTCTGTTCCAGTTCTGAAAACTGAATCACATCATATTAGTCCACATCTTCAGACCAGCCAATCAGCTTCCAGAGATTGTCTCCGTCATAACAGGAAGATGCTGCATAGCGTTTAGAAACAGTCAGTCAGCCACATCTTGTCTGCAACTAAAGGACATTTATCGGAAACTAGTTTTAAAATGTATTTATGGTTAAAACGGTTCTCCAGTGTTCTCTGAATCTGTCTGAGTTCTGTCTGCAGGCTTTTAGGAAACTGATGAACATTTTTCACTGATTGGAAAAGTTTCTTTAACAGAAAATCAGCAAATCAAGAAAATAAATCGCACATGAACAGATAATAAAAATAATGTGCACATCTATCGAAGCATTTGTAAGTCCTGTCTGCACTGTGGACGACTCTTAACCAGCTGGTTTTCAATATCAAAACTGTTTCTCTGAAGTGTTTCATGTTCAGACCAAGTGTCACCATCAGTACCAGGGAACAAACAGACACCATGTTTTACTCAAAGACAGAAAGAAGTTCATGTAGAACATTTGCTGAATTCACAAGAAGGTCCAAATAATGCAGAATGAGTCAGAGACAGAGTTTCACAGAGTTTATAAAGTGTCTCCAACTCAACAACTCACTAAACTGACACATTTGTTAAGGGAGTCTGGTGATATTGCGGTTGATGCTCAATGGTTGGATCAGTGGAAACTTGTGGATCAGTGGATGTTTGTTTGTAGACTCATGTGGTCACATTTTGGTTTTGGTATAAACAGAAACATGGATTTTTTGTTTGAGGAACTTTTACTTTGGCTGTTGAATTAAACATATAATGTTGGAACTGTGCTCATGAATATCTCTACGGACCCACAGAGAATGATGTTATTCATAACTGTACGTGACGCTTCATGTCTAATTAATAGCTGGATCCGAGCTGATTGGCTGGACTGGATTGAAGGGACTTGAATGTTGAGAAGTAATTTGATGAGGCCGTGAAAAACCACGAGACTGAAGACATCTGTAATTATCCTGCAATCAGTGAAGCAGCCTGAACCACAGGACCATCTTCAGGTTCTGAATTCATCTGTAAAAATCAAACATGATGTCTCTGCAGGGTTTAGGCAGAAATTCACCTGTTGATGGAACCAAATCAAGTTTTACATCAAATGGTGAGTTCACGGCCTCATCTGGAATTCAGAACAAACCAAGGACAACTCAGTCCAGCTGGTTTCTCCCAAACAAGAAGCAACCAGCACAGTTGCGGTGTGATGAGCTGCAGTTCCTCATGTCCACTGAATAGGGAAACCTACAGCTTCTCCATTATAATACAAAATCAGTTCAGCTCCTGTGCCAGTCTGATTCAGATCACATGGTACAATTCACCTGAGGTGGACTGGAGCTTTAAGTCCGCACTAAGACAGGTATGTTTAAGGTGAGTCTGCTGTGACTGACAGGTGATGCAGTCGCTCACGCTCGTGTTGGTCGCTTCCTGCTTCTCCTGTCTGAGCTCGACTTTAACACCACTGCCTCACCGCCAGGAGAACGACTTTCTGTATTTTCAGTAAATGTCAGGATGATATCTGGCGATGAGCTGACTTAGACGACTCATTTAGTCTGTGGACCTTCATCCTCGTCTTCATCACTGGTTCAGCTTTGGTGCATCCTGTCAGGGTCCTCTCCATCAGCCCCTACTCCTTCAGTCCTGCTCTTCACTGTTATCTTCCACTCATCACCGACCTCCTCACCTATTACTATCCTTGTCTCTCGTCTCTCCTTGCTCACCTCCTTTCTGTTCTCCTCTGTCTCCTTTCCTTCCTCCTCACTGTCCTCCTCCAGCTTCTGGACTTCCTCTTTCCTGTCCTCCTCCGTCTCATTTCTGTCTTCAATTCCTTCGATTGTGACTTTTCCTTCCTTGTCTATGTCCTCCAGTCTCCCTCCCTCCTTTGTTTCCCTCCCTTCCTCCTCCATCTCTTTCACCATTTCTTCGCTGTTACTGTTCACCTCTTTTTCTTCCTCTTCTTTGTCCTCATGTTTTTCCTCTTCTTCTCCTTGTTCTTGGTCCTCCTCGGTGTCCTCCTCCAGCTCCAGCAGTTCAGGAAGACTGTCCTCCAAAGCTTCAGTTCCCAGCAGGGTCTCTGTCAGGTTCTTTAGGAGGTCCGACTGGATCTCCTCTGGTTTCTGACTTATCTTCTCCCCCTCCTTCTTGTCCCCCTCCTCAGGCAGAAGGCCTGTCAGGTTGAACGACTTCTTCCACAGCTGTGGGAGTTTGTTCAGGTGTGTCAGGGCTTCGACCACCCAATCAACAAGCAGCTGTGCGACATTTGCTTGGAGCCGTTGAGGTAGCGACTCTTCAAGCTCCTTTGGGTTTCCGGAGGTGAACTTCGCCCAGCGTGACAGCAGGAAGCGCTGCAGAACCGGCTTCACGCAAACCTCCAGGGGCTGAAGATGGAGGGAGCAGCCTCCAGGAATCACGGCCGGGAGAGTACCCGACCCACTGATGGAAGTCAGGAACGGATCTCCTAAGTGTTCCCGGTGTCGGTCCAGGACCAGCATTGACTTACTGGGCTGAGTCAGATTGGACACGTACTGGAGCCAGACCTTGTTGGTCCAGAGATCCAAGGCCTCTTCTACTAACAGACTCTCTGGGCCGGCCTCCAGCATGATGAACGCCGGTAGGACTTTCTCAGCCAGCTGCCTGTTGGCTAGCACCAGAGACGGCAGCATGGTACCATCAGCCAGCACCGTCAGGTACACAGTGACCAGAGGTAAAGACCCTGTGAGCTCCAGGGCCTCAGAGCGGCGAGACTTGTCCTGAACTAACCTCAGATCCACAAAGAGACACAGCTCATCCATTGCTGCCACAGTGTTTTCTGATAGCTGTTTGGCCTGGACGACCTTGTGGGTAAACTCCCTGAAGGACTTGATCTTGGCCACCAGGGACAGTGGTAGTGTGCGAGATAGCGTGGCCTCCCTGCCGATGCTCCTTACGCCCAGCCGATACTGCAGCATGAAGCTCACCGCCCAGTCATACGAGATGCGGAAGGAGTCACTGAACGCACCCTTCTTCTTCAGCATGGAAGCTTTGTGGAAGAGGTTGCTCTCTGTGATTGGAAGCTGCTGCTCTCGCATGGACATCACCCAGGCCACCATACGGTCGCCGCCGTTAGAGTGGACCTTCTGTTTCTGCTCAGTTTGCTTCAAACGCTTCCTGGCCTCCTTCAGCCACGACCGGATGAGTTGCGTATCAGTGGAAAAGACCCTTGAGGCTTGTTGGAGTCCATCACACAGAGCGAACAGGGTGATCCTCAACTGACGGGCGCTGAGGAAGTCATCACGATCTTTAGATGCAGACAACATGGTTTCTGGTTGGGCGTGGCCATTCGTTGTTGACGGCAGGTGAGACGTTGGATGTTTTTCTTCTTTGAGAAATTCATCCTTAATATCTTCAGTTTCTTCATCCATGTCATCCAGATCCTCAAATCTCTCATCATCAGAGAAGTCCAAGTCCTCCACGGGGGCCATTGCCCCGTCCGCAGTGTCCTTCACCTCATTCACCTCGATGGCGCCACTGTAGCACAGATAATCAAACGTACATTAATTAAACACAGCAACAACATCTGACAAAACAGAGGAGGCTTCAGCCTCGACTTATCAACTCAACTAGTCTTCCACTAACAGACAAAGATTTAAAACTAGAAGACAAAAATTAATCTTAAACATTAAAACAAATATATTAGAGAAAATGTGCATATATATGAAATTACCTTATTCTGTCCTTGAGAAATCCAACCTTTGTTGATCCTGTTAAAAACATTAAACATTAATCTTCAACTGTGCAGATGTTTTGAGATTTTTTTTACATGTTCATGTGACAGCGGTGGCAGACAGGAAACAGAGTGGAGAGACGGGGAAGACACGCAACAAAGATCACCAACTGGGATCAAACTGGTCACAGTGGTGAACATACAACGTTACTATCGAGCTATCAAGTTTAACAACCATAAACCAACTTCTCAGTTACAGAACCGACCACAACCTTTGAGTAATTTGTAAAACACTGACCTTTGTTCAGAGGTGACAGGCCGTGATATTCCCAGAAGCAGCCTGGATGTTTGCACAGGTTGACTTTACAGATGATGCAGCCGTACACGCTCTCATGGCGGATGCTCTTTAAGTTGCAGTTCTTGCACCTCTTGGAGATGCTGCTGATCTTCGCCATCCTGTGTCTTTGTTTGACTGGCTCATCTGCCACCCCCGTCCTTGTAGCGCGGGAGCTGGCAATCTCCACCGTCTCAAAGTATTTCTGAGCACACTTGGCGAGCTGGTTGCCCAAACGCTTACGAAAGTTGACCTGAGTAAAGAGACCGTCTTGAACCCAGGCAGGCGGGTTATCTTTGCGGCTTTCCCGCAGCACAATGAAGGCATTGACGATGCTCAGGTTGACCAGGAACCAGAAGAGGCTGCGCCAGTGTCGGTCCAGGGGGATTCCTCCCAGTGGGTTGCAGGCCAGCAGCTGCTTGCAGATGTCAACCCCTCGCATGTTCTCTTGTAGGAGGCCGAAGGCCTGAGGGCGGTCGATGGGGTCCAGTTCTCCCACTTTGGTCTGAGACCGCCTCCAAACAGTGTCCCGTTCACCTGGAGCTGCATTAGTTGACAAACAGCCCATCTCCTTCATGTCCCTCCACCTGGTGGCCAGCAGAGGGCCATACTGCCTCTGCAGGAAGTCCCCTGGTTTCTCCAGCTGGCCCTCCTCCCACAGCTCTCTAGGCAGGATGGAGTTGGGTGGGGGGAAGGAGCTGGAGGCATAGATACCCTGGTCCAGAAGCTTCTGCATGAGTGGGACAGATGTAAGCGAGCTTGCCAGGTAAAGATGGTGGTGTTTGTCCTCAAGACCCTTCACCAGCTCCGGCACCACGGTGAAGCCCAGCTCTTCGCCTACCTTCACCCCAACCTGGATGAAGAGGCGGTGGCAGTAGCCGGACTTGGAGTCACAGAGCAGCCACACCTGAGGCTGTGTCTTTGGGCTGCCCTTGGCGTGGTTGCTCTCCTCCTCCAGGCAGGGAAGCAGCGCCCTGTCGATGGACAGGGAGCAGTTCGGCAGGTAGGTGTTCCACATTGCTCTGCCCAACATGGCAAGCATCGGCCTGAAGATGTGCAGTGAGTCACTGGACCTGCTGGTGCCACGGTACTCGTCTGTGGTGAAGCTGCCCATGCGGATGTTAGCGGCAATCTGCTTGAAGCGCTTGAAGCTCATAGCCCTGTAGAAGGTATAGCTGTTGTCATAGTGACTCCAGGACCAGTAGTGCGATGGGTCGGGAAGGTTCTGGATCCCCATCAGGATGACCAGGCCCATGAAACCTTTGATCTCATGGGTGGTGACTGGGACCCAGTCGGGGAAGCTGGAGCCCAGGTACTGGCAGGTCTTGACATGAGCGTTGGTCTCCTCTGCAATCAGCTCCACCAGTTTCGTAGGAAAGAGCAGGTTGAAGAAGTCAATGGCGTCGCTGTTTTTGGACAGGCAGTGGCGAGGACCGCTTCCCTGCATGAAGGTGACGATGGAGGACTTGGTGTCGTCCTTCTCTGTCGGATGTTTCCAACAATCAGCTGACGTCCAGGAAGGATCAGGCAAGTCCTTGTTCTGGACTGGTTCCTTCCCCTCTTCATTGTGACAGAACTGGATGTCTGGTTCAGTGTAGGCTGAAAAGTGACATGAAATAGTTATTTACTTTAATTTCTAGAAACATCAGTATCAGAACAAAATTAAACAGTCATCTTCAACAATTAGGTTGTTTGTTCAGTTACATCATTGACTGAACAAAACAACCGAATAGTTCGAAACAGGTCAGGCTATGAAGTTGTTCAATATTACAAGTTTACAGGCTGATTCTTCCGTACATTGTGGAAAGATTGTGTAGGGAGACTTCCTGACATGTAAACACATCGTTCCTGATAAACACACTTCCTTCTGTCAGGGAGCGAGTGCAGTCTGTGAACCATCGGTCCGGTCAGTTTTGTTTTCTTTGGCTGCGGGTGGAGCCAGAATCAGTGGAGCAACAGATATGTGGAAACCTCCGGACCGCCTCGAGAAAAGCTTGATTTATGAGGAGGAGACGGCAGCTGTGATTTTACTTACACAATGGCCACAAAGAATAGCTGGAACTGACAGACGAGGCGTGACCGAACACAAAGTCCAGTTCACTGGTTCAATTCTGCAGATTTTATCTGTGCTGGTTTTATCAGAGCAGCAGTTAAACTGTGACATCAGGTCCAATCTAACATTAGCTACTGGTTCACATATTTACTGGTGATAAAGATCCAGAGCTGAACAGGTTTGTGTCGGTTTCATATCTGCGGATTAAGTCCAATATCACTTTACAGGACAACACAAACATGATGGCAGCAGACAGAGGAGTGGACCCGGACGTTCAGTCTGATGATCAGGACTGAAATAAATCGGGATCAGGATCAGATCAGGAAACAGGAAATGTTCTGGATGAGATATGATAAATGTTAAATATGGACGTGTCTCTGAGTTCATGAAGGTTCAGACACAACATGATTTTAGTTTTTTGACTCTGGAGTCACAATTACAACTTTACATGATGCCTTTAAATATTAACTAGCTGTTCCACAGGTCTGTTAGATCTTCATGACATAGAAACATTTGTCTATTTCAACTGTGGCGTCGTCTTTAAAAACTGTTTGTTGAATGTTTTTCTTTTAAAAAGAAAACGCTTCATTTACAGCCAATTCATTTTCTTATCACATCCAGTTTCTAACTGAAATGTTGTTCTTTAAACCTGCCAAACTTTAAACTCATGTCACAGTTTTGTAATCATCTGGATGTGTAACAGTTCAACCAAATGGTTTGCAACTAGAGCTACAACGATTCGTCGACTCCACTCTTCACTGTCAGCTCCTTAAATGTGAATATTTTATAGTTTCTTTCCTCCTCTGACAGTAAACTGAAGATCTGCACAAGACATTAAGAGACCACAACTGATCAATAATCCAGGAAATAACTTACAGATTGATCAACAATGAAAATAATCGTGAGTTGCAGCCACATTTCCCAGCCCATCTGGGAAGTCGCTGCTGGACACTGTTAAAGGGCGGTCACTAAAAAAAAAAAAAAAAGATTCTTCTGTAATGATTGTCTCGCTGGCCTTCACATTTAACCCCACAGCTGACAGCAGTTCCTCAGGAGGCCTCCCATTGGTTCAACCAGAAATAAGAGCAGAGGTTGAAGCCTCATAGAGTCAATATTAAACCTGATTAAACCTGATTAAACCTGATTAAACCTGCGTACACGTGTGAAAACATCTTCAGCCTTTTCTGTGATGTAATCTAGAATCAACAGACCTCAGTCTGTGTGTGTGTGTGTGTGTGGGCTCTTACTCCTGGTGCGACAGGTGGCACTGTGGTGCTCCGGGTTCGTCAGCAGGTGATCGGCCATCTGATCAGCAGACTGAGGCCTGAAGTCACAGTGAGAGCAGCACAGCAGGAAGACACTGAGGAGAAACGAGGACAGAGTCATTTACAGGATCAATTAAATACATGAACAGAGCTGTGATGTTTCTGGGAGCTCAAACTATCATTCTATTGATCGATCAGTCCACTGATAAATCAATGATGCACTAAAAGTTTAATTAAGTGTAAAGTGAGTATGTTTTGGTTTGTAAAGACTCTGATTGGGTGAAATGTCGTTGATCTGCTGCTGCACATGTTTAATGATCATGAAAACATGTGAGTGACTTCACATCCAGCATTCAGGTGTTACTGATGAAGAGCGACACCTGCAGGTCAGACACCCTCACTGCAGCAAGCAAACACATCTGCTGTCATCAGGTCAAATCTCCTGGACGCTCTGTGATGGACGGTCTTCTGGTGTTCAGCTGCACTCGGATCAGCTGTTTCATAATAAACTCTTCACATATTTGTGTGTAAGGCCTCCACACTCCGCCCAAGGCCGACCACTTCATCCGACTTCCTTAATAATCTTTATTTGTAAAGTAACTAGTAACTAAAGCAATGACACAAATGTACTCAGTTACTTTGCAGCACCGTCACAGTAACTCCATCAGTCAGCTGAGTCTCACCAGGGAGGAGGAAGTCTGTGCAGAGGAACCACTGCGTCCGGGGAGCGCGGCACGTGGTGGCTGCAAACAACAAACAGACAAACAGCAACAATCAACAAAACATCACCGCAACTGACGCAGTACTCGTACTGTGACGCAGTACTGACGCAGTACTGACGCAGTACTCTTACTGTGACGCAGTACTGACGCAGTACTCTTATTGTGATGCAGTACTGATGCAGTACTCGTACTGTGACGCAGGACTGACGCAGTACTCGTACTGTGACGCAGTACTCGTACTGTGACGCAGTACTGACGCAGTACTGACGCAGTACTGACGCAGTACTGACGCAGTACTCTTACTGTGACGCAGTACTCTTACTGTGACGCAGTACTCGTACTGTGACGCAGTACTGACGCAGTACTGACGCAGTACTCTTACTGTGACGCAGTACTGACGCAGTACTGACGCAGGACTCGTACTGTGACGAAGTACTGATGCAGTACTCTTACTGTGACGCAGTACTGACGCAGTACTCGTACTGTGACACAGTACTGACGCAGTACTCTTACTGTGACGCAGTACTCGTACTGTGACGCAGTACTGACGCAGTACTCTTATTGTGACGCAGTACTGACGCAGTACTCGTACTGTGACGCAGGACTGACGCAGTACTCGTACTGTGACGCAGTACTGACGCAGTACTCGTACTGTGACGCAGTACTGACGCAGTACTCGTACTGTGACGCAGGACTGACGCAGTACTCTTATTGTGACGCAGTACTGACGCAGTACTCGTACTGTGACGCAGTACTGACGCAGTACTCGTACTGTGACGCAGGACTGACGCAGTACTCGTACTGTGACGCAGTACTGACGCAGTACTCGTACTGTGACGCAGTACTGACGCAGTACTCTTATTGTGACGCAGTACTGACGCAGTACTCGTACTGTGACGCAGTACTCGTACTGTGACGCAGTACTGACGCAGTACTCGTACTGTGACGCAGTACTCGTACTGTGACGCAGTACTGACGCAGTACTCGTACTGTGACGCAGTACTCGTACTGTGACGCAGTACTGACGCAGTACTCGTACTGTGACGCAGTACTCGTACTGTGACGCAGTACTGACGCAGTACTCGTACTGTGACGCAGTACTCGTACTGTGACGCAGTACTGACGCAGGACTCACTGGATCATGTGGGCGGCGTAGGCTCTGGAGCAGCAGCTGCTGTAGGGACACAGCAGACAGTGGACGTGAGTCGGATAGTGAGCCGCAAAGTCTGAGGCGTCCGTCCCACACTCAAGACACACCAACCGGTCTCCATCAGGCGAGGACATCCTGCAGGACACCAGGACGGTAGGACATGAGATGAGGACAGGAGACAGGAGGTTAGGACAGCAGGCAAGGACAGGAGACAAGGAGGCAGGAGGTGAGAACATGAGATGTGGAGACAGGTGATGAGGACAGGAGGTGAGGACAGGAGACAAGGTCGGGAGGTGAGGACAGGAGATGTGGAGACAGGTGATGAGGACAGGAGATGAGGAGACAGGAGACAAGAGAGGACAGGCATGATGAGAACTGAAGCGTCTCCACCTTCATGACACTCTTCATGTCTTCAGTCTGACCTTCTGACATGGACTCTGCGGCTGACAGGCTTCTTCGTTGGGGACCGCGGGGACCTCACAGGGCTCCTCTGGCTCTGCGTCCTGGGCTCCGTCTTGATGATGATTGGCTGGATGAGGGAGGAGGGGCTCTGGAGCAGCCGACTTCCTGATGATGTCATCAGTGGCCTGAACTTGCCGTAGGTCCTGATCGTCACCTGGAGACACGGATCGATAAGAAGAAGTGACGAGGCAGAGATATGGCGGAGACTCAGAGTGTTGAGGGACAGGAAGTGGTCTGACCTTTGACCCCGGGGGCAGTCCCTCCAGACGGACGGGGCGCCTGAAGCTGCGGTGGTTCTCCAGTTTGTGCTGCATCTTGTCTTTGAGGAAGACGAACTGAAGACGACACCTGTTACAGTGGAACGCCTGATTGATCTGAGAGGACAGGAGAAGACTGATGATGTTAACACGTACGTATGTTAGCTTGTTCGCTCACCTGATCCATGGCGTCCATCAGGCGGGTGTGTGTGTTACCTGGTGTCGCAGCAGGTGCTGCTGGTAGCTGGCCGGGTTTCTGGTAACCTTCAAGCAGAAGACACACAGCAGGAAGCGAGAGTCTCTGTGGAAGCTGGCAAAGTGCTGCAGGACATCCGAGTAGAAGGACGAGCGATATGAACACACCTGCAAGTCACACCTGAGTCAGCGAGGCCTGAGGACACACACCCAGCGGGGTCAGGGGTCAGGGGTCAGGGGTCAGACTCACCTGGCAGATGTAGGGCATCTCTCCTGGTTTGTGGTTGGACTTCATGTGGTTGAGGAAGGCCGGCTCGTTCTCAAACGCCCACTCACAGATACGACACATACCTGAGAGACAGAGACAGGTGAGTCCATGCGAGTCCAGGAGGACATATCAGTTCTGTGTGTTCCAGGTGTGTGCGAGGTGAGACTCTTACAGGAGGAGAGCACAGGGCCGTGCACCTGCTCCTGGTGGCTCTGCAGCTGAGCCGGAGACGAGAACTGTCGGTAACAGAACTTACAGAACTTTCTGTCGTCACCTGTTCCTCCTCCTCCAATCAGCTCCGAGTGCTGGAGCATGTGCTGCATCAGCCTGCTCACACACACACACACACACACACACACACACACACACACACACACACACACACACACACACACACACACACACACACACACACACACACACACACACACACACACAGGTGAACATACCCGCCACTACACATGTATCCACACAGGTCAGTTGTGTTCTCAGGTGTGTTCAGGTGCTTCTGATCCCACCTCAGGTTGTTCTCAGCCAGGTGAGAGCAGATCTGACAGGTGAAGGTGGATGTTTTGATGCCCAGAGGCTGCGGCTTCCTCAGGCTCAGGTCGCCGTCATACGTGCCGTAGTAAAACTCCTCCACGCTCATCACCACCCTCGTGGGGTCGGAGGTCGGCGCTGAGGTCACACAGGGCGTCATGACAACAGAGGGGGAGTGGCCAGGAGCTGCCAGACCAGGTGGCACAAAGAATCACACAGTGCAGTAACCATGGCAACACAATGTAGTCACACCTTCATGCTGCTCCTTCACAATAAAAGTCCAGCAGCACATAATGAACTACAAGCTTCTGATTGTAGGTCAGCGGTGCAGAAACAGGCGGGTCACACGCTCGCATCACGTGACCGACACGCCACATCGCTC
>CM077788.1:34869936-34884936 GCA_039737535.1 Lagodon rhomboides | reverse complement strand
CCCGGGCGGAGCAGGCTGCGGAGGAGATCCGGCAGTCGACAGGAAACGGTAACGTGGTGATCAGGCACCTGGACCTTGCCTCCGTTTACTCTGTCAAACAGTTCGCCAAAGACTTCCTGGACAGTGAAGACAGACTGGACATCCTTATCAACAACGCAGGTGAGCTCACCTGTCTGTCTCTGTACCTGTCTGTCTGCTCTACACCTGTCTGTCTGCTCACCTGTCTCTCCCTTCACCTGTCTGTCTGCAGGAGTGATGATGTGTCCAAGATGGCTGACGGAGGACGGCTTTGAGACTCAGCTGGCTGTCAATCATCTGGGTCACTTCCTGCTGACCAACCTGCTGCTGCCGAAGCTGAAGAGCTCCTCCCCCAGCCGAGTTGTCACCGTGTCGTCCATCGCCCACCGTGGGGGTACGACCCCTGACCCTTATCCTCTGACCCCTGACCCTTATCCTCTGTCCCCTGTCCCCTGTCCCCTGTCCTCTGTCCTCTGACCTGTGACCCCTGACCCTTATCCTCTGGTCCCCTGTCCCCTGTCCTCTGACCCCTGACCCTTATCCTCTGTCCCCTGTCCCCTGACCCCTGACCCTTATCCTCGGTCCCTGTCCCCTGTCCTCTGACCCCTGACCCTTATCCTCTGTCCCCTGTCCCCTGTCCTCTGACCCCTGACCCTTATCCTCTGTCCTCTGTCCCCTGACCCTTATCCTCTGTCACCTGTCCTCTGACCCCTGTCCTCTGTCCTCTGACCTGTGACCCTTATCCTCTGTCCTCTGTCCCCTGACCCTTATCCTCTGTCCCCTGTCCCCTGTCCCTTATCCCCTGTCCTCTGTCCCCTGTCCTCTGTCCTCTGTCCTCTGACCTGTGACCCTTATCCTCTGTCCCCTGTCCTCTGACCTGTGACCCCTGACCCTTATCCTCTGTCCCCTGTCCCCTGTCCCCTGTCCTCTGACCTGTGACCCTTATCCTCTGTCCCCTGTCCTCTGACCCCTGACCCTTATCCTCTGTCCCCTGTCCTCTGACCTGTGACCCCTGACCCTTATCCTCTGTCCTCTGTCCCCTGTCCTCTGACCTGTGACCCCTGACCCTTATCCTCTGTCCTCTGTCCCCTGTCCCCTGTCCTCTGACCTGTGACCCCTGACCCTTATCCTCTGTCCTCTGTCCCCTGTCCCCTGTCCTCTGACCTGTGACCCCTGACCCTTATCCTCTGTCCTCTGTCCCCTGTCCTCTGACCTGTGACCCCTGACCCTTATCCTCTGTCCCCTGTCCTCTGTCCCCTGTCCTCTGACCTGTGACCCCTGACCCTGTAGATGATGATGTTCTGACCAGGTGTCGTGTCTGTGACTCTTCAGGACGGATCGTCCTGGACGACCTGTTCTTCAGCAGGAGGCCGTATAGTTCTCTGGAGAGCTACAGGCAGAGCAAACTGGCCAACGTCCTGTTCTCCCGAGAACTTGCCCGACGACTCAGAGGTCAGAGCTGGGCTGTGATTGGCTGATCAGATGACTGTAGTAAAACCACACCTGTTGCTCCCACCTGCTGGTCCTGACCTCAGTGTCTCTTTCAGGCTCCGGTGTGTCGGCCTTCTGTCTCCACCCGGGTGTGATACGGACCGAGTTGGGTCGTCATGTTCAGGGCTGGTTCCCCCTGATGGGGGCGCTGCTGAGCCTCCCCTCTCTGCTGCTGATGAAGACTCCCGCTCAGGGCAGTCAGACAACGCTGTACTGCGCCCTGACGCCGGGCCTGGAGGATCGATCGGGGCGGTACTTCAGGTAGGAGGAGGAGGGCAGGCTGTGGATGTTCTGGATCTCCTGCCACTTCCTGTTTAACTCTTTATCCCTGTCAGTTGAAGTTTGCTGCTCGTCTCACAGACGTCATGAAGGTCGTTCATGAGTCTTCATGAGGTGACATCCACAACAAAGAGCCGCTCACTGGGCTCATGACTCACATCTCTTCAGCTGCTGTCATTTAAATCATGACGTGTTTGTTTTCAGCGACTGTGCTGAGAAGGAGGCGGCTCCAGAGGGGCGCGATGACGAGGTGGCGAGGAGGCTGTGGGAGGAGAGCGCCCAATTGGTCGGACTAAAGGATGCTGACCTCTGACCTCAGCCCTGATGTCTGTGTGATGCAGGAACAGGAAGTGAAGTCCAGTCCACAGGCTGTAGCGCCCCAACAATGTCAGACAGATGAGCATCAGTGACAAACTCAGGGTGATTGACAGCTGACGGGAGCCAATCAGAGTTCAGATTGGATGAAAAAAACAGTAAAATATGATGAATAATCATTTAGTTTTTCAGCTGGAGCTCAGTTTGTGTCATGAGAACAGGAAGTGAAGTTTGTAAAACAGGACGTGATAAAAAATAAACCATGGTGCTCGTTTGAACAATACTGTTCCCTGATTGGACGCTGTTTCACTGTTGACCTTTGACCCGCAGTGATGTCACGCCTGTTTTTTCATTGGTTAACAGTTTCCTCCAGAGAAAATATCATGACATCAAAACATCATCAATAACATGTTCCTTTCATGTTCCCTTTACGTTCTCTGGAAGTTCTTCACTTATGTTCCCTTAATATTCCATTTATGTTTTATTTTCAGTTCCCTTTGTGTCTCCTTCATGTTTCTATAACGAGGTTCGTTCTGTCTCCTCCTCCTGAGTGGTTGATATTTGTCTTTAGCTGTATGTTTGCTGTATGTTTGCTGTATGTTTGCTGTATGTTTTCTGTATGTTTGCTGTATGTTTTCTGTATGTTTGCTGTATGTTTTCTGTATGTTTGCTGTATGTTTTCTGTATGTTTTCTGTATGTTTGCTGTATGTTTGCTGTGTGTTTGCTGTATGATGGTTTATTAGCGACAGACAGAAGATGAACGACGGTATGTTGTTTTATTCTCAGGTAATCAGATTACAGTTATTAAAGGTTAGTTTTGCTTTAATGAAACAAAGTGTGATGTGTTAGTTTGTACCGTGATGGAGATTATATTTTATTTTCTGAATAAAAGGTTTGATTTATGTTTCATACAACGTCTCTTATTTCCTCATCAGCAGTGATATTCACTTGTTTAAAAGCTTTAGACCAAGACTGTCCACAAGTTCTGTATGAGCAATATAAGGTTCTGTATGAGCAAGATAAGGTTCTGTATGAGCGAGATAAGGTTCTGTATGAACGAGATAAGGTTCTGTATGAGCGAGATAAGGTTCTGTATGAACGAGATAAGGTTCTGTATGAGTGATGTAAGGTTCTGTATGAACGAGATAAGGTTCTGTATGAACGAGATAAGGTTCTGTATGAACGAGATAAGGTTCTGTATGAGCGAGATAAGGTTCTGTATGAGCGAGATAAGGTTCTGAATGAATGAGATAAGGTTCTGTATGAGCAAGATAAGGTTCTGTATGAGCAAGATAAGGTTCTGAATGAACGAGATAAGGTTCTGTATGAACGAGATAAGGTTCTGTATGAGCAATATAAGGTTCTGTATGAACGAGATAAGGTTCTGTATGAGCAAGATAAGGTTCTGTATGAGCAATATAAGGTTCTGTATGAGCAAGATAAGGTTCTGTATGAGCGAGATAAGGTTCTGTATGAGCGAGATAAGGTTCTGTATGAGCGATGATAAGGTTCTGTATGAGCGAGATAAGGTTCTGTATGAGCGAGATAAGGTTCTGTATGAGCAAGATAAGGTTCTGTATGAGCGAGATAAGGTTCTGTATGAGTGATGTCAGGTTCTGTATGAGCGAGATAAGGTTCTGTATGAGTGATGTCAGGTTCTGTATGAACGAGATAAGGTTCTGAATGGGCCATATAAGGTTCTGTATGAACGAGATAAGGTTCTGTATGAGTGATGTCAGGCTCTGTATGAGCAATATAAGGTTCGGAATGGGCCATATAAGGTTCTGTATGAACGAGATAAGGTTCTGTATGAGTGATGTCAGGTTCTGTATGAGTGATGTCAGGTTCTGTATGAGCGATATAAGGTTCTGTATGAGCGAGATAAGGTTCTGTATGAGCAAGATAAGGTTCTGTATGAGCGAGATAAGGTTCTGTATACAATAGCAATAGCAAGAGCAATACTTGCTCATCCAGAACCTTATATCGCTCATTCACTGAGGAGGTGATGAGAGATGAGAAGAGTTGAGGAGAGATGATGTTTGGACCTGGATCAGTATAATAAATGTCACTTCCTCAGCTCATCCTGTCGTTGTTGTCGTCGTTGTTGTTGTTGTTGTTGTTGTTGTCATCGTTGTCGTCATCTTCACTGTGTATTTCGGGCCTTTAAGGGAGCGTGTCAGTAGATAATCTGCAGATCAGCCTCTCTCTCAGTCTGACCCAGTTTGATGATCTGAGCTCAGAGTGAAACTGACTCCAGATCAGACCAGCCTGAAACATCTGCCCACATCCAGATTAACACACACACACACACACACACACACACACACACACACACACACACACACACATTATTATTATTATTATTATTATTATTATTGTTATTATATTAATCAGAAGAAGAAGAAGAAGAAGAATGATAATAATAACGTCTGTCACGGATCCAGCTGCAGAAGAAGTCCTCGGAGTCTCTGGGAGGAGATGATGACTGAGTTTGTTGTGAACTGGTCCTTTAAACTCGTCGCACTGATAACAGGATGCTCGAGCACTTTTACTGTGACAGCAGTTTGAATGAAGTATTAACACAGTTTGAAAGTATTACGACATATGAGAATAAAAGCAACAGGACAGCAGGACGGGTTCTGCCTGTGGGGGGCGCCGTGGGGCTGCCGAGGAGCCGCTGAGCAGCAGGGAGTCGGCAGGAGGGGCAGGAGGGGCAAGGGGGGGAGGAGTAACCGGACACCGACCCACAGAGCGGCTCCTGGCCGGTCAGAGCGCAGCGGAGCCGGGCAGCAGCAGCAGCGAGCAGCGGGGCGACGAGCAGAGACACGCCGAGGATCAACAGCTGAGGAGCGGCGGAGCTGAGGCGGAGGCTCCGGTCCTCTCTGCCGGACTTGAACAGTGTTGAGCGGCTTTAATCTGCGCTTCTCCCGCCGGTCCGCCGCTGTCGGAGGATAACGGAGTTACCGTGAAGTGAGAAGTCCCGTCCGGCCGCAGCCTGCTGACACTCAGCATGAAGAAGAACAACTCCGGGAAACGGGTGAGTGAGAGCGGCCGAGCCGAGCCGGACCGCCAGCGTCGGTCCAGGTCGGTCCGGTTCATGACGTTACAGAGAAGCTCGAGGAACAAAAGCCCCGAGGATTAGTTTTAAGCCTTTATTTTGAAGGCAACACAAGCTGCGGGCTGGTTTAAGACTCCACTTCCGGGTTTCAGAATAAAAGCGTGATGTTGATTTAAAAACATAAATAAATGACAAAATTAATAATAAGATGAAGGAGTGTGACGTCATCCTGAGAATTAAAGGACGAAACGATGAGCGTGAATTTGTGGAGCAGCACACACGCGCGCGCACATGTATGCACGCGCAGACGCACGCACGCACACACTTATATAACATCTGTACATGTTGATGGTTCGGTGGATTCGTGGATGTTTAGTTAAAGTGATGTCAGATGATTTCTGGGTCACAGCTGATCTGTACAGTTATTCAAGTTTTATTGGTAATAACACAAACTGTTTCCATCAGTGAATGAACGAGCTGCTCTCAGAGGAAAATAAGGTCCCAGAGCACCGTTTGAAGATAGAGAGGTGGCAGGGTCCGCCACATATAAACAAAGTAACACAGTATAAAGTGTGTTGTACTTTTAGGTCCGTTTGTTTCTCCAGTCATGAAAACAAAGAGAGTTCGATTGAAGATCTTCTCAGCTCATTAACATCTCTTCAACTACAGACTGAACCTTTAAGTGTCGTCACTGAACTTTATGTTCCTCAGAAAATACAGACAGACTGTAGGAATAATAAATAATCACCTCTAATGTTGAATAATCTGATATTTAAAATACAGTTAATAAAACCTAAATGTGAGTTGAGTCCATGTGTTCTACTGCAGTACACACAGTACACACAGTACACACAGTACACACATTCATGTGTTTATCTACACACTGACTCTAAACTCTGACGTCAGTCCACAGAATTATTCAGCTCACAGGCTGAAACTGTTCTGAGTCTGAAAACATGTTTCTCAAAAACAGGAACTCAGAAGTCATAAAATGAGTCGAAGCAAGAAGTTGAGCAGCTTCCTGCTTCACAAGTACTTCAGTGAAGTAATCGTGAAGTATCAGTGTAGTATCAGTGAAGTATCAGTGTAGTATTAGTGAAGTATTAGTGTAGTATTAGTGTAGTATTAGTGTAGTATTAGAGCAGTATTAGTGTAGTATTAGAGCAGTATTAATGCAGTATTAGTGTAGTATTAGTGTAGTATTAGTGTAGTATTAGAGCAGTATTAGTGTAGTATTAGAGCAGTATTTGTGTAGTATTTGTGTAGTATTAAAGCAGTATTTGTGTAGTATTTGTGTAGTATTAGAGCAGTATTAGTGTAGTATTAGAGCAGTATTTGTGTAGTATTTGTGTAGTATTAAAGCAGTATTTGTGTAGTATTTGTGTAGTATTAGAGCAGTATTTGTGTAGTATTAAAGCAGTATTAATGCAGTATTAGTGTAGTATTAGTGTAGTATTAGTGTAGTATTAGTGTAGTATTAGTGTAGTATTAGTGTAGTATTAGAGCAGTATTTGTGTAGTATTAGAGTAGTATTAGAGCAGTATTAGTGTAGTATTAGTGTAGTATTAGTGTAGTATTAGAGCAGTATTTGTGTAGTATTTGTGTAGTATTAAAGCAGTATTTGTGTAGTATTTGTGTAGTATTAGAGCAGTATTAGTGTAGTATTAGAGCAGTATTTGTGTAGTATTTGTGTAGTATTAAAGCAGTATTTGTGTAGTATTTGTGTAGTATTAGAGCAGTATTTGTGTAGTATTAAAGCAGTATTAATGCAGTATTAGTGTAGTATTTGTGTAGTATTAGAGCAGTATTTGTGTAGTATTAGAGCAGTATTAAAGCAGTATTTGTGTAGTATTAGTGTAGTATTAGAGCAGTATTTGTGTAGTATTAAAGCAGTATTAATGCAGTATTAGTGTAGTATTAGTGTAGTATTAGAGCAGTATTAGTGTAGTATTAGTGTAGTATTAGTGTAGTATTAGAGCAGTATTTGTGTAGTATTAAAGCAGTATTAGTGCAGTATTAGTGTAGTATTTGTGTAGTATTAGAGCAGTATTTGTGTAGTATTAGAGCAGTATTAAAGCAGTATTTGTGTAGTATTTGTGTAGTATTAGAGCAGTATTTGTGTAGTATTAGTGTAGTATTAGTGTAGTATTTGTGTAGTATTAAAGCAGTATTTGTGTAGTATTTGTGTAGTATTAAAGCAGTACCGGTGCAGCCGTGTGAGACGCTGAGGCTGCAGAATGTGACTGAAGATAAAAGACTGAAACGTCTGAGAGAGAAAACGAGCTGCAGCCTCGTCTTCACTCACAGCAGGGAACACTATCACCATCATCTTCATCACCATCATCTTCATCACCATCATCTTCATCACCATCATCTTCATCACCATCATCTTCGTCATCAGTTTTACATTTACATTGAGGGCATTTAGCAGACGCTTTTGTCCAAAGTGACTTACAATAAGTACATTTGTACTTGAGCTTGGACCAGGAGTTGCCTCGCGTCCTTTGTGAGGAAAGATCTGATCCTGCAGATGTTGTAGAGGACAGATCTGCAGGATCGGGCCACAGCAGTGATGTTGGGGAGCAGGACAGTCTGTCGTCGAGGATTACGCCCAGGTTCCTCGCCATCGATGAAGGAGATACTGTGACGTCCTCGACAGTGACTGACAGGTCCATGTGAGGCCGTCTGTCCCCGGGATGAAGAGGAGGTCAGTTTACCTGAGGTTGAGTTTGAGGTGATGCTCAGCTGTCCAAGTGGAGATGTCTGCCAGACATTCAGAGATGCTGTGTTGGAGGAGGATGGGGAGAAGAGAGGAACAGCTGGGTGTCGTCAGCGTAACAAAGTGAATCCAGGTGATGTGACTGCAGAGCCTCGTGATCTGGTGTAAAGTGAAAACAGAACCGGTCCTGATACTGAGCCTGGAGGGACACCAGCTTCCAGAAAGCAGGGTTTGGACAAGGAGCCGTTCCAGGTGACCTGAAAGGTGCGATTTGTCATCACCATCACCATCATCATCATCATCATCATCACCATCTTCATCTTCATCTTCATCAGCAACAACAACTTCAACATCATCACAACATGACTTCAGATCAGATCAGCTGCTCTCAGCCCTGCAGCTTCTCTATACGTCTTTGTTCTCATGTTTAATGATCAATAACATGATGACGGCCTGAAGATGATACAGAAATATAAATATTTGTAAATAAAATGATGATCACAATATTTATGTTTAAATTCAGACCTGCTTCAAATCCACTTTTACTTAAAACCGTCTAAATTGTAATATAATTATAAGTGAAATGTTTGAACTTTGAGACGTTCAGCTGCCTTCATGTAAACACAGAAGATTGATTGTATTGACAATATCATTGATCAGTTTACTGAAAATGAGAAGAATACAAGAGAAAATCAGGAGTTTTTGATGAAAAGTAAAAACTAAATCCTGACTTTGAAAAATGATCCACAAGTTTCCTGTGGACGTCGCTCGCTGTGTGGAACTAATGTCCGTCACAGAGGAAGATCATCACTGACGCACTGACGGCACTTTCAAGGCTGCAGCGGTGTTCGCTCAGTGTGCTCAGGGCTAAACTTCATCTTCATTAATCAACTAAACCAATTAATCATTCTCGGAAATAGGATTAATGTCTGGTTACCATGGCGGACGCCGCTCTGGTGAAGAGACTGGACACGCCCATAATTCACACAAGGCATCATGGGAGCTGGAGTGAGGTGTTGAAACTTTCTGCAGGTCCGAGTGTTTCTGAATGTCGCAGCCTGAAATGACACGAAAAGCGCCGGTAACATTTGTGATGTCAACGCATGATGTCATCGTTTATCCCCATTTAAGTTAGCAGAGGGTTAAACAGGAAGTTAGCTGCTCTGCCGCAGGAAGTCTGTCGTGCTCACGTTCTGTGGGCCAAGCAGAACATGGACACTGGGTCGCCTCCACCCAGTATCCAGATTTCACTTAACAGATCCATGATGTGCAGCTGCTCCTCTGACAGCTTCCTGTTTCCTGTTTGCTGTTTCCTGTTCAGGGTTCGCAGGACGCGCCGCAGCAGCATGCTCAGCCCGAAAAGGTCGGCTGGATCCGAAAGTTCTGTGGCAAAGGGATCTTCAGAGAGATCTGGAAGAACCGCTTCGTGGTTCTGAGAGGAGATCAGCTGTTCATCTGTGAGAAAGAGGTGAGTCAGAGGGGGTGGGGCCTCCAGGTGACTCAGACCTGCCCCTCTGTCAGCTGATCGATTTATTTCTGCAGATCAGCAGCTTGTTAATTATCACCATGGTAACAAAAGACAGGTGTGTGTGATGTCATCACTGCTCGTTAACCTCGTTAACGGATTGAAAGGGACGGTGACATTTACAGAACATGAGAGGGCTCTCCTGAGAACAACTGAATTGATGATCAATAATCAATCAATAATAATCAACCAATCATTCCAGTCCGATTTGATAACACAAAATATGATTTCTTGACATCGTTCTCATCTCATTCTAAACAGGTTCTGTGTGATCCACTGAAGAACCTCTCTGAGAACTAAAGACAAACCTGCGTTCAACAAGGAGTCAGTTCATTTAAAAAGATCAATAATCAGTAATGAGAGTGATGTCAGAAGCCTCATTATTTAGACGTTCTTCAGTGTTCTGTTGTTTTGGTTCTGACTTGTAACAGACAGTTCCTCCTCGACGTTCTACAGCGTCGTTCTGCTGGAGTCGAGTTTCAGTGTGAGCTCCTGCAGACACACAGAGAGCTCCGGTTTCACTGCTGCTGCACACAGCACGGAACGTCCTCACAGAACCATTATCTGCTGCAGAACGCTCTGATAGAACATTAATCTGCTGCAGAACGCTCTGATAGAACATTTATCTGCTGCAGAACGCTCTGATAGAACATTTATCTGCTGCAGAACGCTCTGATAGAACATTTATCTGCTGCAGAACGCTCTGATAGAAAATTTATCTGCTGCAGAACGCTCTGATAGAACATTAATCTGCTGCAGAACGCTCTGATAGAACATTAATCTGCTGCAGAACGCTCTGATAGAACATTAATCTGCTGCAGAACGCTCTGATAGAACATTTATCTGCTGCAGAACGCTCTGATAGAACATTAATCTGCTGCAGAACGCTCTGATAGAACATTTATCTGCTGCAGAACGCTCTGATAGAACATTTATCTGCTGCAGAACGCTCTGATAGAACATTAATCTGCTGCAGAACGCTCTGATAGAACATTAATCTGCTGCAGAACGCTCTGATAGAACATTAATCTGCTGCAGAACACTCTGATAGAACATTAATCTGCTGCAGAACACTCTGATAGAACATTAATCTGCTGCAGAACGCTCTGATAGAACATTTATCTGCTGCAGAACGCTCTGATAGAACATTAATCTGCTGCAGAACGCTCTGTTAGAACATTAATCTGCTGCAGAACGCTCTGTTAGAACATTAATCTGCTGCAGAACGCTCTGATAGAACATTTATCTGCTGCAGAACGCTCTGATAGAACATTTATCTGGTGCAGAACGCTCTGATAGAACATTTATCTGCTGCAGAACGCTCTGATAGAACATTTATCTGCTGCAGAACGCTCTGATAGAACATTTATCTGCTGCAGAACGCTCTGATAGAACATTTATCTGCTGCAGAACGCTCTGATAGAACATTAATCTGCTGCAGAACGCTCTGATAGAACATTTATCTGCTGCAGAACGCTCTGATAGAACATTAATCTGCTGCAGAACGCTCTGATAGAACATTTATCTGCTGCAGAACGCTCTGATAGAACATTTATCTGCTGCAGAACGCTCTGATAGAACATTTATCTGCTGCAGAACGCTCTGATAGAACATTAATCTGCTGCAGAACGCTCTGATAGAACATTAATCTGCTGCAGAACGCTCTGATAGAACATTTATCTGCTGCAGAACGCTCTGATAGAACATTTATCTGGTGCAGAACGCTCTGATAGAACATTTATCTGCTGCAGAACGCTCTGATAGAACATTTATCTGCTGCAGAACGCTCTGATAGATCATTAATCTGCTGCAGAACGCTCTGATAGAACATTAATCTGCTTCAGAACGCTCTGATAGAACATTAATCTGCTGCAGAACGCTCTGATAGAACATTTATCTGCTGCAGAACGCTCTGATAGAACATTTATCTGCTTCAGAATGCTCTGATAGAACATTAATCTGCTGCAGAACGCTCTGATAGAACATTTATCTGCTTCAGAACGCTCTGATAGAACATTAATCTGCTGCAGAACGCTCTGATAGAACATTTATCTGCTGCAGAACGCTCTGATAGAACATTAATCTGGTGCAGAACGCTCTGATAGAACATTTATCTGCTTCAGAACGCTCTGATAGAACATTAATCTGGTGCAGAACGCTCTGATAGAACATTTATCTGCTGCAGAACGCTCTGATAGAACATTAATCTGCTGCAGAACACTCTGATAGAACATTAATCTGCTGCAGAACGCTCTGATAGAACATTTATCTGCTGCAGAACGCTCTGATAGAACATTAATCTGCTGCAGAACGCTCTGATAGAACATTAATCTGCTGCAGAACGCTCTGATAGAACATTAATCTGCTGCAGAATGCTCTGATAGAACATTAATCTGCTGCAGAACGCTCTGATAGAACATTAATCTGCTGCAGAACGCTCTGATAGAACATTAATCTGGTGCAGAACGCTCTGATAGAACATTAATCTGGTGCAGAACGCTCTGATAGAACATTAATCTGGTGCAGAACGCTCTGATAGAACATTAATCTGCTGCAGAACGCTCTGATAGAACATTAATCTGGTGCAGAACGCTCTGATAGAACATTTATCTGCTGCAGAACACTCTGATAGAACATTTATCTGCTGCAGAACGCTCTGATAGAACATTTATCTGGTGCAGAACACTCTGATAGAACATTTATCTGCTGCAGAACGCTCTGATAGAACATTTATCTGGTGCAGAACACTCTGATAGAACATTAATCTGCTGCAGAACGCTCTGATAGAACATTTATCTGCTTCAGAACACTCTGATAGAACATTAATCTGGTGCAGAACACTCTGATAGAACATTTTTCTGCTGCAGAACGCTCTGTTAGAACATTTATCTGCTGCAGAACGCTCTGATAGAACATTAATCTGCTGCAGAACGCTCTGATAGAACATTAATCTGGTGCAGAACGCTCTGATAGAACATTAATCTGCTGCAGAACACTCTGATAGAACATTAATCTGCTGCAGAACGCTCTGATAGAACATTTATGTGCTGCAGAACGCTCTGATAGAACATTAATCTGCTGCAGAACGCTCTGATAGAACATTTATCTGCTGCAGAACGCTCTGATAGAACATTAATCTGGTGCAGAACGCTCTGATAGAACATTTATCTGGTGCAGAACACTCTGATAGAACATTAATCTGGTGCAGAACACTCTGATAGAACATTAATCTGCTGCAGAACGCTCTGATAGAACATTTATCTGCTGCAGAACGCTCTGATAGAACATTTATCTGCTGCAGAACGCTCTGATAGAACATTAATCTGCTGCAGAACACTCTGATAGAACATTAATCTGCTGCAGAACACTCTGATAGAACATTAATCTGCTGCAGAACGCTCTGATAGAACATTTATCTGCTGCAGAACGCTCTGATAGAACATTAATCTGCTGCAGAACGCTCTGATAGAACATTTATCTGCTGCAGAACGCTCTGATAGAACATTAATCTGCTGCAGAACGCTCTGATAGAACATTTATCTGCTGCAGAACACTCTGATAGAACATTAATCTGGTGCAGAACGCTCTGATAGAACATTTATCTGGTGCAGAACACTCTGATAGAACATTAATCTGGTGCAGAACACTCTGATAGAACATTTTTCTGCTGCAGAACACTCTGATAGAACATTTATCTGCTGCAGAACGCTCTGATAGAACCTTATAAGGGCACAGACAGCATTTTCATCATCTCAACTGCAGGAAATCAGTGTTTAAAGCTTTTTATGGAAGTTTCACTTCTTGTCTCTGACTGTCGTCTGTCATCTGACCAATCACACGTCAGCTGTCACATGAAGCTTCATGAAAACTGTCTCACGACCAAATTAGGACGTCCTCCTCTCTCGTGTCTCTGTCTTAGTTCTGCTTCTGTGGTTCAGCAGCTTGACTTCCTGTCCACCAGGAATAGAATCCACACGCATGCACACACACACACACACACGCACACACACACACACACACACACACACGCACACACACACACACACACGCACGCACACACACACACACGCACGCACACGCACACACACGCACACACACACACACACACGCACGCACACACACGCACACACACACACACACGCACACACACGTGCACTTTTAGTTTTGATGACTGATTATTTACTTTATTATTTTGTCGTTGGTTGGAAAAAAGAAAACCGTTCTAAATTCTAATTCTGTGAGTTTGTCAGAGTCTGAGGTGACGTCATCAGTCCGGAGACCAGAGAGGATTCTGGACTGTTTCAGTCTGACGGAGAATCAAAGTGAACAGTTTCAGTTCAGTAGAAACTCTTCAGACTTTCATCTCTCTGCTCTTTATTAAACGGGTCAGAACCAGACTTTGATCCAACATGAAGAAACAACAAGAACTCTCCTGATGGAAACACCTGAGACGACCAATCAAAGTCCTGCTGTGTGTGTGTGTGTGTGTGTGTGTGTGTGTGTGTGTGTGTGTGTGTGTGTGTCCTCCCCTCAGGCTGATGTCACTGTGCCTGCATAACCAGTCAGATGATCAATAATCAATATTCAGTCTTACATAATGAGTCAGTGACCTCTGACCCATCTACATAAGCTGTTTTTATTAGTAAGCTAGCTAAAAAACTAGCTAAGCTAGCGGTCAGCTAAGTTGACCTCTCGAGGGGAGTCTCACTCGGTGTCACGGTGTGTTAGACCATGAAATAAACTTACAGCGGAATATCCCTTTAACACAGAGAAATGTCCCACAAAGCAGCGTTACAGGACCAAACAACAGGAACGTAGCAGCTGTAAGTTGAGTGACGGACCTGTGTAGCTAACCGACCGTCAGATCGACACGCCCTCGATACGTGAAGCTGGCTGATCCGTCCACACTGGTTCTGTTCGCCAATAATGCGCCCCTGATACTACCTCCAGAGGCGGATCAGCGCCGGAGCGAAATTTCACCCCTCGCCGCCTCTGAGACTTTCACACTGAGACGGAGGCGGAGAATTGGAGAACTGAAGCCGCATCCAAACGCCAGTGTGAAAGTGGTTAGTGTGTGTGATCTTGTGACACTCTGAGGTTTGTTCCTCCTCACTGAGCTAGAAACAGTTCTAAAAGTTCTGTAGTACAGCCCGCTTCATGCAGTAAAAGTTCTGTAGTGCAGCCCGCTTCATGCAGTAAAAAACAGCCCGCTTCAGTACAAGATGGACATCAGTATTTCTTTTACCGACCAAACAACCCGACAATCATTCAGACAGTAATCAGCAGATTAATTGATCATTAACCATCAATAAATCAACTTTAGTCTCATGTTCTTCACTGAAGTGAGACTGAGGCTGTAAACGTCACGTTACAGGATGGACTGCAAGTTTTCTGTGTAGAACCTGCAGTGGAACCTGAACGCTGCAGCAGAGAGGAGCAGCTCTCCTCATTTGACTACATGCAAACAAACAGACTCAAACCTGCAGCTGAAGCTACAGGACACTTCCTGTTTACATCATGAACAACAACAACAGACTGTTCATGTTGGTCTGTAACACACACGATGACATCACTGATCCGCAGACACGTTGGAG
>CM077788.1:34837436-34864936 GCA_039737535.1 Lagodon rhomboides | reverse complement strand
GGACGTTGTGTCTCACCTGTCCTTGTTTGCAGGTGACGGTCGAAGACTCTCAGCTGTCTCATCTGACTCGAGATCGAGTGAAGATTCCTCACAACAGACGGCTGCCGACCAGAGGTCACCTGCTGGCTGTGGTCAGTCTGATCCTTCATCGTCATCATCGTCGCCAGCCCTTTGCTCTCCTCTATGAGAAGCCCTTTCACAATAAAATGTCCTTTATTTTAAGAGTATAACAGCTTAATGGATCATTCTTTAGTCTTCAGTCAGGATGATCGTTGATGTCTTGAATCAAGTTAAATCTCAGAATTCAGACTTTAAACCGTCTCAACTCGAGGTCCTCGCACTCGTGTGTCCTTTTGACCGGATCACATGGTCGTCATCAGCACTGCAGATTTGCATGTTGTCCTTCGAAGTCCTCCCGGTCCTTCAGTCGACCCGGAAGAGATGTTGTTTCAAATTAAGATGAGTTTCAACATTAAAGCAGCCTGACTCTGCTGACAGAGACCATGTGAGGCGGTCCAGACCTCCAGAATGGGTCAGGAAGTGGACCTCGAGTAGATCGTTATTATCAGAATGTTCCTACTGAGATGTCTGTGGTTGTCTCAGTGGACTGACGTCCTCCACTCTGTCTGCAGGCCTCCACCTCCTCAGATGGGATGCTGACTCTGGATCTGATACAGGAAGAGGACGCTCCGCCTCCTCAGGGAGCCAACGGCTGTGACGCCTTCAGGGTCAGACTGGATCAGTCTGTGTCCCATCTGAGCTCGGACTGTCCCAGGTCCAAAACTGACAGTGCTCTCTCTGCCAGGACCGCAGAAGCTTCTGGGAAATCCCAGAGTCTTCCACGTGAGACGGTGGTGTGGGAGCAGACGGGTGCTGGCTACACCCCCCAGCCTGGCAAACGGCTGGTGACGGCGGAGAAGAACCGCTGCGCCTCCATGGACGAGATCCTGACGCACTCAGACACCAAAGCTGTTAAGAACAAGTCACCATCCTCCTCGCCGCCCGGCACCTCGACACCTGTCGGACGCCTGCAGCAGCTCATCAGCCAGAAGCTGGAGAAGACGGAGCAACTGCTGACGGAGGTGCGGGGGGAGGCTGAGGGGGAGGCCGGGGACCGGGGGAAGATGAGGGGGAGGGAGTCCACTGAAGGAGCACGAGCTGAAGCTGAGAGACTCCTGAAGGAGGCAGCGGCAGCTTGGAGTCAGGCCCGCGAGGTGCTGGAGGAGGTGAAGGAGCTGAGAGCGCTGTACCGACAGCTGGACTCCTCTTCCCCCCTCACCCCCGCCAACAGCACCAAACTGAACCTGGTGTGAGCCCACGGTTCAGGTCCAGACCGGCTCAAACCAGTTCAGACTGGTTCAGACCGGTCCAGGTAAAACTGCTGAACGCAGCTTCTGTTTGTTGGACTTCAGACGACGCTGCAGAGAACTGATGGACTCTAAATTATTGTGAAACATTCAGGTTTGATGTTCAGCTCAGGTGACGAACATGGACTCACAGCTCAGTAGACTCACTGTGAACTCCTTCAACAGAACCTTCAAGTCTCCTCTCAGTCACACAGATGTCAAAAACACAGAAAACTGCAGAAAAAGAGTGAATAAAAATGTGCCAAGATGACGAGGAGACGGCGAGGAGATGTAGAAACTTGATCTGATCCCACCCTTCAGTTCTGATCCTTTGGTTTTGTTCTATGATTGTTGGTGTTGGTTTCAGAGTTCTGGACGTGAAGGTCAGACAGTTGACGGTACGAGTGCAGCTCAACACTGAGGAGATGCTCTCTCTTCATGTGGCGCCACCATCAGGTCAACATGGGTCCAAGACATCACATCAGCCTGTTTACTGATGCTAACGTTAGCATGCTAACACGCTAATCTAACATGTTGCTAAACATACCTGCTTAACATCAGTACGTTAGCATTATAGCTGTGCGCCAGTTAGCATTCAGCATTGTTATGTCAGAGCACAGCCTCACAGAGCAGCTAGCAGCTAGCAGCTAGCATGACCTCATGTGTCTGTTTACATGAGTCACACCTGAAGACATCGAGTGTGACGAGTTTGAGGTACGACGGACAAACTGCTTCAGTTCAAACAGTCCAGAGTCAGTTCAGCTCAGACTCTCCTCTCTTCTCCTCCTTCTTCTTCTTCTCCTCCTTCTCCCCTCTTCATCTTCTTCATCTTCTTCTTCTGCTTCTTCTTTTACTTCTTCTTTTACTTCTTTGAAACTAAAGAAACTGAAACTATGTTAGTCAGAAATCTGAATATTAAATGAAAACAATTAATTGCTGTTCAGTTGTCAACAGGAAAAAGTTCTGCTAATGTTAACTAGCATGCTAACTAATTTTAGCT
The DNA here is from genome assembly GCA_039737535.1 of Lagodon rhomboides. Classification (NCBI taxonomy): domain Eukaryota; kingdom Metazoa; phylum Chordata; class Actinopteri; order Spariformes; family Sparidae; genus Lagodon; species Lagodon rhomboides. The sequence continues at coordinate 34,862,590 of CM077788.1, read as the reverse complement.
GACTCATCACAGACAAATTGACAGCTGGACATCTTTCAGTTAGTCTCAAACTTCTGTGGCTGATGAGCTGAGCCAGTTAGAAGCCAGCAAGCTAACATTAAATAGCTGACTGTAGCTAATTGATGCTAATGTAGCATTACAGGAAACAGGGATGCTGCTGTCTCGCTGTTGTAGCTCAGTGAGCTATAGAGTCAACATTAGCTAGCTAATGTAGCATCCTGGCTACAGGAACAGATATACGACTGGTTTGATAAATGTCAGCTAACATGAGCTAATGCTAAACTGTTCAGGGCTGAAATAAAACAAATATTTCACAGTTAATTCAAGTTTTGTGTTTTACAGTTTTGACTTTAAAGGTCAGAATAGTTTTTTTAATTATTCGCCTGTTTGTTCAAACACAGTTTCAGTTTCCTGAGTAAACTCTGAGGTCCTGGTTCTGTGGAGAGCGACAATCTTTGGATTGATTTCAATTTAAAAAACATGAACTGGAAAGTTGAGCTAACATTTCTTCTTCTGCTGTTGATGATGCGTGACGCAGGTCACGTGACTGTCAACAAACAGCTGGTGAATGTTGAAACATCTGGAGACTCGACCACATGAGCAGTTAAACAATCAGTCAGAGTTTATTTTTTTAAGTCAGACTTTTGTACTTGTTGAACGTGCAGAGCTGAACGGGTCGAGGGTTCAGACCGATCCATCAGATTAACTACAGATGGATCAGCACCAAGAACTCAGACTTGAAGGAACGTGGAACACGTCAGGTTTTAAAGTCGGCGTTCTGTGAGCAGCTGATCTGGTCACATGAACACGTTTGTGAACACGACTGTAAACAATGAAGACAAAAATCTGTTTTGTTTTTGTTTGATGAAGGAAATAAAACGTAAGATGACTGAATGTAAACCTTCACAGAGCAGCTTCGACACGTCAATCATTTAAATCAGTGGTGAAATCTTCTCTGTCGTGGTGCTGTTAGCGTAGCTTAGCACAAAGACTGGCAGCCACTTTAAAGCGTTAAACTGACAGTCTGAGCAGAAACAGGACAACAAGCAGGTTTGTAACCTCCGGACTGTTTCCTGTCCTCCTGCTAAGCTAAGCTAATGAGCTGAAGCGTCCACATGTGAGATCGGAGTCAAAATCAGAGCAGAAGAAGAAGATTTCACTTGATATTGATGAAATTGTTGATTTCACTGATCTCAGATCTCAGATCAGTTCTTCTGCTGTCTGATTCCTTTGATTATTCGTTAACTTGTCTTCCTGTTGTCATGGTGGATCTTCCCTGTTGTCTCCGTTCACTGTGTCACTGCTGTAGCCTTAAACCAGAGGGGATGATGGGAGATGTAGTCCAGTCTCGACCAGTTCATGTGCTAAAATAAAACCTGCAGACTGAACCTGGATCAGATGTGTGTCATTAAACTGTTAATGTACTAATGCTGCCTTTAATTACACCTCTGACACTGTGTGTGTGTGTGTGTGTGTGTGTGTGTGTGTGTGTGTGTGTGTGTGTGTGTGTGTCTGTGTGTGTGTGTGTGTGTGTGTGTGTGTGTGTGTGTCTGTGTGTGTGTGTGTGTGTCAAGGAGACAGCTCTCCTGAATGAGACCTGCAGACTCACCTGTGTGTCTGTAGATGTGTCAGTTAAAGGAGCAGTCCACTGGTTCTAGTCAGTTATCAACAACAGATGTTATTGTTAATATTATTATTGTTGTTAAATTATCTCATATTCAGAACGTGTTCAGGTGTATCAGGTGTCGTCTCACCTGTCAGCTGATTTCTGACTGCTTTCATCATAGTGACTCAAACTTTGTCTACAAACCAGGTGAGAGCTTCACTCTGATTGCTGATTGGTCGGACGTGTTGGAGACGGGAACAAAAACTAAATCCAGGAAGGTGAGACAGACAGGTGAGGCACTCGGGTGAGACAGACAGGTGAGGCACTCGGGTGAGACAGACAGGTGAGGCACTCGGGTGAGACACTCGGGTGAAACAGACAGGTGAGGCACTCGGGTGAGACAGACAGGTGAGGCACTCGGGTGAAACAGACAGGTGAGACACTCGGGTGAGACAGACAGGTGAGACACTCGGGTGAAGCAGACAGGTGAGGCACTCGGGTGAGACACTCGGGTGAAACAGACAGGTGAGACACTCGGGTGAAACAGACAGGTGAGGCACTCGGGTGAAACAGACAGGTGAGGCACTCGGGTGTGACAGACAGGTGAGACACTCGGGTGAAACAGACAGGTGAGACACTCGGGTGAAACAGACAGGTGAGACAGACAGGTGAGACACTCGGGTGAAACAGACAGGTGAGGCACTCGGGTGAGACACTCGGGTGAAACAGACAGGTGAGACACTCGGGTGAAACAGACAGGTGAGGCACTCGGGTGAGACACTCGGGTGAAACAGACAGGTGAGACACTCGGGTGAAACAGACAGGTGAGGCACTCGGGTGAGACAGACAGGTGAGGCACTCGGGTGAAACAGACAGGTGAGGCACTCGGGTGAGACAGACAGGTGAGACACTCGGGTGAAACAGACAGGTGAGACACTCGGGTGAGACAGACAGGTGAGACACTCGGGTGAAACAGACAGGTGAGACACTCGGGTGAAACAGACAGGTGAGACGGACAGGGGAGGCTGAGACAGGACCAGTCATTGTTGAGGTGCAGACATCTTTTAGTCAAATCACATTGGATCCAACATTTCCCATAATGCACCTGGCCTGGTGAACATCCACACCTCGATTGTCAGCCTGATGACATCACTACCTGGACCAGGAAACAGATATGTGACATCAGAGAAAGTCTGGCAACATTTATCTGATGAAATAATCCAGATTCATTGGTCCCTTACTGTCCTCCACCTTCATCGTCTGTCCTCCACCTTCCTCATCTGTCCTCCACCTTCCTCATCTGTCCTCCACCTTCATCGTCTGTCCTCCACCTTCCTCATCTGTCCTCCACCTTCCTCATCTGTCCTCCACCTTCATCGTCTGTCCTCCACCTTCATCGTCTGTCCTCCACCTTCATCGTCTGTCCTCCACCTTCCTCATCTGTCCTCCACCTTCCTCATCTGTCCTCCACCTTCATCGACTGTGCTCCACCTTCCTCATCTGTCCTCCACCTTCCTCATCTGTCCTCCACCACATCGTCTGTGCTCCACCTTCATCGTCTGTCCTCCACCATCATCATCTGTCCTCCACCTTCCTCATCTGTCCTCCACCATCATCGTCTGTCCTCCACCTTCATCATCTGTCCTCCACCTTCATCGTCTGTCCTCCACCTTCCTCGTCTGTCCTCCACCTTCATCGTCTGTCCTCCACCTTCCTCATCTGTCCTCCACCTTCATCGTCTGTCCTCCACCTTCCTCATCTGTCCTCCACCTTCCTCATCTGTCCTCCACCTTCCTCATCTGTCCTCCACCTTCCTCGTCTGTCCTCCACCTTCCTCATCTGTCCTCCACCTTCATCGTCTGTCCTCCACCTTCCTCGTCTGTCCTCCACCTTCCTCATCTGTCCTCCACCTTCATCGTCTGTGCTCCACCTCCTCCTCTGAAGGACGCAGCCCCTGAAGCTGCTGAAAGGTCCTCAGTAAGTTTAAGTGTCAGCTTCCTGTCAGCTGACTCAGCAGGTGGAGATGATCAGCTGTTTCCTGCTCACACACACACACACACACTGATATCAGAACTTATTGATCACTGATCATGATCACATTCTCATCAATAATGTGATGACATCACATGACCTCTGACCTGTGATGCAGCTCAGTGTGACATCATCAGGGTCAGAGGTCAGCTCAGGTTAAACTCTATGATTCAGACCATCAGATTTACAACTGAACTAAAACTGATGTGACCACTCGTCCCAGCGAGAGCACTTCGCTCCACTACATCAGCTGCCGCCATCGCTGAGAGCAAACTAAGGTCGCTCAGCGAAGTCGCGACTCTTCTCTGTTCTGGAGCCTCAGTGGTGGAACGAACTCCGACCGACGTCAGGACGGCAGAGTCGCTCTCCATCTTCAGCAAAAGACTCGACTCATCTGTTCAGACTTCAGCTCGACTCCCTCGCAATAAAAAAAACTTAAAGAATCTTTGATGAATAGCAGCTACGATCCTCAGACGAGGGCTTGACAATTGTTTCTATTTTTCTTTGTACTCCATCGACGGTGATGTCGTGGTTTCTCTCTGGTGACTAAAGTACTTATTGTCAGTCGCTTTGGACAAAAGCATCTGCTGAATGTAATGTGGAACTAAATCAATATCAAATTATTTTAATGTACAGAAATAAAAACAAAACTGAAACATTTTGAATTTAAATGAGTGCTGACTGAGTTTGTGTTGATGTGCAGCGCCACCGTGTGGTCGCAACAGGAAGCACAGGACTGGAGCAAACAAACAAACAGCTGTGATGATGTAAACAAACAGCTGTGATGATGATGTATACAAACAGCTGTGATGATGTTGATGTAAACAAACAGCTGTGATGATGTTGATGTAAACAAACAGCTGTGATGATGTAAACAAACAGCTGTGATGATGTTGATGTAAACAAACAGCTGTGATGATGTTGATGTAAACAAACAGCTGTGATGATGATGATGATGTAAACAACATGTTTCTGTTGGTCCGACAGGATCAAGTGTTTTTATGGGTCCAGTTCTTCAGCAGTCGGACAACAAATGTTATTATAAATCATCTTGATTATAATCAATCATCAGTTTAACTTGAATGTTTTTAATTTAATAAAATTACATTTACATTTATTTTTTCTTTATATCTTAATGTTTCCTAAAAACCTCAGTTCAGTGTGGTGACATCACATTGTGTGTGTGTGTGTGTGTGTGTGTGTGTGTGTGTGTGTGTGTGTTGACTCAGAGAGGAAATGTTGTGCATTCTGTTGTTTTTATTGAAAAACTCTGGTTACAGCCACACGATCACAAGACAGGAATAAAAAAATAAAATTAACTCAGAGGAAGAAAATCGCTCCGACTCCAGAAGGACGACACGACGAGGACCTACAGAGACCACTTCACTTCTATTTACAGAGACCAGATCCACACGGACCAGGACCAGCAGGAGGAGCCGGACGGACGGCGACAGAGCCACAGACACACAGGAACAGGTGAGGGGGGCGGGGCTACACCTGACACCAGGGTAAATGCAATAACATAATTTAAAAACAAACAAATCATCCAATCAGGGAGCTCCATACTTGGTTACTAGGCAGGAAATTAAATCAACACAGGTCTGTGAGGTCACACTGCTGAATGGAGGTGAGGCTCATGGGTAATGTAGTCTTCAGAGAGACCTACGGTCAGTGTGTCTGATCAGACTGAAGCTCATTAAAGATCTCAGACTGAGCGACAAAAACATGTGATGACAATTAAAACGTCAGCTCATCTGCACGCCTCTCGTCAGGTCAGCCGTCACAGCGAGCACGAGTCTACAAGTGCAAACACCGGCTGACCCCAGATCAGACAGCTTCAGTTTCAGCAACATTAGCACTGGAGCCTGTAAAACATCCTGATTTACTGCAGTCAGTGAAGACACCTGAATGCAACGCGAGTCAGTGTTCTGTGCTCTGAAAACTACAACACACAGGTGGCCTACACTCCATACTGCACCTGAACGCAGCGCCTGAGACACTAAAGGAGTGTGCTGCATTCACTGTCCAGCCTGTCGCTATGGCAACAGGCTGTGGACAGATTGACCCAAGTTCTGATGGCAGGAACCAGTACTGTCCCACCTCTGTACAGTACTGCAGTACATGTACACAGTATACTGCAGTACTGCAGTATACTGTGTACATGTACTGCTGTGTACGTACTCGGAGTTACTTGTTTGTGAATACAGTTTTCAGACTGTTGACGTGTCTGTCGCCCCCCAGTGGTCCAATTAGAACACTTCCCGTTGATCAGTGAGTATTGATCTGGTGTGTTTCAGGTAAACGATGACATCACTGGTCACATGACGCAGTGTTATGGTGAACTGATCCTGGACCTGCTTTCAGCGGCTCTGAAGTGGCGTCTGTCCGGCGGCCGGCAGAGTCAGAGGTCACTGGAGGAGGAGGGGGGGGGGGGGGGGGTCAGTGGGAGAAGGTGATTATTCATCATCATCATCGTCACCATCGTCCTCTGCATCCCTCTTCCTCTTCTCCCCCTGAACAGCTGCAGCATCCACATCTGGGAGACAGGAAGGATTTTCAAATTAAAGCAACAGCAGAGACAATCTGAGAGTTTCACAATAAAGTCAAAACAGTTTCAGAATAAAAGGATACATTTAAGGTATTATTTACCATTATTTACTTTTATTATTGTGACTTTTATTCTGGAATACATCAGAACAAAGACAAGAACACACATTCTGTAAATGAAGTAATCCGCTCAACATAAACTCGATCGGTTCAGCGGCTATTGATCAGGTCACGTGAGCTTCCTGCTCAGACTGCAGCTGTGAGCGCCGACGTCTCGTTACTGAGCTACAGATTTCATAAAGCTCCTTTATAGTGTTTTCAGTAAATATAAAAAACAATTCAATCATTAAAACATTTAAAACAACCTAGTTTCACATCAGTGAGTCAAACACTTCAAAATAAAGCGCCTCAGCATCTTTCTACTGAATCACCTGATTCTTTATTTTAAATGTTGAAAGGCTGAATGTTTAAAACCAACTGAACAAACCTCCATCTTCCTCCTCCTCCTCCTCCTCATCATCCTCCTCTTCTTCGACATAGTCTCCATCGTCCTCTTCATCCTGAGAGACAAACCCGTCAGTGAGACAAACTGTCCACAGCTGATCTCTGAGAATGAGACGACATCATCATCATCATCATCATCATCTGCAAACTCACCTGGATTCCCTCCTTCATCAGGTACGACAGGCCCACCTCGTCCTCATCCCCCTCAGAACCTTCTTCATCGTCCTCATCTTCATCATCGTCGTCGTCATCATCATCTCCAGGAGGCCCAGCTACATCTTCATCGTCTGGAACAAAAAGTCATCGAAGCGTTCACACATTTCATCGTGTTTTAAACATTTCATCACTGGTTTGAGGTGTCATCATTAACAGACTGACCGACATGATTACAGCTGATCGTCTGCAGACATAAGAAGCTCTTCAAACTGTCGGCTGGACTGAAAACAACTGCCTGTTTGTGTAGAGACGATTAATGAAGCCCGCTGATCTGACACTGTCAGTATCGAGCGGCTGGTACGAGTCTCACCGTTGTCGGCCTCGGAGTCGGGCACCTCGTTGTCCTCCTGGTCGTATCCGTCCAGGTACGTGAGCTGAGGCAGCAGTTCGAAGACGCTCTCTCTGTAGTCCTCCAGCGTGGACACTTCACAGCTGTACAGGTCCAGACTCTTCAGGTTCTTCAGGTTCTGCTGCAGAACAGACGAGTGGACAGAGAGTCAGAGAACATGTCGTCACCACACTGATGTCAACAGAATCAGACTGGTTTGATATGAAGTCGAACACGAGACCGGACTGTAATAACAGAGGTCACCACTAGGTGTCTCAGATGCTCCTGAGTGGATCATGATGAGAGCTCATGAATGAGAAGCAGCTACAGTCCATCAGAACCACTGCGACATCCTGTCGTAAGTCTCACAGCAGCCAACTGAACCTTTCTTCTACAGTTTGACATCAAGACAACAAACCTGGAGCAAAGATGGCAGCAGTGTGGGGGGAAACCTCCACAGGACTTCCTGAACGTGTTTCACAATAAAAGCCTCGGTATGACATTCAGGGTTTCTGTCCATTGAAATACTGGTAAGCTTTTACTTTGAAATGGATACAGGAAGTGTTGAGTGGGCATGTTTCTCTCCTGTGTCCCAGGGGGTCAAAACGAGGGGCTTTTATTGTGAAGAGTGTAGGAAATGAAAAGTGTTTATGGCTGAATTAGCAGAGCTGCTATTCTTCAGTAACACTGCAGGGAGGATGGATCAGCTGGCTGCTCCTCTCACCTGTCCACACTCACCTGTGGACTCTGAGCTGAGAGCTGCAGTGGAGACGTGAACTCACCAGAACCTCGACGGCGCTCAGCTCTTTGATCTTGTTCCCGCTCAGGTTCAGGTAGGTCAGGTTGGGACATTTCTCTGCCAGCGTGTCCAGACCTCCTGAGATGGTGTTATCGCTCACCTCCAGCTGCAACACAGGGAGACAGGTGTTGGTGCATCAACATCCACGTCAGGCAGTATGAGTGAAAACAGCGGTGCACTGTGGGAACAGGAAGTGCAGGACTGACCTTGCGTAGTTTGGGCAGTGAGGGCAGTTTGGAGAGCGACACGAGGCCGACGCTCACCATGCTGAGGATCTCCAGCTCCGTGTAGTCGTCCGTCAGACCTTCAACCTCCCCATCACTGGAGCGACAGTTATCCACCACCAGCTCCACCACCTGATCACCACAAGACACCATGTGACTGTGACATCATCCAGCACCAACACGCAGTCAGCCGTCAGACACCTGAACAATCTGCACTGACTGTAAACATCATCAGTTATGCTTCTCTCTGGACCGGACATCAGTAGAACCTCCTGGTTCTGTCTCGTTACAACGGTCACAACACCGTGGCTGAAATCATGAAACATTTTGTGGATCCAGCCTCAGAGAGGTGGTCGACAAAGAAACTACATCAGACCTGTCAAACACAGCCAGGAACAACAGGTGGACTCCAACAGACACCTGAGACCAGGTCCGGTCCGGTCCGGTCCGGTCCGAATCCCAGCGCGATAAAAAAAACTGTTCATTAAACCTTCACAGAAACACTGAACGGATCTCAGATCTCTCTCTCTCACACACACACACACACACACACACACACACACACACACTCGCAGTATAAACTCACAGACCAATGTTTTGTATTGTTGTGCAGGCTGATGAGAACAACACATCGTGACGTGGTTTTAAGGAGGTTCGGTTTCAGTAATGGAGGGAAACAGCGCAAAGTTCGGATCAGAAGAAGAATCAACCAAAACGGGAATTCTCATGTGATCAGAAAAAGGCTCATTTTTACAGCATGTCTCATAGTTACCGTTACTAGTTACCGTTACTAGTTACCGTTACTAGTTACCGTCACTAGTTACCGTTACTAGTTACCGTTACTAGTCTTGTTTGAGGTGAAACACACCGTTACTCAGTGCTGAGACGTTACCGCCGTGAGTGTGCGGGCAGAGCGGGGCGAGCCCCGCATTAAACTTCACAGTGTGCTCATCATAACGGACTGCTGCTGGCGTTAAAGTGGGCCGAAGTGCCCAGCAGGACCCGGACCAGTGCAGAACCCGTTAAACCCAGCTGGGGCAGAAAGCTCGTCCGTTTACAGCCAAGTGCACGTAGAATTTGGGGATTTACGAATGGAGTCTGGTTTGACGCGCCATCAGATTAAAAGCATCGTGGTTAACCAACTATTAACTGAAGGTTAAAATGGAAGCTCGGCCGCTCCGTGAACCGGCGGGCTTTAAACCGACGGAGCCGGAACCCGCCCAACATGCGGGGCTGTGAGGCTGCGTGTCCGGCCGAGCAGCAGCGCCGTCCCTCGGACAACGAGTCCCGACTGCAGGTCCAGTCTGGGGGCTGGGCGCTCGCCAGGTTAGCTTGTTAGCCTGTTAGCCTTAATGCTAGCTGCAGAAGGCTCGCGCGATGCTTCGGGGAGTCCCCGCGAGCGGACGGAACTCAGGGCGCGAGAAAGAGGCTGCACGCGGCGGACTCGTCCAGCAGCGGCCGGGAGCCTCCTCCATGTTGGAACTGCGCTGAACTAGTTTTCTGGGTCAAAATGTCGGAGGAGACACGGACCGAGCGGAGGAACCGGACCGAGCAGAGGAACCGGACCGAGCGGAGGAAACTCGACGTCCGCTCGCGCTGAATGTTTTCCTCATCGTCATTTCATCGATCACCCGAATCTCCTGGAAATGAATCCATTAAAGTCCGCCTGGGTCGGTACACACCTCCGCCGGGTCTCTGTTCCGCAGCTCCAGGCTGATCCTCTTCTTCATGTCCATGTCGGAGCCGAGCTGAGGCTCAAAACAAAGTGAACTAAGAAACTGAAAAGAAAAACCGGGTTCAGTTCGGATCAGTGAAGCTCAGTTCGGATCAGTGAAGCTCTCTCGCGGGCTTCCTCCTCCGGCTGCAACCAGGCGATCACTACACCTCCATGTTCGCTCGCGCCCGACCTCCGCTGGGAGACCACGCCCATCCGGGATGAATATTCATGTATTTATAGATCCTGCTCTCCTATTGGTCCGAAGATGCTACAATCACTAAGACCCGCCCCCATCATCTTATTATGCAGGCCTTTTCTCTACGATTGGCTTAAATTTCAAAGGCTTGACTTCACAGGGACCAATGAGAGGGCTGACATGAAACATTTAAACTTCACATCCGCCCACTCTTTGTCCTCGATGGCGCCATATTTCACTGATAGCGTCAAGTTCGATTTCCACCGAAACAACAAAGACAGCAACAAGTATTAAAGGAGCGCTGTGAGGAAATGTAAATGAGGAGGGAAAGGTTTTCATTGGCTCGAACAAAACAAACAAACAAACAAACAAACAAACAAACAAACTTTGTTTTCATGACTGAATAAAGTAAGAAAAAAAGAAGTCAAAGTCAACCTTCTTGTCATTTCTGCCACACGTAGAGGACACAGAGCAGAATATATCAAACTGACCTTAATGGACAACACGATTGTTTCTATGTGGCGGACCCTGCCACCTTTGTAGCTTCAGACAGTGTTCTGGGACCTTGTTGTGCTCTGAGAGCAGCTTGTTGATTCACTCATGGAGACAGTTTGTGTTCATTCATTTTGTAAATGTTTTAAGTTTGAATTTCTTCTTTAAAACTACATAGTGACACTTTAAATGTCTGCATATTATCTTTTAATCTGAAATAAGCGTCTTGATTCGAACAAACCCACATTATTACTGCACTCAGATTTTTTATACAGTTGAAATCAATAATATAATAATTATGACATTATCAATAAGAGACCGTTCAAAAACAAAGTAACAATGAACTTCACAGTAAAACATGGAATGAAGTTGATAAAATCACAATCTATCTACCAGTTATTGTCTGATGTTGATTTATCTGCATATGAATGCAGATAAATAAATAACTACGAAAAAGCTGATTAATATGTAAATAATCAGTTGACAGCTGATTGGTTCAGCTAGCTGGTGCCGACTCTTTTGCTCTCCATCGGGACGGTTTACCTGCATGCAACCAAAGCCTGCTCAGACTACAGAGACCAGAACCAGACCAACATCTCGTCTCTGCTTATAGGGATTCATAAAATCCAAAACATGCGAGAGAAAAAAAATTAAAGTGTTATAACAAATTCCTTTAAAGGTGCAATATGTATGAGTTATACATGAAAGACATTTATGTTTTGTGTTGGACAGATTTCGATTGAAGTGGTAAATTCTTACATACAGCAGCTTTAAATCAACTTGATCAATAACTAACATCTAAGATGAGCTAACGTTAGCTGACCTCATTAGTATCTGGCAACGTCAGAATGAGTCTAGAAACCAGCTGTCGTCCTCCACAAACCTTTAAAGAGGAAAAAATGAACAGCAGAGCAGCGACTGAGCTTCAGACACACGAAGGAAAATAACAAGACGGACGAGGATTTTTTGTTGGAAAGGTTTTATTTTGAATAAACAGCAGATGTCACAGTTATACACCCTTTCAGTATAAAAGTCTTTAAAAAATTAAATGTGATAAAAAAGCAGAGAGAGAAAAAAAGCAGGTGACAGAATACATCACCTGAACCAGTAAACAGGATATGATGTCATCAATAACAGGAAATTAATCTTTGGCAGGTAAGTGTTTAAAATAAATAATTAATAGACTCATTAAAGGAACAGCCTGACACCAATAGGACAGGGAGATGACATCACAAGTTTTCCAGTTTTATATCATGTGTCGAACATAAACACTGAGGCGCTGATGTCATCAGGGAGCGCTCCCTGAAACTGGACTTCATCAGCTGACAGCATGACGAAAGACTGACTGACAGGTTTAAAGGAGAATGAGACGGAACCCAGAGTCGACCCTGAGGAACTCCACAGGTCATCAGGCAGGACCGTGTCATACTGAACTGGGCCCACAGACTCCGACAGGACTTCACGCGTTTTTGTGTCTATGTTCATGTGTGATGTAACCATCTGACAGTCTACATGTCGCCTCCAGTGAGAGTCAACATGCCGAGCAACCAATCAAAAGAGAGGAACAGATCGACAGGTTTGATCAGCGTCTCTGAAGCTTGGTGGACATTTTATCTGCCCCGGGTTTCACCTGTCGTGCTGAGAGTGGAGCTTTACAGGAAGGGAGGAATTTACCACATTTTTCATTTCTTCCCAAGTTAAGAAAGCGAGGACATCTTTAAAAAGTCAAAGATATATTCAAACTTAACAGCAATCAAAGATAATACAGGTCAGGACACGAGTCTTTTTGGTAAAGTTTGCCTCATATGTTTAGTAAAAACTAAAGTTAAGTACTCGAGAAGGTTCAAGAACACAAAAGAGAAAATACAGCCTGATATAAATAAACACAGGAATGACATGTGAAGGAATTTACAGACATTTACAAACTTATTTTTTCTCTTGGTTTGCTTCAATGAATCAGTAACAGAAACGGTGAGAGAAACAGAAAAATCACTTCAATGAGAGACCGTGAGATCACAGAGCTGCAGCCGTCTGCCTGAACGTGTCCAAAATGAATAAAACAGAGATATTGATGTGAATGAATTAATGATTAAGATCGTTAAAAACGTGGAGCGCTGAAATCAGACAAGACAAGAAGAGACGATTAAAGGACAGGAAATACTCGTCTTTGTTCTGATCACCTGACCCTTTAAAGTTGGACGCTGGTTTCCATGACAACTCCTCTGACTGACAGGAGGGATGCTGATTGTCTGAAGCCTTTGGACAAATGAGGTGTGTTTGTTTTCACCTGTGTGGGTGGAGCTTATGAGTCCTGACAGTCAGGTGGGAGGTTCAGGTGACGGCTTCTGTGGATGAATCCTCCGCTGTGATTTGTTGTTCTGAGAGCTAAACTACACCTGCCTGCAGCCGACAGAGTAAACACACACATACACACACACGCACACACACACACACACACACACACACACACACACACACACAGCTGCTGCAGTGGGTCAGACTGTGTGTTCTCGTGGCGGCAGCATGTGCAGCACCTGGTCGAGCAGCTGCAGCGCTCGGTGCAGGTGAACCTCCAGCCAGCAGGGGGTGTCCTTGATGCTCTGACGGGGGTAATCACACCCCCAACCTTTCACGAAGCTCAGACGCACGATACACAACCTGCGCAGGTCGTCCACGCCCAGACCTGCTGCTGAACGCACACCTGGAGGAAGACAGGAAGTCACACTTCACCGACTGATGACATCACACAGGTAAACACGTCTGAATAATAACCGGACAAAGGAACGAAAGCAGGTGATGTTTTCAGTGAGCAGCAGTCTGTCCTACAGGTGTGCTGCCACCGGGGGCGCTGCTGCACAAACTACACACCACATACAACTGGAACTATGTCATACTAATGACCTTTATTGAGACAGACAGGTACCCAGAGAGACAGACAGGTACCCAGAGAGACAGACAGGTACCCAGAGAGACAGACAGGTACCCAGAGAGACAGACAACTGATACTCACTGACTGCGGGGGCAATCCCCCCCACGCTGTTTGGCCCTGGAATTGCACCAACGACCGCTGCTGCCTGAGTCACTACAGCTGCCTGAGCTGCTGCCGCTTGCTGCTGCATCTGTCTGTGACACTGCCGCAGGTCAAACACCTGGAGACACACAGGTGAGACACAGACAGGTGAGACACACAGGTGTCTGCTGCTAGTCTTGTTTCCAAACAGACTTAGAGACAAACAGCAGGGTGTCGTCTGCGTATCGACTCACCTTGATGTACGCTCCGGGGTAGATCTTGTGGACTCCGTCTCCAGGTGCTCGACCCGCCTCACGGTCCAGGTAAAAACTCTGGACGAACACCGAGTGGTCACTAAGGCAATGCATCCAAACGTCCCCCTCCCCTCGACACTCCAGTTGAACCCCCCGGCCAATGTGAAGCCTGCAGGAAAAGACGACGCAATAGGAAGAACGAAGAATGAGTCAGGAGACGAGGGACGGAGAGAGAACCGGCAGCACTGTTACTGGTTAGACTGGTCACCTGGCGCGATGGCTGCCGGCTGTGCGGTGGACGTTACTCAGCTGTCCCAAACAGAAACGGTCTCCACCTGAAGGGTCCACATAACCGTCCACCGTCACCAGAGGACAGCTGGACTGGACCTTAAACATCTCCCCGACCTGGACATCCAACTCAAAGTACGAGATGGAACACCAGAACTCTGGACCTGAGAGACAGGGGACAGAGTGAGACAGCAGGTAAGAGGAGAGGATATGTTTGGACAGTGAGGAAAAGTTGGGACAGAGAGGACATGTTGGGACAGGTGTGGTACCTGGGTGGTTGGACACTGGCTGTGGATATGGAGCAGTACTATGATGCTGCGACCCTGAAGGAACAAACACACTCAGAATGATATACCTGTACTGCAGCGAAGTACTAATACTGCAGTACTTTACTCTGGTATTTAATGATGTCATACAGAAGTGAGTGTTAGGAGCGTGGTGATGATGATGTAACGGAGGCTGCTGGTGGCTCCTCCCACTCTGATGAGGTCCTGCAGGGCTGTAGGGGGCGGGGCTATTACCTGGCCACGTGGCTGCAGAGACACACAGGACACAGGTCAGTCTGTGTGTACTACAGCAGTAGCAGTACTACAAACATGGCAAACACTGTAGTTTATTTCAGGTGTACTTCACTACAGTTCAGGTGTGTGCAACAGCACAGGTGCAGTACCAGTGTTGGGGGGGCTGCTGTACTCGGGGCTCTGCTGCTGGGGGGAGGTGGGGGTGGGAGGGTGAGGAGGCTGAGGGGTGTGAGGAGGGTTGGGGTGAGGAGGGGAGGCGTGTCCTCCGTGGTTTTGAGGGGGTGCGATCTTCACGAGTCCCTCGCCACCTCCGGTCCTGCTGCAGACGACAGGCGCTGCAGGAGTCATGGAGCTGCTGCCTGAAGGAGACAAGAGAGGACGTCAGAGACACAGAGGGACAACAGAGACACAGGAGGACAACAGAGACACAGGAGGACAACTGAGACACAGGAGGACAACAGAGACACAGGAGGACAACTGAGACACAGAGGGACAACAGAGACACAGAGGGACAACTGAGACACAGGAGGACAACTGAGACACAGGAGGGACAACAGAGACACAGAGGGACAACTGAGACACAGGAGGGACAACAGAGACACAGAGGGACAACTGAGACACAGGAGGACGTCAGAGACACAGAGGGACAACAGAGACACAGAGGGACAACAGAGACACAGAGGGACAACAGAGACACAGGAGGGACAACAGAGACACAGAGGGACAACAGAGACACAGAGGGACAACAGAGACACAGGAGGACAACTGAGACACAGGAGGGACAACAGAGACACAGAGGGACAACTGAGACACAGAGGGACAACAGAGACACAGAGGGACAACTGAGACACAGGAGGACGTCTGAGACACAGAGGGACAACAGAGACACAGAGGGACAACAGAGACACAGAGGGACAACTGAGACACAGGAGGACAACTGAGACACAGGAGGGACAACAGAGACACAGGAGGACAACTGAGACACAGAGGGACAACAGAGACACAGGAGGACAACAGAGACACAGGAGGACAACTGAGACACAGGAGGGACAACAGAGACACAGAGGGACAACAGAGACACAGGAGGACAACAGAGACACAGAGGGACAACAGAGACACAGGAGGACAACAGAGACACAGAGGGACGTCAGAGACACAGGAGGACAACAGAGACACAGGAGGACAACAGAGACACAGGAGGACAACTGAGACACAGGAGGACAACAGAGACACAGGAGGACAACAGAGACACAGAAGGACAACTGAGACACAGAGGGACAACAGAGACACAGGAGGACAACTGAGACACAGAGGGACAACAGAGACACAGGAGGACAACAGAGACAGAGAAGGACAACTGAGACACAGGAGGACAACAGAGACACAGGAGGGACAACAGAGACACAGGAGGACAACAGAGACACAGAAGGACAACTGAGACACAGGAGGACAACAGAGACACAGGAGGGACAACAGAGACACAGGAGGACAACAGAGACACAGAGGGACAACTGAGACACAGGAGGACAACAGAGACACAGAGGGACAACTGAGACACAGGAGGACAACTGAGACACAGGAGGACAACTGAGACACGGAGGGACAACAGAGACACAGAGGGACAACAGAGACACAGGAGGACAACAGAGACACAGAGGGACAACTGAGACACAGGAGGACAACAGAGACACAGGAGGGACAACAGAGACACAGGAGGACAACAGAGACACAGAGGGACAACAGAGACACAGAGGGACAACAGAGACACAGGAGGACAACAGAGACACAGGAGGGACAACAGAGACACAGAGGGACAACAGAGACACAGAGGGACAACAGAGACACAGGAGGACAACAGAGACACAGAGGGACAACAGAGACACAGGAGGACAACTGAGACACAGAGGGACAACTGAGACACAGGAGGACAACTGAGACACAGGAGGACAACAGAGACACAGGAGGACAACAGAGACACAGAGGGACAACTGAGACACAGGAGGACAACAGAGACACAGGAGGACAACTGAGACAGAGAAGGACAACAGAGACACAGAGGGACAACAGAGACACAGAGGGACAACAGAGACACAGGAGGACAACAGAGACACAGAGGGACAACAGAGACACAGAGGGACAACTGAGACACAGGAGGACAACAGAGACACAGGAGGACAACAGAGACACAGAGGGACAACAGAGACACAGGAGGACAACAGAGACACAGAGGGACAACAGAGACACAGGAGGACAACAGAGACACAGAGGGACAACTGAGACACAGAGGGACAACAGAGACACAGGAGGGACAACAGAGACACAGGAGGACAACAGAGACACAGAGGGACAACTGAGACACAGGAGGACAACAGAGACACAGGAGGACAACAGAGACACAGGAGGACAACTGAGACACAGAGGGACAACAGAGACACAGGAGGACAACAGAGACACAGAGGGACAACAGAGACACAGGAGGACAACAGAGACACAGGAGGACAACAGAGACACAGAGGGACAACAGAGACACAGGAGGACAACAGAGACACAGAGGGACAACAGAGACACAGAGGGACAACAGAGACACAGGAGGGACAACAGAGACACAGGAGGACAACAGAGACACAGGAGGACAACAGAGACACAGAGGGACAACTGAGACACAGGAGGACAACAGAGACACAGGAGGGACAACAGAGACACAGAGGGACAACAGAGACACAGGAGGACAACTGAGACACAGAGGGACAACAGAGACACAGGAGGACAACAGAGACACAGGAGGACAACTGAGACACAGGAGGGACAACAACAGAGACACAGGAGGACAACAGAGACACAGAGGGACAACTGAGACACAGAGGGACAACAGAGACACAGGAGGGACAACAGAGACACAGGAGGGACAACAACAGAGACACAGAGGGACAACTGAGACACAGAGGGACAACTGAGACACAGGAGGACAACTGAGACACAGGAGGACAACTGAGACACAGGAGGACAACAGAGACACAGAGGGACAACTGAGACACAGGAGGACAACTGAGACAGAGAAGGACAACAGAGACACAGAGGGACAACAGAGACACAGAGGGACAACTGAGACACAGAGGGACAACTGAGACACAGGAGGACAACTGAGACAGAGAAGGACAACAGAGACACAGAGGGACAACAGAGACACAGGAGGACAACAGAGACACAGGAGGACAACAGAGACACAGAGGGACAACTGAGACAGAGAAGGACAACAGAGACACAGAGGGACAACAGAGACACAGAGGGACAACTGAGACAGAGAAGGACAACAGAGACACAGAGGGACAACAGAGACACAGAGGGACAACTGAGACACAGGAGGACAACTGAGACAGAGAAGGACAACAGAGACACAGGAGGGACAACAGAGACACAGGAGGACAACAGAGACACAGAGGGACAACAGAGACACAGGAGGACAACTGAGACACAGGAGGACAACTGAGACACAGAGGGACAACAGAGACACAGGAGGACAACTGAGACACAGGAGGACAACAGAGACACAGGAGGACAACTGAGACACAGGAGGACAACAGAGACACAGAGGGACAACAGAGACACAGGAGGGACAACAGAGACACAGGAGGACAACAGAGACACAGGAGGACATCTGAGACACAGGAGGACAACAGAGACACAGGAGGACAACAGAGACACAGGAGGGACAACAGAGACACAGAGGGACAACAGAGACACAGGAGGACAACAGAGACACAGAGGGACAACTGAGACACAGGAGGACAACAGAGACACAGGAGGGACAACAGAGACACAGGAGGGACAACAGAGACACAGAGGGACAACAGAGACACAGGAGGACAACAGAGACACAGAGGGACAACAGAGACACAGGAGGACAACAGAGACACAGGAGGACAACAGAGACACAGAGGGACAACAGAGACACAGGAGGGACAACTGAGACACAGGAGGACAACTGAGACACAGAGGGACAACAGAGACACAGGAGGACAACTGAGACACAGGAGGGACAACAACAGAGACACAGAGGGACAACAGAGACACAGAGGGACAACAGAGACACAGGAGGACAACAGAGACACAGGAGGACAACAGAGACACAGAGGGACAACAGAGACACAGGAGGACAACAGAGACACAGAGGGACAACAGAGACACAGAGGGACAACAGAGACACAGAAGGACAACAGAGACACAGAGGGACAACTGAGACACAGGAGGACAACAGAGACACAGGAGGACAACAGAGACACAGAGGGACAACAGAGACACAGGAGGACAACAGAGACACAGAGGGACAACAGAGACACAGGAGGACAACAGAGACACAGGAGGACAACAGAGACACAGGAGGACAACAGAGACACAGAGGGACAACAGAGACACAGGAGGACAACAGAGACACAGGAGGACAACAGAGACACAGGAGGACAACAGAGACACAGGAGGACAACTGAGACACAGAGGGACAACAGAGACACAGGAGGACAACTGAGACACAGGAGGACAACTGAGACACAGGAGGACATCTGAGACACAGGAGGACAACTGAGACACGTTTGACTTAAGATTAAATAAAAGCCTGTGATTGACAGTCTGACCTGGAGGAGAGAGGGGCATGCTGGGATATGTGCTGACAGGGCGGGGCTGGCTGTAGGGGTCAGAGTGGGGGGGCAGGTCGAGCTGCAGACAGTCCTGCATGAACTCCTCCTTTATCAGAGACTGAGGACCTGAAGGAAGACAGGGGGCAGGACGAAGACCATCAGAGACCTGAACGCACCAGGATCTGTTCCTGTTACCTTCATCTGTCACAGCCAACAGCACAACAACAGATATGAAGTCATTATTATATTACGATATTAAAACATTATAGTCTATAATGTAATAACACAATATAACGTGTTGTATAATATGAGTGTCGTGTGGTACACAGTAAAAGCAACATTCAAATATGATGAGCAAAGACTGAGGTCTACTGAGAGGAGAGAAGAATCAAAGAACCAAAGGAACATGAAGAGTCAGACTAAACATCAGAAACAGCCTGTAGCCTGCTGTGTGTGTGTGTGTGTGTGTGTGTGTGTGTGTGTGTGTGTGTGTGTGTGTGTGTGTATTTTCTGTAGCACTTTGAGATTACTTTATGAAAAGTGCTTTACAAATAAAATGTATTATTATTATTACAGTATGTGTGTTATATGACTGGATCAGAACACGACCACACACACCTGCAGCATCTTCATGTTAGATGTACACACTTGTGTGTGTTATCATGGATCCCACAGGACATCTTGTAAGACCCGCCCTCCTCCTCCTCTGATTGGTTGCCTTCGTTGGTAGTGCTCTCTAACCTTGACTCAAACAGGTAACTCACAGCAGCTCTGGTCGTGTCTGTTCTTCCTGCAGTACTGATACGGTTGTTTATGGGCTGTAGTTTCCCAGTAAACACACCGACCTCTTCGGCCTCTCTGGTCTGCTGCTCCTCTTGGTGTTGCTCATCCTCTGTAGTGGCTCTTTGCTGCTGCTGCTGTGCGTCCGGCTCGTTAAGCAGAGGGTTCGATAGAGAGACGCTGCCGCTGTGGCAGGCAAACAGGTTGGTGTGTTTACCAGAGAAACTACAGCTCAGAAGCAGCTGCATCAGCTCCTCCGCAGGCTGT
Organism: Lagodon rhomboides; assembly: GCA_039737535.1. Lineage (NCBI taxonomy): Eukaryota > Metazoa > Chordata > Actinopteri > Spariformes > Sparidae > Lagodon > Lagodon rhomboides. The sequence continues at coordinate 34,842,179 of CM077788.1, read as the reverse complement.
TTGTTTTAGAAACCAATCACAAAAAAAAACCCACTCATACCAGACAGCAACTGAACATACAGTGAGGAAACAGGATGCTTTCAAAATGATTCTGGTCTCGTCTGTGGTCTGATGAAACAGTAAATTCATCGCAGCCCTCTAAGCTTCCTCCTGCTGTCCAGCCGACTATCGGGGCCACAACATTTATTCTGTTTGTTTGACAGGAAGAAGACGCTTTTCAGTTTAACTCTGCTGCTTTTCTCGCCTTCTCCGTCCAAAAATTTAATGGACGACAGAGTACCAGGGTCACAAAGCAGTCGAGGCTTTTTGCATGGGAAATGTATAGACGCAAGCCAATCAGAGGCGGAGTAGGGCGGGTTTTTGCAGGAAATCTAATGGGATACATAATGACGCACTTTGACTACAGCTAGCTTACTGTGCTAATAGTTTTTAGCTTGCTAACTTTCCACCATCAAATATTAATGTTTCCAAAGACTCTAATGAAGGTTCTCAGTCATCCAGGTCCTGGTACCTCTAAGCTCTCTATCAAAGTCAACTGGACGTGTTTCAGTTTGTTGAAGACGTTTCACCTTCCATCCAAGAAGCTTCTTCACTTCTAACTAACTGTAGGGGGTAAACCCTGTACGGGAGTGTCCTTACAGAATATGGGAGTGTCCTTACAGGGTGTGGGAGTGTCTTTACAGGGTGTGGGAGTGTCCTTACAGGGTGTGGGAGTGTCCTTACAAAGTATGGGAGTGTCCTTACAGAGTGTGGGAGTGTCCTTACAGGGTGTGGGAGTGTCCTTACGGAGTGTCCTTACAAAGTATGGGAGTGTCCTTACAGAATGTGGGAGTGTCCGTACGGAGTGTCCTTACAAAGTATGGGAGTATCCTTACAGAATGTGGGAGTGTCCTTACAAAGTATGGGAGTATCCTTACAGAATGTGAGAGTGTCCTTACAGAATGTGGGAGTGTCCTTACAGAATATGGGAGTGTCCTTACAGAATGTGGGAATGTCCTTACAGAATGTGGGAATGTCCTTACAGGGTGTGGGAGTGTCCTTACGGAGTGTCCTTACAAAGTATGGGAGTATCCTTACAGAATGTGGGAGTGTCCTTACAAAGTATGGGAGTATCCTTACAGAATGTGAGAGTGTCCTTACAGAATGTGGGAGTGTCCTTACAGAATATGGGAGTGTCCTTACAGAATGTGGGAATGTCCTTACAGAATGTGGGAATGTCCTTACAGGGTGTGGGAGTGTCCTCTGCAAATGCAAATGTTTTCAAAATATTTCATACTGCTGAGCCAATGTAGCATTTCTAAATATCACTCATTATGGAACATGCTAGCAAATATTAGCATGCAAACGCGATCAGAGGTGAGACGCCATCTTGTTATCTCAATGGTGATGTGATGAATCAGGTTCCTCTGCCCGTCACATGATGAATATCAATGAGCGTGTTTACCTGCGGTGGCAGGGGACGCCACCCTCTCGTAGTGGTAGGGGTTCACACAAACGCTGTCGTACTTCAGGTCAAACGCAAACTGACAGAACTTCACGTGTTTCAGCTCGTTCTTATGGAGGTCGGGCCAACGCCACAGACGGGCGTAGATCACGTGAGGAAACCCCTTCCTACCTGCCACCTGCACACAAAGAGACAGACAGTCAGACAGACAGTCAGACAGACAGACAGACAGACAGTCAGTGAGGAAAATCGAAAAAATGGAAATTTAAATTAACTCTGTGAGAACAAACGGAGTCATGGTGAGCTGGAGGTTACCATGGAAACACTGTGTGTGTGTGTGTGTGCATGTGTGTGTGTGCGTGTGTGTGTGTGTGTACTAGGTGATGCAGGGTTAACCAGTCACGCCAAAACCACGACCATGACATCATGTCTGACCTCACGTGTGAGTGTGTGTGAGACACACAGAGTTCCACACTGTAAAAAGATTCTCACTCTGTATTTAAACCTCAACTAACAGTTAGAGACAGGAAGCACACACACACACAAACACACACACAAACACACACACAAACACGCTGAAGCAGCCTATCAGAGCAGCGTGTGTTCTGTGTGCTCAGGTGAAGGGCAGGGATAAGACTCTGCAGACAAAACACACACACACACACACACACACACACACACACACACTATTTCAGAGTTAGAAAACCAGCAGATGTAGAAACTGAAGCAGGAACAACCCTGACCATGCTAACTGTTAGCTGAAGCTAAAGGCTACATGTCACTGAATCTGATAAAACTTTGAATCTGTCTCATTCTGGATCAGTAACTGTGTGTTTCCTACTGTCTTCTCGGAGCAACAGCAGCTGAGGCTCATGGGTATTGTAGTATTTAGGTGGTGGTCAGTGTATGAACCTGTAAGATGCTTCCATTAGCAGCTGTTAGCCTCACGCTAACATCAGTATGGGAGATTTTAAATTACATTTCACCAAAATAACAGAACATACCTCAAATTCTGAAATGTATCTCTGATAACATTCCACTAAATTAATAAATTACGTCTGTTAGCTTAGCATAATCAGATAGCTCGCCCATTAGAAATAGAGAAAGAAAACTTTTGTTCTTTAGCTTTTGATGCTAACGAGCATCATGATTTTGATTCAAATTCAAAATTCACTGGAAATGAGATTTTAACTTTGATCACTGGAATCAAAAGCAGGATTGGTTCTTGTGCCATTTTGTTTCTCCACTCGCCTGCTCGTGTTTGTCCGAAGAAAATAAAGATTATTGCTGTTTATTGTTGACTCGTTGTACAGAAGAGTTTGTCGGGAAGCTGAAGCAGAAGAAGACGTCCTGTGGAGCTGCTGGGACTCAACAACATCTCAAACCATCACTGCATTTTTTACAGTGTAGAAACTCTGTGGTATGACATCCAAGCACAAACTCCAGACGTGTACACATTCCCGTCTGTCTGCACACACACACACACACACACACACACACACACTGTCTGGCTTAACTTAACCCGGCCCCTTTCCTGTGTTTCAGACAAAACAAGCCAGCCTGCCCTTCCTCCTCCTCCTCCTCACACACACACACACTCTCTCTCACACACACACACACACACACACACACACACACACACACACACACACACACACACACACACACACACACACACACACACACACACACACACACACACACAGAGTCAGTGGATGTTTGAAGGCTTCAGGAGATTTTTTTAGGAGATTCCTTAAACAGACTTCATTGGTTCCTCTCAAAGATCCTTTAAAGTTTCATGGTTCTTTTCTTTAAATGTTCTGCAGGTCCTTGTGACGAGTCAGGGTCTTTAGTGTCAAATGGTTCTGATAAGAACTGAAGGAGGGTTCTGGAAGAGCAGGGTTTCTGGATGAGGTTCCGGGGCGTCCTGAAGAGACAATACAATGAGATATTAAAGGGTGCTGTAGAGGAACCTGAGGAGGTTTTAGTGGTACTTAGAAAGACTTCAGCACTTTGAAGAGGTTCCAGAGTTCTAATGTTTGGACATAAAACCTGCAGAGATTCTTCAGTGGGTTCTATGAATTCATTCAGAGACTTAATTGGTTCTTTGGGGGGTCCACCAGAGGGCCCTGAAAGACCTTGAAGGGTCTGTGTTTTTCTGGGAAGGTTTAAATGGATCATATACAGCACACAAGGTTTCTTAAAGCGGTTCTTGTCCAGGGATCCTTGAGAAGGTTTCAGGTGGTTTAGCAGGATAACAGATGATCCAGTGATTCAAAGGGTTCTTCAGAATCCTCCAGATGAACTTGAATATGTTCTGGAGGTAGTGGAACGGTTCCAGGGGTACTCAAAGAGGTCGTACGGTTCTTGAGAGGGTTTTAGGATTATCACGGCAGATCCTGTTCAGGTCGGCTTTGTGGTTCTGGGGGTGTTAGACCCGGTTAAATGCTTCTCGTGGAGCTTCAGGAGGTTCCTGGGGTATTCGACAAAAAACGGGAGGGATGTAAGAGAAGTACATGGTTCAGGGGCAGAACCACAGGAGGATTCTGGATGAGATTTAATGAGTTCTAGAGAATAAGAAGTCTGAGGAGTCACATCTTCAGAGGAGAGACTTCAGGAGGTTCTGAGGGTCCTTGAGATGGGTACAGTGGTTCTTGTGTGACTGTGTGGGAGTTGGACAGAGACATCTTCAGTCGGCCCTTCAAAAGGTTCTGGAGGCTCCTGAGGTGGTTCTGCTGGTTCTTGAACATGACGGCTCCTGTGAGGCTGCGAGTAGTCTGAAGTGTGATCCACGTCTGCATCCTCCGGTCCGATAATTACTGTGACACAGGGACCACACCCAGAACACACACACACACACACACACACACACACACACACACACACACACACACACACACACACACACACACACACACACACACACACACACACACACACACACACACACACACACACACACACAGACACACACACACACACACACACACACACACACACACACACACACACACACACACACACACACACACACACACACACACCCAGACACACACACACACACACACACACACACACACACACACACCCAGAACACACACACACACACACACACACACACACACACACACACACACACACACACACACACACACACACACACACACACACACACACACACACACACACACACACACACACACACACACACACACACACACACACACACACACACACACACACACAGAACACACACACCCAGAACACACACACACACACACACACACACACACACACAC